>QEPC01010217.1:1116794-1189221 GCA_003113815.1 Sphenodon punctatus
GAATGGAGGGGGGAGGGAGGAAGGAAGATTGAACACAGGGAGGGGTAAAAACAAAAAATAACACCTAAATCTATCTAATATAATCTAAATAAATGATAATACGGAGGTAAATGGGTTGGATGGGTGAAATAGGAGGAGGATGGCAGTGGATTAGGAATAGGAAGGAACAAAAACTGCTGAGAGGGAGCCTTCTGAAACGCCTGCTGTTCAGGAACAGTGACTAGCTCAGAAGGTGTTGAGAAGGGGGGAGGCAATCAGTTTTGTTTCTTGCTGCGCTCGCCTCACCGCAAGCTCCATTGACTCCATGCAGCCTAGCCCGTGGCCAATCGCAGGCTGCGAAGCCAGTAGTCTGAGGCGAAAAGGGATGGTAATTGGGCTGCTACTCCAAGCCTCTCCATCCCTGGTGCCTGGAAGTCTGCTCCTCAGCTGACTCCCCCTCCCTGTCACGTTTTGCCTTCCAGTGACACACTTTTGCCACCCAAACTCACCCAAACGCAATCTGAACTGACCAAACTGTTCGGTCATTTCGACGTTCGGAATTGAGTTCAGATGAGTCCGTTGGTGTTCAGATTTGTGTTCGGACATCCGAACAGGCCGAGTTCGAGCCGAACTCCAAACTTCCGAACCGCGTTCACCCATCCCTAAATCATTTGAAAAATTATTTATTTTCCAACTAAAATAATTAAAGCAATGCAAACAATTTTCAGACCTGCCATCATCTGAAGATAATGCTTAATGCTCTCTAACAACAGTGGGCAACCTTTGACAGAAAGGCTGCATAATTTTGCACAAAGTCTGTGAAATCTCAATTGCAATAAATGGTGTTTTTTTAAATGTATTTTTTTTAAAAGAATCTCAGAAAGAAAACTGCATTTTAGTGGTTGCCACTTCAAATTTAATTCTAAACTAAATAATTCTATAGCTAGCACATTATTTATGAACATTTTATGTAAGTGTTAAGATTATTATTAAACATTTATTAATTGTTTTAACAAAACAACAAGGGATGGATCACTTCTAATTGTCCTGTGGTTCCCACAAGAAGAATTGGAGTGTGTGGGAAGCCGCTGTTATCCCTGGATCTCCCAGATTCTGTTATATTTGACGAACACGGGTATGCCTTTCTCCTGCTTTTGGGGAAAGAATGCCCTCCAACAGAGGAACCTGGTAGATCGGAGAACAGCAAATATAGCAAAATAAGAGGACACGGCGGTATTGGCATCATGGAAAGTGGCTCCAACCCTCCAATACCTCAAGTGTCAACATAAATTTGAGGAATACTTGGATATATTAAGTGACCCTATATCTCGTAGATCTTTTATGCAATTACGTTTCCAATTATTCCCCCCTGCGGTCCTTAGAGGACGATATGAAAAAGTGCCATATGAAATGTGAACTTGTTTATGTAATTCAGTAGCTGTAGAGGATTTAAAGCACTTCCTCTTGTACTGTTCTTTTTATGCGGATATTAGACAGACTTGGCTAAACCCAATTTGGAAAAATATACAATCTTTGCCAGCTACCTGTAAAATTGAGCTATTGTTAGCTACACAGGAATTGCAGGTTATGAGGGCAGTTACATCATTTGCCTTCCTTGCCGGGAAATTTCGTAAGAAAGAGCTGAGTTAGGTTCCGTTGGAGCTCTCCTATAATGATATTGATTTTGATGTTCTAGCAGCCTTTTATTTTGATGACAACTTTTATTATTATTGTTTTTATTATGATTTTTATCTCTAATTTTCAATTCTTTGTGTGATTTTGTAACTTGTATATACTCTATTTTGTTTTGTTTTTTACTGTGACTGTGGTATATTGGCTATTTTGAAAGCTAACGCCTGAATAAACTTAACCTAACCTAACCATCCTGTGGTTCCCATACACTTTCCCTGAAACATCAGATACTAGGCTAGATAGGCAATAGAAACAAAGTAGTAAAGTGATATTTTTTATTGGACCAACTACAATTTGTATTGAAATCCCTTCCCTCTACGTTCAGTGGACACATCCCACATCACTTTGCTTTGTTTCTTCATTTTGTAACCCCAGACTTGCCTGACGAAAGACCCGGTGAGGTCGGAAAGCTTGCATACCTCCACCAACTGGAGTTGGTTCAATAAAAGATATCACTGTACTACCTTGTCTCTATTGCCTATATTTGGGACCAACACAGCAAAACCTATTTTCTCTAGACTAGACAGGTCTGACCCAGGACAGCAGTTCTTATGGTAGCTGATGAATATTGCCAATTGTAGAAAAGGTTGGTATGAAAATTTATATTTTTCCTCAGCCATGTTTTTAATATAATGAAACTTACATTATTATTATTATTATCATCATCAAGCATTTATATAGCGCCAACAATGTACTTGATGCTTTACAAAGTAATTGAATAGACACGGTCCCTGCCCTAGGGCTTACAATCTGAGGGACAGGGGTGGGGGGAGACGAAGGAAGGGGAACAGAGAGAGAGAGACAAGGAGTGTAACATTCACGAGGATGCGAGGTCCCAGGTGCACACGCTTCGCTTAGTTACATCAAGAATGATGGCTGGTTGGTCCATGTGGTGAGGATATGAGTACACATGGAAAGTTTGTACATTTTCACTCTCTTTCAACATTGTGTGATTTCAGACATTACGGCGGGCCTCATTCACCACGGGCCATGAGGTGGTTCGGACCACGGCCCGAGGTGAAGGGTACGCCAACAGACGTATGCCGCTCCTCCCGAGGCCGCAGGGACCGGCGAACCACGGCCAGTGGTGAATGGGGCCCGCCGTAACGTCTGTTGATGAACCGCGGATCATGGTGGTGGCGGGGCCGCACAGCGCAGCGTGCTGCCGCATGACCCCATCCCCTGCATTCCACAATGGCCCTCCCCCCGCCGGACGGGCAGCGAGAGCGGTCAATCCAGCCGCACTCGCCACCGCAGTCGGGGGGGAATGGATTCCACCACCGGCAGGGGTGAGTGAACAGACGTTACAATTCACTCACCCCTGCCGTGGTAGCCATTCACCACACTTCTGGACCCGCTCGCATCCTCAAGTCCAGAAGTGTGGTGAATGCAAACGCGGCCTGCGTTTGACTGTGGTGAACATCTGGCAGGTAGCAAACAGACGTTCACCACAGTCAAACACAGGCTGCGTTTCAGTGTGGTTCAGGCGTGGTGAATCTTGGATTCGTCACGTCTGAAATCACCCATTGTCTCCATCTCTGCTACATATACTACTGCTGCCGCTAGGCCCCTGCAGGGCCCCACTCCCCTCCCCCCAAACTTTCATCATCTGGTCTGTCCAGGGAGTTGCTTCCAGGGGAGGGGCAGGACCTAGCTCAGACCGTTTTTGGACATTCTGGCTGCCACTCCTGAGCGGACCCCACCATCAGCATCCTACCTTTGCAGACTGGCTTCTCGGCATGAGATGGGAGCTACTCGAGGATGATGTCAGAGGGTACCCTTTGGCATTGCCTTTTGCAGTGTCAGAAGTTGGGCAAGAGGGATATCTGCATAATGTTTATCTTTCAATGTAGTTGGAAGTAGCAATTGAAATTTAATTTGTTTGCGCATGAAATTTTTGGAATGGTAAATGATAGCGGTGGGAAGGAATTTGGTATTGCTATGACCCCTAGTTGAGAAGTGGGGAGGGCATACAAACTGGGGAATAGGGCATGGGGACTCACCTGGAGGAGAGATAAGGGAGTGGGTTGGGACTTGAGACAAGTTGGGGAAGGCAGGTTTATAGAGGATTTTGCTGCTTTGCTTTGTAATATTAGAGGTGGGGAAATGGTGGCTTGGGGGCCGCATGCGGCTCTTGGGCATCTGTACTGTGGCTCTTACCGGAAGTGGCTGCCTGGGGGTGTATCCATGTGGCTCCCTCAGGAGGAAGAGGAGCTGAGCTGCCATTTCTGCTACTGGAGCCTCCTTGGGCGTCTTGGGAGCAAAGAGAGTGTGCTCTTCACCTCTATTGCTGTTGCCCAAATCTACCAGACCACCTGGGAGCCAAAGCATTGAGGTGGGGGAAGAAAAGGAGAAAGCTGCACTGCCCCATCCTCGGAACCGGGGAAAGCTGTGATCAGTGTAATGTGTCTTGTGGCTCTTGGCGGTATGAAAGTTTGGGTGTGTGGCTCTTGGGCTTGAAATCTTTCCCTACCTCTGCAATATTATTTCTAAGCAAATTGTAAGCTGCCTCGAGTCCTCAGGGAAACGGTGGGGTATAAATTGGAAAATAATAATAGTAATAGCTATTATGTTGTAAGCCGCCCGGAGTCTTTGGAGAAGGGTGAGGTTAAAATGTAAGTGAATAAATAAAATAAACAAACAAAGCAAACAAGCATTTTTCGATAGCCTTTTTTCACCGCTGAACAAGAACATGTATTCCATAATGGTAAAAGTCCTGTCTATCTCACGTACTCACTGTCGCACTGCCTCCATCACTTTGCTGTCATCCATAAGCCAAATTCCACCTAGTCCATCCTTCAACACTCCAAAGAAATGATAATCGGAAGGTGCTAGGGCCAGATTGTAAGGAGGATACAGCATAGTCCAGCCAAGTGATGAGACTGCTTCTCTGGCGCACAAGCTAGTCGAGGAAGAATTTGTTCCAGGTTGAACTCTCTGCTGGCAAAGTCATGGTCACTACATCCTGGGACACACAGGGTGGTATTCTTGTTGACTTCTTGCTAAAGGGAGCCACAATAATTTCTGAGGCCTGCATCAACAGCCCTATTGAACAAACTGAAAAATCACATGTGAAGAGCTTGTCTGCACAGGAACACGTCTGAGGTGCTGCTTCTGTACATCAACACTTTCCCTCACACCAGAGAGGCAATGATCTCATCATTTGGTTTGGCTGCATTGCCACATCCTCCATACAACCTAGGCCTGACACACTATGGTTACCATCTCTTTGGCCTCTTGAAGGATGGAATATGTGAACAACAGTATCAGGATGACAGCAAAGCAGTGGAGGCTCTGCAACAGTGGCTACACAAGAAAGACAAGGATTTCTATCATGCTGGAATATATGTCCTTGTTCGGTGATGGAAAGAGCCTATCAATAGATACAGGAACTACAATGAAAAATAGCTGTCTCTTCAGTGCAGATGTACAAATTTTCCATGTAAGTTTCATATGTTTGAAATAATATTTGGTTGAGAAATAAAGTAGGAAACATTACTTTTGTACCAACCCTCATGGTTTATATATAATAATACAATCAACATTTGTCAATGTTATATATGTAGCTATGCAGCTATGTATTATTGTTTATTCTAGCATATAATATTATATCCGTTTGCATAATATTATATATATTACATACAATTAGGCAGAAAGATGTAGATGAGTTAATCACACAATATGGAAGCACCAAAAACTGAAATGTTAAAAACACATTGCACATCCTAAAGCCATTGTTTCTTTTTAAATATAAAAACTGTCCTTTTTCTTTTAAAAAAATTAATCAACCTTTTGATAGTGGTAGTATAGGTTGAACTGGGAGTTGCCATTGGCAACACACTACACAGTTTAAGAGCCAATATTAAATATACAAGGCTCAGCTGGTATGAAAAAGGTAATTTTCAAAATATGAAATACATGAAGCCAGATCTTCAGCTGAGCATAGGCCCATTGGTTGCCATGGAGTTTTACTGATTTACAACAGTGAAGAAATGGCCCATGGACATTCAGGTACTTCTAAAGTAGTGGTACATCTCCCCTAAATTAAACTTCAGCTAACAAGTTATCATGTGTTGTGAAACAAGAATAACTTCTTCAATAGATTTTTTTTTTAAGCATATGTTGTTGTTGTTGTTGTTATTTTAAGCATTTGTATAGTGCCAGCTGTGTACCTGGCACTTTACAGAACAATAGGATAGACGCGGTCCCCGCCTACAGCTTACAATCTAATAGACACGGAGGGGGAAGACAAGGAGAGGGGACATAGGGAGAGAGAAGGGAGAGTTTTTCTATAGCATGGCAGTCCCCATGTTACTTATTATTATTTATTCATTTCTATCCCAACCCTTCTGCCTCAGGCAGCTTGGGCCGGCTCACACAATAAACAATAACTTTTCAATAATACATCAATAACAACATACAATTAAAACCATCCAACCCCAATAAACAAAACCAACCCAAGGCTATACCCCATAAAGAAACATAACCCTCCACCAATTGCCTTGTGGATGAGCCAAGCCTTGCACTGCCGCTGGAAGGTGAGGAGATCCGGTGGACGCACACCGAGAACGGGTTCCACAGTAAAGATGCAGCTGCCAAGAATGCCCTCCTGTCTGAGGCCATCCAATGATATCTCGGGACCTCCAGCAGGGCATCCTTGACGACCGGAGGAGCCGGCCCAAGGAGTGAGGCGATCCTTCAAGTAGGTAGGACCCAGACCTTTTAGGGCTTTATAGGTTAATACCAGCACCTTGAATCAGGCTTGGGAAACTATAGGCAGCCAATGCAGAGCCTGAAGCTCTGGTGTAATATGCTCCCAGCGGTCCGTCTCCATAAGCAGGAGGGCCATTGCATTCTGCACCAGCTGCAGTCTCCAGACCATCGCTATGGGCAGCCCCACGTAGAGTGCATGTAGAGTGCATTAGTCCAGCCTTGAAGTGAGGAATGCATGGATGACAGTCGCAAGGTCAGAATCTGAAATGTACGGGTGAAGCCTTCATATCAGATGTAATTGGCAAAAGGCGCTCCTGGCCACAGCCAGACCAGACATAGCTGTGGATCCAGGAGCACTCCGACTCCACACCTGAGTGGCCATCAAGGGACAAACCCCATCAGTAACTGGCACGCCCCTCACCCAGGTCAACCGTGCCAACCAGCATCACCTCCGTTTTGTTGGAATGAAGCTTCAACTGGCTCAACCTCATCCAATCCCCCACAGCTGCCAAATATCAGGACATCACCAAGACTGCAGGGCCTGGGTCTGATGAAAAGGAGAAGTATAACTGAGTGTCATCAACATACTGATGACATTGAACCCCCAACCTGCGTACGACATCTCCCAGTGGCTGCATATATACATTGAAGAAGAGGGGGACAGAACAGAACCCTGCGGGACCCCACACGGGAGGCCTTTGGGGGATGAGACTGGACAACAAGCAATCCCCTAGCACCACCTACTGAGATCTATCACCTAGGAAAGAACGGAGCCACTGTAAAATCGTTCTGTCCACCCCAGCAAGGTCCCACAGGCGAGGCGGGTCACCAACACCTCATGATCCATTGTATCAAAAGCCGCCGACAGATTGAGCAGAACCAACAAGTTTACATTTCTCTTATCCAGCTCTACTTGCAGGTCATCGACCAACACCACACGTGCAGTCTCCGTACCATAACCCGGACGAAGGTCCAAGGACCCATGTTCACTGCATTGTTACCATTAGGAAAACACAGCAAACCCAAGCCCATAACTATAATATAAGGCCCGTTTAAAACACTAAACAGAATATCAAAGACTGCTCATGATGTACAGTCAAATCTCATTATAAGAAATCCTTCTTATACTGAAACCCTGCTATACAGTGTGGTATAGTGACTAAGTGTGCGGTACCTGGACCAGGTGGTAGGGGGAGGCCCAGATTCAAGCCTCGCCTTAGCCAGAAACTCACTGGGTGACACTGGGCCAGTCACAATATCCTCTCAGCCTAACCTACCTCTCACAGAGTGGTTGAAAGAATTAAAAAGTTGTGTTAAATTGTTCTATGTGAAGTGCTCAGAGCACCATGGCATGGGGGTGCTATATAAAAATAAATAATAATAATAATAATAATAATAATCCTAGTTTCAAGATCCATTTCTATCAGCTGTATATTGTCAAACCTTACTATACCAAAAAAAATAATGTTACACACACTTCTTTGCAGTCCCACAGACATTTGTTGTACTGAAATTATCCTGTACAAACACACTTAATTTCTGAAAAGGATAGTAATAATAATAGATTCTGCAAAAAAAAATTGGAATGATTAAGCAACAGCCTACATTTTAGATTGTAAACTCTCGGGCAGGGACCGTGTCTATCTTGATTTTTGTAAAGCTCCAGGTACATCGCTGGTGCTATATAAATGCTGCTGCTAATAATAAATAATAATAATAATAATAAAGGCTATATGGTATATCTTTGCTGAAAGCATTTAGCTATACTCTGTAATAAATAATACGGTAGTTTGTGGGAGTGTTAGAAAGTGGGGCATTAATAGGTGTTACAATGTATTGCAGACAAGATGAAAATAGCGTATCTAGGCTGAAAGGGAACTTTAAGTTGAAAGGTCACTAGTCCACACCATTGTCCTTAAACTGGACCAACTATACAAAGATTACCCCAAGAGATGATGTAGGTAAAGTTGGTCCTGCCTAGGTGCAGTAGGACAGACTAGGTGTCCTTTACAGTATCCTTTAGCTTTAAAACTTCAGGGTTCTATGTCTCACAAATCAGACTATTGTCACTCTTCTCTCAAAATGAATGGATGGAGACAAAGTAGTTCGAATGATATCTTTTATTGGACCAACTATTGTTGTTGGAAATGTGCAAGCTTTCGGACCTCACAGGGTCCTTCCTCAGGCAGTGACTTGCCTGAGGAAGGACCCTATACGGTCCAAAAGCTTGCACATTTCCAACAACAATAGTTGGTCCAATAAAAGATATCATTCGAACTACTTTGTCTCCACCTCTGTCATTCGGTACCAATATGGCAACCACACACTCTCTAGACTCAAACTGAATTGGATATTACTCTAAAAATATTTTAGAAATGGATTTCCACACACATACAAACAAATCATATGTTTAAGTCCATCAGTTGCCTGCTAGTTTTGCACAACCCACAGTCAGCCACGCAGGGCAATAAGCAATTCCCAGCTTTCCTTACAGTTGAAGCCCTGTTCAAAAAGAACCTTTAGCCTCAAGAGAACAAGAGACAGAGGCTATTCATCCAGTGCCTCTCTGCAAGCTCATGGGATGGCGGAGGGTTCCAGTTCCCCAGCTTACAAGCCAGCCATGGTTGAACTCACAAAGTTAAGAAAAATGTTCTTCCAAAAAGGAGGGGACTAAATAATTCATCCTTCCAAGGGTGGAGGGGATGGTAAAGGTTGACTGACAATCAAAATTCATTCTCAGCTTGGCTCTAGAGGCAAAGCAGCGAGGCACCATCCCTTTGCTTGAAGCAGGCTGTAAACTTACAGTCTAGCACAATATGATTAAACACTCATTTTCTCTTTCTGGTAAAGCAGAAGTTTATAAATGTAAGGTTGATTCCCAGTAGGTTAAGTCTAACAGCTACACATGAAACGCAAGTGCTAATTAAAAAACCCTAAGATATAAATAGGAAATGCAGAACATCTGGATCAGATACTCAGTAATGTAGTTCAGTAGTATTTGTGCACTCCATTACAGTGCATAGAGGTATTTCTGCAACAAGTATGCAATTGTGCAGCATTAATTCCTGGAATTAATAATAATAATTTTTATTTTTTATAGAGAGCCCCCTTGCCATGACATTCAGAGTGCTTTACATTAGGGATGTGCGAACGCGGTTCGGTAGTTCGAAGTTTGGACCGAACTCGAATACTTCGGTCAACCGAACTGAACTTTCTAACCGAACTCAATTTTCGAACCGAACCGAATGTCCGAACTTGGTTCTGTTCGCACATCCCTACTTTACATATAACAAACACAATTCGAATTCGAACCAAAAAACCCCGCTTTTGAATGTACGAACTCGGTTCGAAATTTGACCGAACTCGAATAGTTCGGTCGACCGAACCGAACTTCCGAACCGAACTCGATTTTCCAAACTTGGTTCTGTTCGCACATCCCTACTTTACATAACAAACACAACTTTTAATCCTCACAACAACCCTGTGAGGTAGGTTAGGCTGAGAAAATATTGTGATTGGCCTATGATCAACCAGTGAGTTTCTGGCTAAGGCGAGACTTGAACCAGGTTTTCCCCCTACCTCCTGGCCCAAGTACTGCACACTTAGCCATTAGACCACACTGGCTGGCTCTAATCACTTCTTAAATCTCTTTTCCTTCATACTAAAACATTCTGGATCAATATTTTCAGTTAAAAAGCAAACTTGGGGCATCAAGATGCTTACAGAAAAGGATTTCAATAACAAAGGGACAAGATAAGTCATTCAAATTACTTCAGTTGAAAACAGATCCAAGTCTTATGCCAGAAATTATTAAGATAAACTTGCAAATTACTGTAAATGTCCTGTATCTCAACAGTACACGGTATTGTAATAGTTCTGCTGTTGATTTGCACTCAACTCAGAGGCCCATGCCCTACCCTGCAACTTTGAACCTATTAAATTAGGGGAACTTGATATTAATGTAAAAATTACTTTACGTACAAAGTTACACTGGTTAAAGTTTAGGATTTGTTTAGGAATGTCTCATCAAAATGATCTCTTGGTTTAAGTGGAGAGGAACAGCAGTTTTACAACTAATCAATTGCCCTCATGGCTACCCAAGTGCATCCTGTAATGTCAAGTGCAGCATATCTGAAAAACGAATGCAGAAATGATAAATTAATTTTTCTCTGACGATGACGTTGGCCATTTTTACATAGCCCCCACAGGGTGGGGGGGTTTGTGGTCACGCTGGTGCATGTGAGCAGTGAGCAGGTGGGGCGTGCATACGGGCACACACGCATTCCCCACCACCACACACACACACTCATCAACACGCATGGAACAACCTCTGTTTTTTCCCGTTGCTCCGTGCGTGTTGATGAGTGGGGGGTGATTGGAGATACGTGTTAGGCAGGAACACACACACACGCCCACTCACTGTGCGCAGCCATGCTGCGTCCTTCACACAGGGCACTCCCACTCATGATCACCCAGATTTCTGGGTGTTCATGAGTGAGTGCATCTCGTGTGAAAGAGGCCATTGTTAGAATATTAATGTGATCTAGCACAATCACTAAAGTCTAAATAAAGACCATCTTAGCATGAAAGATTTAAAATAACTCAAATACTTCTGACTTGATACCAGCCTGAGGAAAAGGCCTGTGTGGCCCGAAAGCTTGCACACACTCACCAATGAAACTACTGCTCTAAACTAATCACCACATTTGAACTATTAAGTCTCTATCAAACACTTTTAAATTTTCTTAGTACTCCACGCTACCCTCTCTCATGGGCTCTTATATCAAAAATGTACTCTGATTATTGCAGCAAACATTTTAAGAGTGCATTATAATGCCATCTTTACACACATGCTGCATAAATCCCCCCCATCTCCTACAGGGTCTGCTACCACTTTTTAAAACTTTCCTTGTTTTCTTTCTTCATGGTCGTACAACGATTCAGTCTCTGTGAGGAAGGAGTTGTCCTTCAAAGTCAAGGCCAAAAAATTACTCTGAGCACACAAATAAACACCAGGGCAAAAGCTATTCAAAAATTGAATTGCTACTTTTAGGGGGGGGAAGGGGGTGGATCATTTAAAAGTTTTTGCTTCTCTGAAAAAATATTTTTTCAAAATTATTATTATTAGCAAGGATTTATATATCAGCAGCAACGTACCTGGCGCTTTACAAAGTAATGGAATAGACACAGTCGCTGCCCTAGAGCTTACAATCTGAGAAGGGGGGGAGGGGAGAGACGAAGGAATGGGAACAGAGGGAGAGACACAGAGTGTAATATTCACGAGGATGCGAGGTCCCAGGTGCATGTGCTTGGCTTGGTTACATCAAGAATGGTGGCTGGTTGGTCCATGTGGTGAGGATGTGAGTACACAGACCTCAGGTAACAGATTGTACTGGATGAAGGTATCAGCAGGAGTTAGGTGAGGGGACTGAGGAGTCGGGGAGGGCAGAGCGGAAGAGGTGGGTCTTGAGGAGGGATTTGAAGGTACAAAGGGAGGGGGCGAGGCGGATTTGGGCAGGGAGGGAGTTCCAGGCATGGGGGGCAGCCAGGGAGAAGGGATGAAGGCAGTTAGGGGAGCAGGGGAGGCGAGGGAAGGGACAGAGGAGGAGCGTAGAATACGGAGGGAAATTAGTGCAGAGAGATAAGGCGGAGCAAGGTTGTGAAGAGCTTTATAGGTGAAAACTAGGAGCTTGTGGAGGATTCGTTCAGGAAAGGGGAGCCAGTGAAGAGAGGAGAGGAGGGGCTGCACGTGGTCGAAGCAACGGGTGAGATGGATGACCCTGGCAGCAGAATCTTAAAACTCTCAGGGAAAGTTGGAGAGACTGAATAAAAACTATCTGATAGTAGCGGAGGTAGACATGTGTATAGCTATCCCAGTCATTTTTGCCAGCAGAGTACAGCTGTATATGGCCGCTTCTTCACATTACCCGGGAGAGGGGGAAGTAACTTCTGTCTGGACAATCATGGATCCATTCTCACAGGAATTAGTGCACGTAGGAATGCGCTATTCTGCTTTTCTCCCGTGTGAACACCCGTGATTGTAAAGCTGCAGTGAGGAACCTGGTCATGTGCGAGTGTTCTCACCAGAGAAAAGCAGAGTAGCACATTCCTATGTGTGCTAATTCCCATGAGAATGGAGCTGCGATTTCTCTCACAGAAGTCCACACACACACCAAGGTAATGTGAGAAAGCGGCCTATATTTATTATTTATTTATTTATTTTCAATTTAATAGCCCACCTCTCCTGCCATCAGGCAGCCTGGGGTGGCTTACAGTATAAAAACACAAATACAATTCAATATAAAACATATTTAAAAACTGTAAAAAGGAGGACAACATTTAGCACCACCCCCACCCCACCCATACACAGATACTGCTAAATATCCTGCAGGTTTTGTGATGCAGGCTAACCTACAGTAAAGATTAAACTGCAATCGAAACCTCAATATACAATTTAAGTTTGTTCTAAGTCAATTTCATTAACCATGGGTTCATCACCATAATCCTTAAGCAAGCTATCGGAAGTCTTTACACATCAGTAGATTAAAACAAACTTAAAAGTGTAAAATATACAGTGTGCTAGAATTACATAATCTTCATCCATATACAAATCAAAAGTAGGGGAAAATCTTTAATTTTTAATAATAAAATCAATGTAATAAAATGAATCCATTCATTTTACTTGGTCAGATATTCAAGAAAAGAAAATCTATTCCATTAGTACCAATATCAAAAAATATGAGATAACAAATGTATCCTTTCAGGATCAGCTATATTTTACAAAACTGCAATGTAGATAATAGTGCTGAATAAGATTAGAAAGCAAAAAAAAAAAAATGATGATAGTGCATTATCATGACAGAGACAAGAACTCAAATACTCCTGCCTAATGAAGTCTTATTGTTAAAAGAGGTAATTGCATTTGTATGCAGAAATTGTGCCTATTCTAACGTGTCCAAAGCCCACTTGGAATAACATCTTTGCAGCCTTTGTCATTCTGTGATTATCTCTTCCTGAAAGTGCCCTTTCCATTCCCACTTAAATTACCATCACTTGTGAATTTAAATTCTTTAACAACATGAATCAATGTGGGGAACTAGCCTTTTTTAATATTGTGTGCATTACTTTTAGGCATTTATCATTAAGTATCTCAATGAAGGAACATCCTAAAGAATTGTGAGAGACCTCATTTTGGTCAGAAAGGTCAGAACTACTATATAGCTCATTCAGGGTTATTTCAGTATTTGAAGAGATATCCTTTATGAAGCACATCACTAGATTTTCTTCAGAACAGAGGAAAAAAACACGTATTTAAGACAGACTCCAGTACTATAGTACTTGAGAAAGATTACTGAAAGCCACACCAACCAATATTTTCTATTCCTTTGAAATTTTTAAACTGTCTTTTCTATTTTTCAGTATTTAATTTTGTCCCCAATATTATAGTCTTCCTGATGTTCACTCGAAGAACTGAATTGAAAACAGATAATTAGAATCTCTGAAATGTAATATCTCAGTACACCTGAAATAGATGGAATAAGTTCATAGACAGGGCTGTAAAAAAAATGTCCCTCTGGTATCCAGAAAAAAAAATGACTTGCCAGCAAAGACGGAAGATGCATTTCCTATTCCTTGCTGACCATCTGATGCAGGGAGTAGTCTCTCCTACTCCTGGCTGACCATCTGATGCAGGGAGTAGTCTCTCCTACTCCTGGCTGACTTTCTGATGCAGGGAGTAGTCTCTCCTACTCCTGGCTGACAGTCTGAAGCAGGGAGTAGTAGGAGAAACCTGTCTACAGGGCCGAGCCCCAGTTTGGACTCGGCACTACAAGAGAGGGGGAGTTCTCATTCTCCCCAAATAGCCAACAGTGGCGAGGAAAGCCTGCATGCAGTGCCACCCCCAGTCGCAATGTTGCAGGCACGGCTCTCATACGTCCTTACAAGACATACACACACACCCCTGGGAGGCTAAGTCCAAAGACTCGGATACTCTCCCTTTCACACTGGCAGATAGGGCTGAAATGTTGTACCGTTATGGCAGCATTTACCGGCGGGAAGTGCTCTTCTGCACCAAGCAGCATGGTTAGGAAGGGAGCAATTTTGCCCCTTGCACTCGTGGCTTTCCATGGTTGCTGTCGCAGAATTTTCGTCACTGTAGATTTCATGCGGAAGCGGCAGGTTTGCCACAGTTTCCCCTTTCCCTTAAGCGAGGCAGCTTTGTGATTCTCCCAGCATAGCAGCCAGGGGCATAGCCACCTTTGCGCGGGGGAAATTGCTGCCTTGTAAACAAAGTTCTTCTTCAAGAGGCACCTTCCATTCTCACTTGCGCATCCTTCTCTTACCGGCATATACGAAGCTCACTAGCTTAAAAAAAAACACGTGACGTTCACACGCCCCCACCCTATATAAGATACCTAAACCCAACACAGTTCCTTCCAATACTAAGCAATTAGGAAGAAAATTCCATGCGGGGTCAGAAGGGTGGGTGCTTGTGAGAATGTTTGGAGCCATCTCGAAGAACCTTGTTACAAGGTAGCAACCTTCTGTTCGCCTTCGAGTGGCTCCTCCCATTCTCACAAATGGGAGCGTACCAAGCCTAGAAAGAGGTGGTGGGGGAATTTTCTAACAAAATGACACTCCATGCAGATTGGATCTAGAGCCTGAGAGGGGGGCAGCAGGCAGCCTGCTCTGAGGGGTCGATTCATTCAGCTGGGGGAGGGTTGGTTGTTCAGTGCTGTCTCTGTTAGAAGGATGGACAAATCCTCCCTCTGTCCTTTGTGATCGCCCCATAGAGAGAACTGGGGATGCAGAGCAGCTACAATGAGGCAGAGAGCCATCCCAGCAAAGGGGAAGAATTTGTCCTTGGCACCCTAACACACAAAAGAATTCACAGAAGAGCAGGGACTCCCCCCTCTCCCCCCCCAATCCCCTGGATCAGCATCAGGAGCCAGGTGCTCGCTTGCTCACTGCTGCTGGGCAATCCCTGCACTCTAAGTGGGACAGAGATAGTGACTAGTGTGCAAGGAGGGATAACAAAGATCCTTTCCTCAAAACTCAACTGGGTGCTGCCCTGTTTGTTGTCCCTCCTTGTGCACTAGTCTCTGTCACTTTTAGAGTGCAGGCATCCCCGGCCTCAGCAGCAGTGAGCGAGTGCCTAGCTCCTGATGCTGATCCAGGGGGGGGGAGGGGGATCCCTGCTCTTCTGTGAATTCTCTTCTGCATTTCTTCCCCTTTGTTGGGATGGCTCTCTGCCTCATTGTAGCTGCTCTGCACCCCCAGTTCTCTCTATGCGGCGATCACAAAGGGAAGAGGGAGGATCTGTCCATCCTTCTAACAGAGACAGCACTGAACAACCAACCCTCCCACAGCTGAATGGACCTCCCCACCCCCCAGGCTGCCCCCTGCCTGCTACCCCCCTCCCAGGCTGTAGATCCAACCTGCATGGAGTGTAATTTGGTTATAAAATTCCCCCACCGCCTCTTTCTAGGCTTGGTACTCTCCCATTTGTGAGAATGGAAGGAGCCCCTCGAAGAAGAATTTTGTTTACAAGGCAGCAACATTCGCTGCGAAGGAGAGGACGGGGGGGGGGGGACTCTTCCCCCACCAGTGTAGCAGCGCTGCGGGGCTACAACTGAGCTATTTAAAAAGGTGGTGCCGGTGGTGCAAGAGAGACTCCTCCAGGACTCAGAAGCAGAGCTCCCGGCTCCCGCAGATGCCGCATATGACCGGGGCCAACCCTGATCGCTGCTGGCCCCCTCCCAGGGCAGGGTATGGGCGCAAATGCACGCCCCGCACCACGGTGGCTATGCCCCTGCAGCGGACTCTGAAGCAGGTAGTCAGAGTCACCCTAAGTTCATTCATTCAATGATGTATTCAGCATCACGGTGCATCAGAGACCTGCGCTCAGTGGCGGAAGGCAGCATAAAACCGCTTGTGTTCACAAACTGCAGACATGCGGCATCTGCAGATGCTGGCAGCAGGTAATGCAGAATCATGGAAATATCAAGGGGAAGTCGGCAGCAAGACACATTAAGTGCTGAGTTCTCGGAATGGAATGGCAGCACGGTAACAGCTGCTGTCACTTCAGCCCTACTGGCAGAGAGAAGAAAGATCCCTAGCCTGCCACTTGCAATGCTAAACCAAAAACCATTGGGCTGAAATTTACTGCTTCCCTGCTTCTCATTCATGCCAGTAATCTGATGGAGAAAGGAAAAGAGTAAGGGAGCCCCATTCGCAGCACTGAGTCCAAGACCAGGGGCTAAGACTCAGCTCTGCAGATGGGGACTCTCCTACTCTCCCTTCCCCATCAGATGGCCAGCAGGAGAGCTGTACATGCAGTACAGAGGGCACATTCATACGTAGCCAAAAATGTGCTTAATTTACCATGCACAGAAATGTAAATGTGCATGAAAATTAACCACCCCCTTTTCTTACCTCATATTATCAGCGCATTTTAGCACTCTCTCATATCATCTAGGTGCATTTTCTGCCCCCACCCCCTGCCATCCTCTCACCCCCCGCCATCCTCTCATGTTCATCTGGACCATGTCAGTTTTCTGGATCCCTTGCAGTCCGGCCTTAGGTCGGGTTTTGGCACTGAGACTGAGCTTCTGGCCTTGGTCGACGACCTCTACCATGAGCTGGACCAGAGTCGGTCAACCCTGTTACATTTCTCAGCTGCATTTGACACTGTTGACCATGAGATCTTGGTGGCCTGCTTCCAGGACCGAGCTGGGATAGGCAGAACTGTTCTCGAATGGTTCCATTCCTTCCTGGCTAGAAGAACTCAACGTGTGGTGCTGGGTGACTGTTCAACATCTTCCTGGGACCTCACATGTGGAGTCCCGCAAGGTTCTATTGTGTCCCCTCTCCTGTTCAACATGTACATGCAGCCTTTGGTTGAGGTCGTCAAGAGGATATGGTGTGTGGTGTCATCAGTATGTTAAGGACACCTAACTTTACCTATCTTTTTCAGCTGACCCAGGTCCCATAGTCTCGGTGCTTATCCGTGTCTGATGGCTGTGAGGGACTGGATGAGGCCGAGCTTTCTGAAGCTGAATCCCAACAAGATGGAGGTGATGCTGGTGGAAGGGGCTGAGGGAGCGGTGACACCTATCACTGATGGGGTCCGCCCTCCATTAGTCCTCAGGTTTGGAGTCTGAGGGTGCTCCTCGACTCACAGCTCCGTCTGGATGCCCATGTGGCAGCTATGACGAGAAGAGCATTCCACCAGTTACATCTGGTACAATGACCGTATATCTCAGACTCTGACCTAGCCACCATCATCCATGCTTTCATCACCTCAAGACTGGACTACTGCAATGCACTCTATGTGGGGATACCCTTGGTGATGATCCAAAAACTGCAGCTGGTGCAGAATGCAGCGGCCCTGCGAGCGCAGTCACTGCGAGCACATTACACCAGTGCTCCAGTCTCTGCACTAGCTGCCTATAGTTTTCTGGGTAATTCAAAGTGTTGGTTTTGGCCTGTAAAGCCCTATACAGCCTGGGCCCCGCTTATCTGTGGGGTTGCCTCATCCACCCTCCCCCCCCCCCCGTCCTGGATCGGCCCCTGCGGTTGTCCACGGCCATGGGCACCCTCCTCGGAGTTCCCAGAGTTTCTCGGGTGTCGATGAGGAGGAAGGCATTCTCGGTGGCTGCACCGAGGCTGTGGAACTCCCGATGGAGGTCCACTTGGCCCTGAACCTTCCCTCTTGCCAGAGACAACATAAGACCTTTCATGCTTTTGGTGAGGGAGATGGGTGATGGGGGGTGGGGCTGGGAAGGATGTGGGAGAGTCTTTTAACTCCACTGTGATGTATTTTATTTGTAATTTTATATTATTATTTATATTTTGTTTTTACTGATGCTGTTTTATATTTGTATGCCTTTGGGTAATTTCAGACGTTATGAGACCATGTTCAAGCACAGTAAACCCTCTGTAGAGACCGAAAGTCCCGTAACGTCTGTAGTGGGTTCCGCCAGAAGTTCACCACGGTGAACCTCTGGCGGGAATCACAATGACCACGATTCTGGGCCTCCAGCCGCCCGGACATCCAGAATCGTGGTTAGCTGGACCACGGTCCGGGATCGGCGGAAAGTAGCGTCTGTTACTTTCCGATGCGGGGTTGGGCACAGCGGCCAGATTGGCTGCTGCGCCCGCCCGTCTCCTGGAAGGCGGGCAGCCGGGGGAGTGTGGGGTGTGTGTAGGGCTGTGCGGTCACGCTGTGCAGCCCCTCCCCCTTCCCAATCCTCTGTAGTAATCATCCGGCTGTCAGCCGCCGCAGCCGCTGCCTGGCGCGGCGGCCCCCCCGAAGGCTCGTGACCCCTGCTCCATTCACCCGTAGTGTAACGCCGCCTCCGTTACAGGCGCCCCCAGCCGGAGGCGCCGAAGGCAAAAGCGGCCAGGAAAATGGCTCCAGGACGGGGTGAGACGCCGTGGAGTCCCGCCCCCCGTTCGGCGCTCTGCGCGCCTCCAGGCACGCACGGGGGGTGGAGCCAGCACTACNGGAGCCAGCACTACAAAGGCCGGCACTGCAAGTGTAGCAGTGCCGGTGAACAGAGCTACAACCCTGGAGAGACTGGCCCCCCTCCTGAGCTAAGTGGTGAAATTGACTACCTTGTTTGGATTGCTGTTTGTTCCTCCCTTTTCCTGCCCCCTGTGTGCTATTGTGTTAGAGCGTGCCTCTGTCTTTCCTGGGATATTTGTGTATGTGTGACCTCCTGTTTCCCCCTGAACCAGAGTACTGAGTGAGCGACTGAGAGCCTGCGGGCTCGCCCGATTGGGCCTCCCCCCTCCCCGTCCTGGGACCATCCCTTCCTTCTTCCCCTGGAGTGTGTGAGCCCGTGAACCCTATCGTGAACCTTGGGACCTCTCCCCTGTGGACCAGGCACCTCCCTCACTTATCCGCCCTACCATTCCCCTGGCAAGTGCGAGTAGTGAGTTTGGACCCCTTTCCCTTCCCCAGCTCTGTGCCCTATGATGATAGGGGTCGACGTTCAGAGTGCGTAAGCACACGAACAGACCCACACACTATCCTGACGGGCTTCCTTTCCCCGCACTTCGCAAGCAGAGCTCCCTTGTGTGCGAGAGGTGTGAACGGGTGGTGCTTCTCCCCTTCCTACCCCCCTCCCACTGACACCGGCACGTCTAATGGATGGCCGACTGATTCCTGTCCAGGATCCTTAACGGATCCCGGACCGTGGTTCAGCGTGGCGGGCCAAGAGGCCCATCATGTCTGAAATTACCCATTATTATGTTGTATGCCACCTCAAGCTGCTGCTGCAGCAGCAGTAGGGGGCGGCCTAGAAATTGAAATAAATAAATAATATCCTAGCTTGGCTCACAGCAGCCAGGAGAGAGGAGCTGTTGGAGCAGATGTGCTCCTTCCTCCACCCTTACTAGTAAGGTTTTTTCAATGTTTGTTCACTTTTTTGTGGATAAAATCACTCTGATTCATCGCAACTTCAACACCGCAGTAGGTGAACCCGAGGCTGTGGAGACCCCACTTTGTCTAATTTCATGGAATCAATTTCAGTGGGTATCGCCTGCTGACGCAGTGCATGTCCTCAGGATGGTTAGAGTCACCTGCTGTGTATTAGATACATGCCCGTCCTGGCTGGTCAAGGCCTGCCAGGAGACATTAGGGCCATTGCTGGCCAGGATTGTCATTGCCTCCCTTAGGGAGGGCAGAGTGCCGGGCCGCCTTAAAGAGGCGGTGGTGCGGCCTTCGCTCAAGAAACCATCTCTTTATGTTGGCTCCCCTGCCAGCTATCGGCCAGTCTCTAACCTTCCCTTTTTAGGGAAGGTTATTGAATAGGGAAGGTGGTGGCTCAGCAGTTTCAGGGGCATCTGGATCGGGTCAGTTTTCTGGATCCCCACAGTCCGGTTTTCGCCCTGGGTTTGGCACTGAGACTGCGCTTGTGGCTTTGGTCAACGACCTGCGCCATGAATCAGATCAGGGTAGATCGTCTTTTTATTTTATTAGATCTGTTGGCAGCATTTGATACCGTTGACCATGAGATGTTGGTGGCTCGCCTGTGGGACTAGGCCGGGAGGAATTGTTCTTGAATAGTTCCACTCATTCCTGGCTGGGAGAACTCAACGGGTGGTTCTCAGGGAGTGTTCATCATCTCCCAGGATCTCACGTGTGGAGTCCTGCAGGTTTCTATTCTGTCTCCCCGCCTGTTCAATGTGTATATGCAGCCTTTGGGCGAGGTTGTAACAGGGTTCGGCATACACAACTTTACCTCTCCTTTCCTGCAGACCCAGACCCAGCAGTCTTGGTGCTTACCTGGTGTTTGGTGGCTGTGGGGGATCGGATGAGGGCGAGACGTCTGAAGTTGAATCCCGACAAGACGGAGGTGATGCTGGTCGGTAGAGCTGAGGCAGTGGTGGCTCCTATCATTGACGGGGTTTGCTCCCCTTTAGCCACCCAGGTCTGAAGTCTGGGGGTGCTCCTTGATTCACAGCTCCGCTTGGATTCCCAGGTGGCGGCTGTGGCGAGGAGCGCTTTTCGACAGTTACACCTGGTGCGACAGCTATGGCTTTATGTCTCAGACTCTGACCTGACCACCATCATCCATGCCTTCGTTACCTCTAGATTGGACTACTGCAACACACTCTACATGGGGCTACCCTTGGTGACGGTCCAGAGGCTGCAGCTAGTGCAGAATGCAGCGACCCGTCTGCTTACGGAGACGGGTCATCGCGAGCACATTACACCAGTGCTCTATGCTCTGCAATAGCTGCCCATTGTCTTCCGAGCTCCATTCAAGGAGTTGGTGCTGACCTATAAAGTCCTAAATGGCCTTGGTCCACTTATCCCACCCCGCCCCGAGCTGTTTCAGGAGGGGCGGGGTATAAATATGAATAAATAATAAAGAAATCTTTGGGACTGCCTCATGCCCCAGGCTGTGCTGCGGCCCTTGCGGTCAGCTGGGGATGCCTGAATCAAAGTCCCCCACATTTCCCAGGTGGCGACGATGAGGAGGGCGGTCTCGGTGGCCGCGCCTAGGCTGTGGAATTCCCACATGACGGAGGCCCGCTTGGCCCTGGACCTCCCCTCTTTCCAAAGACAGTGTAAGACCTAGCTGTTCCACCAGGCCTTTGGGGAGGGAGAAGGGGAGGGGAGGGGTTTTGGTCCGCTTTTTAGTAATTTTATGTTTTAAAATATTTAGTTGTAATTTTAATTGTTGATTTTATTGTGATTTTAAAATGTTGTGAGCCACCCTGAGCTGCTGCTGTGCAGGAAGGTGTGGCATAAAATGCCACAAAATAAATAAATAAATAGGAAGCCAGGGTGGGAGAGCTGTCTGTGAGGGGTGGAATCTCGGTATGTGTTGCAAGCCCGCCCCCCACTCCCCCTGCTACTGTCAGTCCTTTGTGCTGGCACTACCAAAGCCACAATCCCTGATATCCTGGTCCATATTTAATCCCCCTCATGCCACGCTGTCAGAAAATAGCTGCCACCCAGAATACTGATCTGCTGATTCACGCACCTTTTCCCATTCCCATGTAAAAAATTCCTGCATATTTTAACATCCATCCTTGTAAAAGTAGGATTTGGGTACCTAGTCAGGTGCATAAAAACACCCCCAAAAACGCATCTCGGCTGAAAAACACATGCAAAGCATTCCAAAGTACACCAAAAAGGCGGGGAAATAAAAAGGCACTTGATTGGTGTACATGTGAATGTGCCCATTTCTCAAGTTCAGGGACTCTGGTTGAGCACTGCATGCAGGCCTCTCTTAATCACTGCCAACCATCTGGCGGGGGTGGGGGGGAGACAAGAGAGCCCCCTCCCATCTGCAGTGATGAGTCCCATCCCCGTAGGCTCAGATGCAATACTGCAATTGTAACTAGAATAACTTCCTCACCAGCTCCCGTTTATTCACCTCTGGCAAGCAGGTTTTCAAAAGCCCTGTTCATAGGTTAACACCATCTTATCAAATTAAAATTAAATAGAGTGGTATGTAAATTATATAGAATTACGTTTCTAGTCCATGTGGCAGCTGTGGCGAAGGGCGCATTTCGCTAATTACATCTGGCGTGACGGCTTCAGCTGTACGTCTCAGACACAGACCTTGCCACTATCATCCATGCTTTTATTACCTAGAGATTGGATTACTGTAATGCGCTCTACGTGGGGCTACCCTTGGTGATGGTACGGAGACTACAGTTGGTGCAGAATGCAGCGGCTCACCTCCTTAGGGGGACGAGTCGTCGCGAGCACATTACACCGGTGCTCTGTTCTTTGCACTGCCTGCCAATAGTCTTCCGGGCCCGATTCAAGGTGTTGGTTTTGAACTTTAAAGCCCTGAATAGCCTGGGCCCCACTTATCTGTGGGACCGCCTTACTCTCCGGGTCCTGGATCAGCCTCTGTGGTCAGCTGGGAGCGTCCTCCTTGAGGTCTCCCGGGTTTCCTGGGTGTCAACAATGAGGAGGGCGTTCTTGGTGGCTGCACCGCAGTTGTGGAACTCCCTCCCGCCGGAGGTCTGCCTGTCCTTAAACCTCCCCTCTTTCTGTAGACAGTGAAAGATCTGGCTGTTCCGCCGGGCCTTCGGTGAGGGAGATGGGTGGGGGGTTGGGTTAGGGCTGGTAATTTTTTATTTCTTCTGCCAGAGTTATTTTAATTTTTAATGGTTTTATTGTTTTATTGTAGTGATTTATTTTAAGTTGTTAGCCGCCCCAAGATGCGTGAGCAGGAGTGGGCAAGATAAAAATATGAGATAAATAAATAAATAGTCCTCAAAGTCCTTGCATCAGCAGAATCCCACAGAAGTGCCCCTAAGCCAGGGGTGGGAATCCTCCCCAAAGGATCTGACCTCTGGAGCCAGCTCCTACCCCCAAGCACTCAAAGAGTGAGCTTAGGGAATAGAAATGGAGTTGAGAGCATGAACTCAAGGATAGGGGATGGATTCATGGCACAGATCCATGGTCTGGACCTCACAGCACCACCACTTGTCTCCACCCTGAGCGATCTCCAGCTTCTATGCAGTTTTCAGCATTTGTACTAATTTCCAAAGTAGTCCCTAGAAGAGAAAAGGTTCCCCATTCCTGCTCTAAAATGTTATAGCCTGGTCAGAGACTGGATAAAAGTCTATTATATTGTGTTAATATCATCTAGAGGATGCAGATTCAAAAATGTAAATTTATCTTAGCAATTTAATAATATATAGGTGCATAAACGGCATATAGAACTGAAACCTTTTTCCTTCGTTCGAAGCCACTGTTGATGGTTTCACTTGTTCTTCTCAATTTATATTGTAAGTTCTTTGGAGGAAAAAATGTATTTTGTTTCTACATTTTCAAATTCACTAGCTGCTTATTCATTCAGCCATCCATTCCCTTATACACCAAATCCAAATGTTATATTTGGATGTTGTATAATAATACAATAAATGATTCTTCTATTCCAGTGTCATAGTGATCCCCCCCTAAAGCTATGAAAAAAGGACTGGGTCTCCCCGTTGTAATTAGCATAACATGGGCAGGGAGGGTGGAGTGGCAGCAACTGAGGGGTAGGGTTTGGAGGACTGTCTCGTGCCCCTCTGCAGATCGGCCTATGCCCTACCCCCCCCCCCCCAAGAAGACCTGCCTCCAACTTTGAGAACTACTGTTCTATTCTTATGGGACTATTCATTTGTAGGAGGTAAAACATGCCTTTAAGTTGATATGGGCTATGAAACGTACTTGCTTTACACATACAAAAAAAATAAAATGAACAAAATAATCATCACTTTAAGCCATAAGTGCATGCGAAATAACCAAATGCAAAAGATATCCATAAAAATGACTTTCCCCAAAGTGTATTCCCAATACAGTTTACTCCTGGCAATGTGCAAAAAGCCTGGCTACTTTACAGCTCCACTGATCAGACACAATAAACTGTGGCAAAGTACCCAAAAACATGCAATCAATTGTCTGGGAGGAAACCAAATTCTCCTTCATACACCATGTCTGCAAACTTCATCCCCCATACTATAATCAACCATTTTACAAGTTCAACATAAAAAATACACATTTTAATGAAGTTCCAACCAATGAAACGCTCTATCAGTTCTGCAGCTTCTATTACACCAGGAGGAGGCTTTTTTATTTTATTTTCTTTTTTATTCACCAAGTAAAATGAAAGAAAATACATAATGTTCAAATAAGTCACTCTGGACCAAAGTCAACAAAAACAAGAAACTTGGAAGATTCTGTCAGCAGTTGCGGCTATGCATTCTACTGTTACCAACTGCACAGTGGTTGCTGTCTTAATGCAGACGAAATAGGCACAACAAAGTAATGAACTGTTTTCCTTTCCAAAAGGAAAGCACCTATAGTTCAGGTGAAAGCAGTTAACTGAACTGAGGATAACCTGACTCCATATTCACTGCCTTTAATGGTCAATTTATGTCAACTTCTTCCCAAAATCCAAGTAGCAGCATTATTTCAAAGATTGTCTTTTACACGTACATATGTAAAGTAGTATTTTATTTAAGCAGTTTTGCAATATCACATGGGGAACTCCAAAATTTAAACACACGTCCTGATATACCAAAGTGCCAAGCACAGATGCAGTGAGGCTATTTAACATTAATTTCCAGTGCTAGTTATCAGACACATGCTACGCCTATGTAATTCTATACTTCCTCTAGAAGTTGGTGGCAAAAATGCCTACTTTTTTGGAGGCTTGAACCAAAAGACATGGCATGAACAGCAGAAAAATTACTTAGAGATAGTAAGGGAAAGGATGCACTACAAATTGATGTTAATTAAATAAATAAATAAATAGCAAGCAGGTGTTGAATTCCTCTCTTACCTCAGGTAACTGCACGTTCAGAATATATTGCCAAGCTTACTGCATTTCAGTAGCTTGCCACTCAAGTCACGTTTTAAATGCAGGTCTGCTGCAAGACTGATCATTTTAAAATGGCACCTTCGTAGGGTAAAAACAGACATGACGCTAACCACCCTTTAACCACCCTTGGTTATTTATGCATGTTGCAGGGCTGTATTTGTGCCCTATGCAGCCCTGCAACATTCATAAAAAACCACCAAGGGTGGTTAAAAGGTGGTTAGCGTCATGTCTGTTTTCACCCTTACTCAACATGTATGGCTCCATGCACACACCAGCATTCACTCCAATGTCAAATAAGATTCTGATACTACAGTGGAATCTATATAAGTAATCTATAGAACTCAAAATTCCTTTTAATTGCTTTCACTCCTTCCCCCACTCCTCCCCCACCCACTCCTCACTCCTGCCCACCCACCCCTCCCCCCTCAATTAAACGTGCTACTATTTTGCAAGTGATAACTCAATCTTTCCTACTCGTTTCCTGATATCTAGAAGCTGCTGCCCTGAAAGATTGTGTGAACTATTAAATGCCGAGTCAGTTAAAAATTCATCCTTCACCAACAGCTTAATGGTTCAAATCCAGAATTCAGTCCTATATGAAAGTGTATTGGGCCTTAGGCTTAGCAGGATTTCTACCTCCTGCCCCCACCTCACCAGACCAAGTACACTTTTCATTTAAGATTGAAGGCTAGATTTGAACCATTAACACATGGCATGCAGGATGAAAAGTAAACGTGTTTACCGTCCACTTAACAGATTCTTAACTCTTAACCAGAGAGATAGGGCAGTGAGCCAAACACCTTTCCAGGCCTGCTAAAAGAGGGAGAAAAAAAGCTTAGTTGTCCATGTTTACATTTTTATCATTACCCGCCAGATTACTCAAGTTATCAAGGCCAGGGTGGTGGCGTGGGCCTCCTCCTCACTAACTCCTGTCAATTCCAACCACTTTCTCCTCCCCCCCTCTCTCCTTCCCTTTCTTTGAGGCTAACTCTGTGCGCCTCGACTCCCCCCTCCATCTCCACGTCGCTGTCATTTGCCGACCCTCTGGCTCTCTCTCTTCCTTTCTCTCTGAATTTGAGTCCTGGCTCACTATTTTCCTCTCCGACGATACCCCCACTCTCATCCTCGGTGACTTCAACGTTCACGTTGATGTCCCTTCCCAGCCCTCCATCTCTCGCTTCCTCTCACTAGCCTCCTCCTTCAACCTCCACCTTTGGACCAACTCGCCCACCCACGCTAACGGCCATTCTCTTGACCTTGTCTTCTCTAGGAACTGCTTTGTCTCTGATCTCTCCTTTGATCCTCATCCCATCTCTGACCACTTCCTTGCCTCTTTCAATGTCTCCCACTGTCCCCCTTCCTCTTCCCCTTCTCCACGCCCCTTCCGTGACCTGCAGGCCATTAACCCCCTGGACTTTGCCTCCTCTCTCTCCCCCCTTCTCCCCTCAGTCTTCTCCTCCTCCCGACTCTGCTATTTGTGCTTTCAATGCCTCTCTAGCCACCACCCTTGACCCCCTTGCCCCCCTCTCCTCCCGCCCTACCCGCTCCCACAACCCCCGTCCTTGGTTCACCCCCAGTATCCGCCACCTCCGCTCCTGCACCCGTGCTGCTGAATGCCTTTGGCGCAAATCTCACTCTCATGCTGACTTCCTTCACTTCAAATTCTGTCTCTCCTCCCTTACTTCTTCTGTCTCCTTCGCTAGACAGAATTACTATGCCTCCTTCATTGAGTCCTGTTCTCGGGACCCTCGCCACCTGTTCTCCACCTCTGACTCCCTCCTCAAGCCCCCCCTGTTCTCCTCCCTCTTCCCTTTCTGCTCAGGATCGTTGCTTCCTTCTTCACCTTCAAGATAGACAAGATCTACCTCGACATTGCTTCCCATTCCTCTTCGTACTCCATCCCCTCCCCCTCCTTCTCTCCTGTCCTCCTCCTGGGGTAAGCGTGGCCACGGGTGGTGGTGTCATGTCTGAAAATACCCATTGTCCCTCATACAGCTCTTCTTTGTCCCTAATACAGCATTGGGTGAAAACAGGCATGACGCTAACCCCGCTTTAACATTTCTTATGCATGCTGCAGGGCTGCATAGCGTACTAATACAGCCCCGCAATTTTAATGTGGTGTTAAAGTGAAGTTAATGCCATGTCTGTTTTCACCCACTGACTTCAACCCTGAGATATGCTCCTAGAGCTGGTGCTGACATCAAAGTAGGGAACCGAGGGGAGAAGAGGAGTTATTTAACTCCCTGCTTCAGGGAACAGAAACAGCGGGCAGCAGAGATATTTTCCTGGATCCAAAAAACTGGATCTGGCATGCCCATAAGAACATACTCTAGAATAGCAAAATCCCAAAGCCTCCGGTCTTTACAGGTTAAAACCATTATCTTGGAACCAGAAGCTAATAGGCAGCCAATGCAGATTATTGATACAATGTAATCCCTGCATGAAGTTCCAAGATAGAATTGAATGCAAATTCTACCTGTGTAAGCAGCTAAAAGGGGAATCAAGATTAGGTTCAGTGGCCCATTCAAATCTCATCCAGGAACTCAGCCATTCTGCTCACTGCATCAGTGAGAAAATGTCAGAAAAATGCAGGGATGTAAGTGGATATCATCTTAGTGAAGACACTGATTCATGTCTGTCTATCTACTAGCCTTTTGTAATGAGCACATACACTCAAACAAGGGAGATGAGTATCTAAAACAATGCCAACAACTTGTATGAAAGAGCCATCATCCAAGTCAATCCTTTGAGAATGTTCACAAATTTCCCATGACACTGCCACGTTTTCCTTCAGTTCATTGCATAAGCCTGCTGTCTCAGAGACAGCATCATAGAGAAGAGAGACATCTGTTAGTGCAGTGTCTTACATTAAAACATTAATGGGGGCTTTGCAAAATTATTGCCTTTTTTTTTGTAACTATTTCTAAACTGAAAACCAACATGTGCCTGCTTGTTACTAATTTATTTCTTAACAGCCATGTTAATTAATTATATAAGATTATCTTAGATAAGGAATAAATCCATCAGAATTTCTAAGTTTGCTGTTAATTTCAAACACATGGCATGTCGGAGAAGAGCCAAGTATTTATGACTCAGCAAATTCTGCACCTAAACCGTACAGAGCTATTTGTGCTTTCAATGCCTCTGTAGCCACTAGAGGTGGGACCCCGGGCCCATTACCGGCTACCGGATTTACCGGTTACCGGTTCTCTAAAAACCGGATTCCCGGATTAAATCCGGTATGCCGGTACCGGATTTATTTTATTGATTTCAATGGAGCGCTGTGTCCCCATTGAAATCAATGAATTCCTTCCCCCTCCCCCTCCCAGGCTGCGCGGGTGGAAGGGGGGACACCCCCCACCCACCCTGCCCAGCCTGGATTTTTGTTTAAAAAAAGACTCAGAGGCGAGCCCACCCCCCAGCACCAGCGGCCGCGGCGTCCCCGCAGCCGCCGGTAAGTATGACCCGATCCCTGGGGGGGGTGTTTAACACCCCCCCACCCCCCAGGGATCACCCCTACTAAAGTTCAGCGCTTGCTTACCTTGCGGAGCTCCGGGTGCGGCGGCGGCGGGCGGTCCGGCGGCCTCAGCGCCGGCTGTGGCTGCCGGCGTCAGAGACGCTCTAGGCCTTCCGGGGAACTTCCGGGTTTCCCCGGAAGGCCTAGAGCGTCTCTGACGCCGGCAGCCACAGCCGGCGCTGAGGCCGCCGGACCGCCCGCCGCCGCCGCACCCGGAGCTCCGCAAGGTAAGCAAGCTATGAACTTTAGTAGGGGTGATCCCTGGGGGGTGGGGGGGGGTGTTAAACACCCCCCCCAGGGATCGGGTCATACTTACCGGCGGCTGCGGGGACGCCGCGGCCGCTGGTGCTGGGGGGTGGGCTCGCCTCTGAGTCTTTTTTTAAACAAAAATCCAGGCTGGGCAGGGTGGGTGGGGGGTGTCCCCCCTTCCACCCGCGCAGCCTGGAATCGGGGAGGGTTTTTTTTTTAAAAACTTTTTTGCTGGGGCTTTAAGTTTTTTTACATTGCAGCCATTTTTAAATGGCTGCAATGTAAAAAAAATCCGGTACCCCGGAATCCGGTACCCAGACCGGATTACCGGGTCGAATCCGATAATGCCGGTACGCCCGGTACCGGCATTATCGGATACCGGATTTACCGGTTTTCCCGCCCCTAGTAGCCACCACCCTTGACTCCCTTGCCCCCCTCTCCTCCCCCCCTACCCGCTCCCACAACCCCCGTCCTTGGTTCACGGCTGCTGCCGTGTGCCCTTTAAATCTCCCTCCTCCGCCTGTGTTGTTGCTGGTTGCCTGGCAAGGACGTTGCGTGCTTTGTCCCCGGCTGGGAATCATTTTGATTGATTCCGGCCGGTGATTGCCGTCCAGACGTTACTTTTTATTGTTTCCCGCTGGGAATCTCTTTGACCACACTTTCAGAGATGATCCGGCCCAGAGGTCCGGAAGCGTGGTTGAATTTGACCCTATGTGGGTATTGACTGTGGTGAACATATGGCGGCTGCCGAACAGATGTTCAGGCGCTTTGGCCCCGCTGCGGGATTGACCGTGGTTCACTGTGGTTGAGCGTGATCTTGTAACATCTGAAAATACCCATTGTTAAAACATGAGAGCCTACCATAGCTGTACTGTAAAGTTTTGGGATATTTTTTATTTATTGTATTTAGATTTTTAACCTACTCTTTCCCGAAAGCTCAGAGCAGGTAACAATATACATATATAGAATGCAAAAATTACATGTAAAAAAAACAAGAGAATTGAGATACCTATAAAACAGCATCCAGAACTCTATCCATGTCTACTAAATGCCCACCCAAATAAATAGGTCTTACATTGCCTCCAGAAGATGGTCAGGCTCCAGCTTTGGTTCAACTTGTGAAGGGAATTCCAGAAGGAATTCTAGAGCTGTGAAGCAACCACAAAGAACACCTCTCCTTACACTCTTGCCACATGAACTTTGTGTAATGATGAGAAAGAAGGTGCTCCAGTTGATATTAGAGATTGCAGTGAACACAGGGGAGGAGGAAGGCAGTCTTTTAGCTGTTTGAAAGTTTGTTAGACTATCGGACAGTACAACATTTTTGTTTGAGTGAACGGTTGCTAGAGAGTGCATAATTTATTGTAAAATTTATCCAGATTAACAAAAGAATGGAAAACATTTACCACTGAGTAGAAAAAACATATTTAATCATGCACTAGTTTCGTGCCTTTGCCACTCCACCTTTAGGTTACAGGGAATTTCTAGACTCCATCTAAATACCTGAGGGACCATCTCATTACATCGTGGAAACGCCTCAAAACAGAGAAACCAGTTTGAAATTGAGGAGAGAGGTGAAAGAAGATGGGAAAGCAAATCTAAATAAAATAACATTTCTGGAGAGCCACAGAATGATGAATTGAGCCTGCTAATTGCGAGTAGGTGTCTGTGAAAGTCTGTATTTGTTATAAGGAGGAGGAGGAGGAAGGATGGTTAATACAGGCCCTTTTTTACACGGAGGTGGGTAGGGAGATGGGTGTTTTGCCACAGTGGGCGGAGGTGGGTCTGTGTCCTTTTAAACGGACACACACACACCTCCTCCACCCACGGAGCCGCCTCCAGTTTTCCAGAGGGCTCCATGGGTGGAGGTGGATGGGTGTCCCCCACCCATTCCCATCCTACTCGGTGTTCACATGAACAAACACAAAGCAGGCATCCATCCCCCCTACCCACCGCCGGCTGTTTATACCCACACACCCCGCACACCCACCCAAACACCAAGCTGGGGGGGAGGGGCGTCCATGTAAAAACAGTCACAGTTGTTGTGATACATGCATTTTACATACAATAGAGGACAAGGTCTCTTTCCTGAAGTATTAAACCAGGTTAGGAAAAAAAGGTGACATCAAGCATGGTAAGAAAGACTGCTTTAAACAAACGTGTTCTAAAAGATTGACTATTGCAAAAATTATGTATTATCTGAATTACCTTTCTTTGCTTTGATGCTATTTGCCATTTAACCATTCTAGGTTAACTTGACAAAGCAACTGCTACATATTCTGTTACCCTTGTATATAATGAGCAGAATATCTAAGTACGCACTCATGGCTTGCATACACTGAGCGTGGAGTGCCCACGCCCCCTGACAGTGTACTTGGAATGGAAAGCACTCTGCCCTTCACATTCCTGTTGCTTCCAGCTTAGCCAGCCACACAGGCCAGATGGCTTAAGCATGAAGAATCCCAACCAGGTTAACCAGCCACTCCCTCGTGTTTAACGCCTGATGCACTGTCAGTGGGTGCTTGTCCAAGTTACAGGAGGGTAGAGGGAAACTTATGAGAGATAAACGTACGGCAAGAAAACTTACATTTTACTCTGAACGTGGATCTGAAGGTTAAAGGCATCATCAGGCGACTCTCACATTGGTTTCAATCATGGATGACGGGACTCAAAATCCAGCCCTGTCATCCATGATCGAAACAAACACAAAAATCACCTAATAACGCTTTTACCCGCCACACCCATGTTTGGAGCAAAACATAGGTTTCCCCGCCCTAGGTTTGTCTCTTAAGTTTCTCCCCCTCCTGTAGTGTGAGCAAGCACCCAGGAAAAAGGGGCCAAACCAACACAAAACAGACTAGACAAAGTTAGGGGGTGAAGGATTCAAGGATATGAGAACAAACGTCTCTGTCTTCACATATCAACACAATTTAGTCCTAGTCACCCGAACATTTGCACTACTTTAAAAGGACTCCATTGTAAGCCAAGCCTGGTTTTTATCTATTTTTTATTTTTGTACTGTGTGCCAAAATGTAGGTATAAGACCAATGAAGTCTTCATCTCCATCACCAGCTTCTCCAAGCTGGGTAAGCAGAAACCTGTGGCAGTCTCCCAGTTCAAATTGTGCTGACAAATTCAAACACAATAGTCATATTCCAATGTCAATGACCAGGCCCACCGGACAGATTGTCCTCGAATATGTGGATATTAAGAATTGTCCCATTTGTAGTTTACACAATGCAAGTTAAAGTTACATTACAGCATTCATAACCTGATGAGACCATTTCCCGCCTATCAAATATATAGAGCAATTCAATGTACACATACAATATGGTTTAAACTGATTTGTCTGCTTCACACATTACCACAATGCCAGCTGGAAAAGAGGGAGGACAGAGCAGTATATATTGTATTTATACCTCAGTATTTGAACCAGAGCTCATTGGCAGAAATCTTGCCATTCTTGGAAATGTTATTGTTAGGTATTCATTAGACTAATTAACAATATATTAAAATACTTATGGAATTTTTTTAATAATCTGACTTTTTGTTTTTAATTTTTACTTTCAGTCTACTAATAATATCCTACTATCAAATTATTTATTTTAATATATTAGGGAGAACCCAGCTAAATTTTCACTCTGATGATAATTTTCATGTGAAACATTGTATTTAAAGAAAATTCTATAACTGAAGCCACAACAGCTAAATTCAGGTGTTCCGAGTATTTTGTGAAGAACAAACAGAACAAAGGTTTTGCACACTTTATAACTATAGATCTGAAACAAATAGTACAGACTCATTTGATTGTCACCAAACTGGTCTTTTGTGTTGGAAATGCAAGGACTGTGAGATCATTGCATCCATTTGCCCAATGCAGAGTTTACAGAGGAGTGTGAGTAGCTAATCATCAATAAGCAGGCAGGAAGCATACTTAAGCTTAAGTAGCTTTATTAGGAAGTACATGTAGGATAGGAAAGGCCTACATCTATGCTAAGTCCTAAGACTAGGTGTGTTCAAGAGGGAGGAAGGAAGCTCTCTGAGACACAAAGAGATGAGAAACCTCCTGTGGGAGAAGATTGACCAATCAGGTCCTGACAGGAGTAGGACAGATAGGATGGGGGAAGGGTTCCCTGATCTGTCTGTCTACTCCTGTTGTTTCTAGCAAACAAACAGGATGAGGTGCTTAGGGGGGATGCAACCAAAGGAATGTATTTCCAACATTTTGCACTTAATCTTACAAGAGAACTAGAAAATTCAAATTTGAATGCATTTTTCTTGAAAGCCCACAAGCCCGTCTCCTGTAAACCTATACAGTTATAAAAGATGACAAGTTAGGAGTGTTAGTATTCTCCCTATCACTCTCTCAAGGTAAAACATTGTTACTTTGACGCCAGCTGATAAAAACAGGCTGATGCAGTGCAGATGGTTTTAGTGCAGCACAGAATAAAATTAATTTCCAAACCAAACTATATTTCTCCTCACAGGATTTAAAACTACCAAGGCTTCCTTTCTATCAATCGATGCACTTTTGGATTTATTTATTTTTAAAAAACGTTACAAAACTGAATTTTCTTAAAGTAGATCCTCATATTTCTTTACATCACAAAACATAGAAACATATTGGGTAACTGAAAATTAACTTACTTTCCCTGAAATTAGAGCTTAAGGCTAAAATTCTCAAACCACTAGCTCTGGAGATGTCAAATTGAAATCAATGGGATGACTCTAGAGTATACAGAGTTTGAAGACTGCAGCTCTTGTGTTTATCTGTTTTTATCTATTGTATTTTATTATATTTATTTTATTGTTGTTTGCTGCCCTGAGCTGCCGGGGGCAGGGTAAAAATGCATTAAATAATAAAATAATAATAATAATTTCAATAAAAATACAGACATTGCACATACGATAGTGGGCAAAGCAGCATAATTTAACATTGCAAAGCAAGCATTCTCCAAGTTTATGCCAAATTGACATGAGCAATTTTAAATGGGCAAGCATCTAACTTTTCCTGTGTTGTGTATATTGTGTTCTGAATGCTGATTAATTTTATTTTTGAAAGTATACACTACACAGCTTCAAATGGTATTCTGTCCTTTTAAACAAACAGATGCAATAATTTGCTTATTGAGCCTCATAACATGAGGCTCTGCTCATGCAAGCAAGTTTAAAATTGCACTCTTATATTCAAATAAGAATTTGCTCATCTAAACAGACTTCTCGTTTCGTTAACAAGGACCTGGAGTAGATTAGTCTGTAATTATAAGGTTCTGTAGCATGATTAATTGCTTAATAGCAGGGTACAGAATGTAAGTTCTTAATGGAAACTCAATATGGTACTACCAAATATGTAGTCGTAACATAAAATCATAACCTCTATTCTTACAGATCTATTTACTTCTCTCTTTAGAAAACACTTACAATCAGAAAGACTACCTCAAAAAAATCCTCAAACTGCAAGGCGTTTAATATGTAATCTGCCTCCTAAAAGCTGTGGTTAGTCAAGTGTCCCAATTACTAAGAGTCCTGATTCTGCAGTCTGCTCTCCAACGGTGAAGCCCTACACCTGTTCAGACCCCATTGAACTCTCCAACTCCCCATGGGTTGTCAACACTGACCCCCTTTCTTTAATTTAACTATGCTTTTTGGTTTTGCTTCCTCCCCCACAAATCAGTTAAATGTGAATAATAATACTTCACCACTTCATGAGATTGCATGGATAATTATTTGGTGTTTGTGGCATCTCAGTACTAACATTTAACAAAATGAAAATAAAACTTAATGGAACTGGAGAGCTCTCTTGAAACTCTTGAATATTTTTGTTGTTGTAGAAAGGAGGAAGACGACGCAGGAGATGTGATTGGAGTTAACAAGGGGGGTGCATAGCTTTACTGGTAGTCTGCCAATGCAGTAATGTTGATATCCAGAACAGTCCCATCCAAACCAGCAACCCCAATTCACTTAACTATAGCCCTCAAAGGCTATCAGTGAAGCATGGCCTCCAGCACAGAAATCCGCTGCTGGTATTCTCCATCAGCTCACACACCAGTTGGGTCCACTGCTTCCCTGACAAATTAGCCACCACAATGGGACCTCAACCAATACAGGCACCATCTTCCAATCCCTACCCATCACACCTCCAAGAAGAGGAGACAGAAGGCATACGATGAGGCCTTCTCTGTCCCGTGGCCAGGCAAACACAGCTGGTCAGACCTCTTGCCTTTAAAGAATCATGTCACTAATCTGCCTCAAAATCAAAAGGCCCAGTTGTAAAAATGCAATCACCAGCTGGATCACTTGGGACTCAAAGAAAATGCATGTACCTTAATAAAAAATTTAAAATTGCAACCCAACAACATGTTCGGTATTTGTCCTTTTCATCGGGCCATGGCCCTACTGTCGCCTTGCTGTCACGGTGTCTGGCAGCTGTGGGGGACTGGATGAGGCAAAGTCAGTTGAGGCTCAATCCCGCTAAGACAGAGGTGATGTTGGTGGGGGTGGGTGATGGTCTGAGGGAGGTGACTGCCCCCATTATTGCGAGTATTCATCCTCCATTGGTTCCATCTGTGCGGAGTCTTGGGATGCTCCTGGATGAGCAGTTGCGCCTGGATCTCCAGGTGTTGGCTGTGGCCAGGAGTGCCTTTTGCCAGTTACATCTGGTAACATAGCTCTGCCCATATGTCTCAGACTCCAATCTCGCCACTATCTTCCATGCATTTGTCACCTCAAGGCTAGACTACTGCAGTACTGTGGGGCTGCCTTTGGTGATGGTTTGGAAGCTGCAGCTCATTTCCTTATGGGGACGGGTCGCAAGCAGTGCATAACACCGGTGCTCCATGTGCTGCGCTAGCTGCCGATTGTCTTCCGGTCCCAATTCATAGTGCTGGTTTTGACCTATAAAGCTCTGTATGGTCTAGGCCCCGCTTATCTGAAAGCATGCCTCACCCCCGGATCCTGGGGTGGCCTATGCCGGATCCCGGACCCGCCTATGCCCTATGCAGGGCATCTAGGGATGCCCTCCTGGAGGTCCTGTCCTCCTGGCGGGTCCGGATGGATAGGAGGGTGTTCTCAGCAGCCACACCGTCACTGTGGAATGCCCTCCAGGTGGAGGTCCGTCTCAGCCCAGATCTTCTGGCCTTGCACCATAATTGTAAGACCTGACTCTTCCGTCAGGCTTTTGGCAGGTGGGAGGGAGGGGAATGGAGAGGATGGGATAGGGGGGTGTTGTTCTGGTAGTGATTATTTATTATATCTTATTCTATTTTGTATTTTGTACGCGTGTTATTTTATTATGATATTTAGTTCTGTACGCGGGTCGCCAGAGGCGAGAGGAGCGGGATAGAAGTGTAATTAAATAAGAAATAATAAGAATAATGTTCATGCACAGTTTAGTGCAGAAGAGTTTAGTGTAGTTCCACAGAACAACATGAGGATACAGCACATCTCCTCCACATCATTGCTTCACAGTTTCTGCTGTATTTGAGGGGGAGGTTGCAATTCTCTGCTTGGCCTAGATGACCCTGCCAAGTTATCATATATATACACGTTCTGTTACTGTACTTTGAGACTGTGGGTCTCTGTTTTTATAAATTAAAACTGAAATGTACTTTAGTGCTGTATTTTGATCTCCGGGCTATAACTTCTTCTGCATTTTCTCACGACTGCAGGGCAGCCAGCAGGGTTTTCCACTCCATATAGTGCTTACAATTTAGGATGCATACTTTATGAGCTGAGTTTTACTTTTATGTGGCAGTTTTAGACCTCTGAAGGACTAATTCCCCCCTCTTCCCCCCGAACAATCTATATTTATAGGGATATTTTTACTATAACAATATGGTGCTGTTATGAAAAACACTGAATCTTTCAGAAGAAATTACACTTGTTTTGTCTTTTTAACTGGTACGGTTAAAAAATTGGATCATTATTTGGGAGGCTGTAATCTTTCAAGCAGAATATAGACTCAAGCATGCTCTTAACTTGGAAAGTTGCAACAGGTTATGTGGATTTTAGATTACACTGTGAGAAACTAGGCCAAATTCGGAGACCAAAGAATGAAAAGGATGAGGGCCACCAACTTTATACTTGGGGTATTTTCAGACGTTACGAGATCACGCTCAACAGTGAACCACAGTCAATCCTGCGGTGGGGCCAAAGCGCCCTGAACGTCTGTTTCGCGGGCGCCAGATGTTCACCACGGTCAATACCCACATGGGGTCAAAATCAACCACGCTTCCGGAGCTCCCCCCCCGGACCATCTCCAAAAGCGTGGTCAAAGAGATTCCCGATGGGAACCAACAAAAAGTAACGTCTGGCTGGCAACCACCGGCCGGAATCAAAGGAAATGATTCCCAGCTGGGGACAAAGCACGCCGCATCGCTGCCAGGCAACCAGCAACAACACAGGCCGGGGAGGGAGATTTAAAGGGCACACAGCAGCAGCCGGGACGAGCCGCCCCAGCGCCTTCCAGGTGCTTTGACCACAGCCCGGCCTGGGATCGGCGTAACGTCTGTTGAGCTGCCCAGGCCGTGATCTGGCGGCCCGATTTCCTGCCGTGGTCCCGGTCCCGTCACGTCTGTTCGGGGCTTTTATTGACTATGGGGGGTGGTTGTTCGGTTCACCCCCGCCGGGCATCCACTGTGGTGAATCAGGACCGCGTAACGTCTGAAAACACCCTTGGTTAACTTACATGCAAGAACAGGAAGAAAGGATAAGAGGGAAGATAATTAAACATGACCTTACATCTCCCTTTAATTATTTTTCCTACTACGCTTCTCTTTTTCATCCCCGGTGCCAAGTTGGAAAGTTACGTATAAGGGAGATATTACACATGGCTAAGTGCAAGGGAGTATAAGACAGTCTGATTTAGGGTGGCATACATAGATCTCTTGCTCCTTTCAGGCTAAGGACATTACCTCCCAAGGCGCAGCAAGGGTAGAAATCTCCTCAAGGAATCCTCCACATCATCTGGGGGGGAGGGGGGGGAAGGTAAATTTTACCATCCTCATGGAAGCGACTCTGTACCCATTCCCAAACTCTGCACATTCCAGGAGATCAAACTGAAAGCTAATGCCTTTACACTGAAGCTGACATGACTTCTGGTCGTTCCTATCGGGAAGGACCCAGCAGGTAGTGATGGGAGATTGCTCGTCTTCCCCTTGGGACCTCTCCTGTGGTGTCCGTGTCCCGCAGGATTCCATCTTGTCCACCCTCTTGTTTAATGTGTATCGGAGGTCACTGGGCGAGGTCATTCAGAGGTTTGGAGTGACGTGCCATCAGTACGCTGATGACACCCAGCTCTCTTTCTTTTTCATCCAACCTAGGTCCTGCAGTCTCTGTGCTTACCCAATGCCTGGCTCCTATTGTGGACTCCATGAAGGTGAGCCAAATGAAGCTGACTCCACACAAGACTGAAATGATGATGGTTGGCCGACCTTGTGACTTGGAGGGGATTGGGACTTCTGTTATTGACAGGATCAGGCCCCCCAGGTCACTCAGGTTCACAACCTTGAAGTGCTTCTGGACCTCTTGCTGTGCCTGGAACATCAGGATGTGGCAGTAGCCAGGAGCACTTTTCACCAACTTCACCAGTTGAGGAGGCTACAGCCTTTTCTTTCCGATTCAGATTTGGCCATCATCATCCATGCCTTCATTACCTCAAGGCTAGACTACAGCAATGTGTGGGGCTGCCCTTGGTGACTATTCAGGAACTGCAGCTGGTGCAGAATGTGATGGCCTGACTCCTTTCATAGACAGGTCCCCATGAGCACAGTACACCAGTGTTTTACAGTCTATGCTGGCTACCTAATGCTTTCTGGGCACAACTCAAGGTGCTGATTTTGACCTTTGAAGCCCTAAATGGCCTGGGCCGCACATATGTGAAGGACTGCCTTCTTACCATGCTCCACAACAAACCCTTGCGGTCAGCCGGGAGCGCACTCTTACAGGTTCCACCTGCTAATCTTGTTCATATGACAAGGGTCCGCAGAGAGATTGTCTGTGGTTGCTGCCCCAATGGTGTGGAATTCCCTTCCTCCGGAGGTCTGTTAGAACCTGAGACTGAACATATTCTGGAGGCAGTGTAAAACATTTTCAGCAAAGTGACTGACAGGCAGAGATGGGGGTTGAGGTAGGTGGGTTTAGGGGTGAGGGTAGGGTTTTTAAAGGGGTTTTAATTTTTTTAATGTCTTTTGTGTTTTAATATTGTAAGCCACCCTGAGGCTTTGGAGAGGGCGAGGAAAAAGTTGAATAAATAAAATAAATGCTACAAGGTAGTTCCTGACCTTTAGCTGAATCTAGCTGATCTTGGAAGGAAACCTCTAGAGGGATGTTGGAGAGGAAGCAAAATAATTATAATCCTCTACTTTCTAGGGGTGTGCATGTCATTTTCATTTTATCTATAATGAGAACGAAATTTGTCATTTTAGTTATCGTTATTGCAAAAACAAAAAATAATGAAAATGAAAGTTATTGATTTCGTTATTGCCTAGCAGCCTGGCGTGTGTTTTTTGGAGGGAAATGTGGCAAGGGGGGGCGGGAGCAGTCCTCTCAGAGCCAGAAACGATGTTGAACACTTGAACTGGGCCTTTGATGGGAGAGGAAGGACCTGATGGACGTAATCGCTGGCCAATGAGCAGCGCAAGCAGGTCCCAGGCAGCTGAACGGCACCCTGTGATTGCTCAATGCCACCTACCTCCCAGAACCAATCAGGGGAGCTCTGGGAGAGAGCACCACAACTCTTTCTACTGCAGGGCTGAGCTGCTTGACTCTTATTCTGTGTTAGCTATTGCTGTCAGGGGGCATTTGCAGAATCTGCTGGTGCTTGCACTAAAAATCTTCCCATATATATCCCTACCACCTCATCTTTCCAGTCCCTATTCCTTAACCTTACATTTTACCTTTTTCCTTCCCCTGCCTGTCTCTCCCTGTACACATATAGAGAGATATAGATCTAGGTAATATAGTTTATTATATATTAGATGACAGATATGGAATAGAGATAGATTAGGATAATGGATATACCTCTGAGTTTTCCTTTTCCCTTCACCTGTCTTTCTCCCCCTGTCCATATATTATATAGATATTAGATTTGATATTTAGATACTAGGCTCTTTTATTATATATATTAGGATTATAGGATAGGAATATTTTGTATTATACATAGGTTAGGTTTAGCTTAGTTTAGGTAGGGCGTCGGTTTCCCAGGCAGCAGCACTGTAGGCCTCCCTGGTTTTCAGAGGAGCTGCTGGTGCTGAAGCAGGAGGGAAGGCGGTTGGAACGACGGTGGCGTCGTTCACATGCTGAAGCTGACACGTTGCAGCACAGAGTGAGTTTACGAGCCTATGCCAGTGCTATGCGGACAGCAAAGAAAGAGTTCTTTGCTGCACTCATAGCATCCGCTTAATCCCATCCAGCGGAACTGTTCTGGGTGGTGCGGGGGTTGGTCAGTCCAGCCTCTCTCTACCTGCAAGTGGATTCATCTGGTGCCCGCTGTGACTTATTTGTGGATTATTTTGCAGATAAAATCGCTCGGATTCACCATGGTTTTAACGCTGCATTTTCTGCAGTGGGGCAGTTGGAGGTTATGGAAGCTCCGCCTTGTCCTTGTTTGTGAGATCAATTTCGGTCGATGACCCCTGCCGATGTAGAGGATGTTCTGGGGGCTGTTAGCACCACCTGTTGTGACCTGGACCCTTGCCCGTCCTGGCTTGTTAAGGCCTGCCGGGAGACGATGGGGCCATTGCTGGTGGGGGTAGTCAATGCCACCCTTAGGGAGGGCAGGGTATCGAGCTGCCTTAAAGAGGTGGTGGTGCGGCCCCTGCTCAAGAAACCATCACTTGACATTGACTCCCTTGCCAGTTATCGGCTGGTCTCTAACATCCCCTTTTTAGGGAAGGTTCTTGAGCGGGTGGTGGCCCAGCAGTTGCAGAAGCATCTGGATCATGTCGGTTTTCTTGATCCCTCGCAGTCAGGATTTTGCCCAGGTTATGGCATCGAGACTGCACTTGTGGCGTTGGTTGGTGATCTTCACCGGGAATTAGATTAGGGCTGTTCGGCCCTGCTGATTCCATTAGATCTGTCGGCTGCGTTTGATACCGTTGATCATGAGATGTTGGTGACGCGCCTGCGGGACCGTGCAGGGGTGGGCGGTACGGTTCTTGACTGGTTCCGCTCCTTCCTGGCCGAAGGAACTCAGCAAGTGGTGCTCGGGGATTATTTTTTATCATGCCGAGACCTCTTGTGTGGCATCCCGCAGGGTTCTGTTTTGTCCCCTCTCCTGTTCAACGTGTATATGCAGCCGCTCAGCGAGGTGGTCAGGAGATTTGGCATGCGGTGTCATCAATATGCTGATGACACCCAGCTCTAACTCTCCTTTTCATCAGACCCAGTCCCGGCAGTCTCTGTGCTTACCAGGTGCTTGGCAACTGTGGGGGATTGGATGAGGGTGAATCGACTAAAACTGAATCCCAACAAGACAGAGGTGATGCTGGTTGGTACGGTGGCGGGGGTGATGGTCCCTTTCATTGATGAGGTCTGCCCTCCACTGGTTCCCTAGGTGCGGAGTCTAGGGGTGCTCCTTGACTCGCAGCTCCGCTTGGATGCTGAGGTGGAGTCTGTGGCAAGGAGTGCCTTTCACCAACTACATCTGGTGTGCCGGCTTCGGCCGTATGTTTCAGACTCCGACCTGGCCACTGTCATCCATGCTTTCATCACCTCTAGGCTTGACTACTGTAATGCGCTCTACATGGGGCTACCCCTGGTGAGAGGTTCGGAGACTGCAGCTGGTGCAGAATGCGACAGCTCGTCTCCTGGTGGGACTCGGCCGCCGGGAACATATTACACCGGTTCTTCAGTCTCTGCACTCGCTGGCTGTAGTCTTCTGGACCTGATTCAAGGTGTTGGTGCTTTCCTATAAAGCCCTAAACGGCCTCGGCCCGACCTATTTGTGGGACCGCCTCACCCCCCGGGTTCTGGATCGGTCCCTGCGGTCATCGGGGCTGCTCTCCTTGAGGTCCTCTGAGTCTGCCGGGGGGGGGACTACGATGGGGAGGGCATTCTCGGTGGCCTCTCCATGACTGTGGAACTCCCTGCCAGTGGAGGCCCATTTGGCCCCAGATCTCCCCACGTTTCAACGTCGTTGTAAGACGTGGCTGTTCTGCCTGACTTTTGAGGGGGAAGATAGGTAGGGTGGGGGGAATGAGTTAGGGTGGGGAGTGGTTGGGGATATTTTTTATTCCTCCCATTTGTTTGTATTTTAAAGTTGTTTTAAATGTTGTTGTTGTTGTTGTTATTATTGGTAGTATTGTATGCCATCTAGAACAGCCTGTGGCAGGATGGGCGGGTTAGAAATGTTTTAAATAAATAAAATGACACATTTTTATAAAAAACGACATGGGGCCCTGTTAAACACCGCTACTCCTTTCCTCAGTACAGATCTCAGACCCACAAAATGGGGCCAAGTAGGAAAGGATTCAGAGGAAGCTTAGATGAAGTAAACTGGAGATGCCCATGGAAGCTCTGTCTCATGACAGCTTGCTCGAGTTTCCCAAAATTCATGTTTCCATTGCAGTATTATAAGCAATATGACTGTTCAATTTCCCTTTTCATTCCTGTTGTGTTTAATGGCAATATATTACTCTAGAATATCAGTATTGGATGTCCTCTTAACTGAAATCTTTATCATAAAAATTTAGTAGTTGACTATTTCTTTTTCTCTTTTTTTAGTGTGGAATTGGATTTTAAGCAGCAAGAAGACAAACTACAGCCAGTTCTGAGAAAACTTCATCCCATTGAGGAAACTCAGGTTGCACCTTTGCCTTATTCTCAGGAGAGTTACTCGTCAACTCCCAAGCAAAAATCCAAAACTGAATCAAAAAAGCATGGAAGATGGAAACTCTGGTTTCTTTAAGTACACTACATATGGAGTTTAAAGGCCGCCTTTGAAATATATTTGGAATTCAGTTAATCATCTAAAAAGGGATGTTGGTAAATAGATCAGTGTTATCAGAAAATGTTCCTCTGACTATTATGGAAACATTCAATTCTTACCATATGTACCAAAAAGGCCTTTGTACCTATAAACTGATTTTCAGGAGCAAGGCATTAAATCATACCTTGCCAACTTTTATTTGCAGTTCACCACAGTGGGATGTAAAATCAGAACTGAAATTTGTATCGGTAAAGATGACAAGTAAAACTACTTTCTCCCCTTAGACCTGCAAGTGTCACATTTCAACCTGCTAAAGACAGGCTGTCATCCTGTATACATCTAATATCATGATTATTTTCAGGGTTTGTTTGTTTTTTTTTAAAAAACACTCATGAGGAAAAAACAAGCCTTATGTTTGCAAAGGTCTCAATTTTTACATTTAATTTGGCAAATATATTGGATTATGGGGAGTGCAGTTTTCAGCACATAATATCCTGAAGAAAGCACAATTTTTCAAATGGTCTAAGACCATGAATAATCTCTAAGATGTGACTATATATATTGCCTTTGTGTGCTGTAGAGTTAAACCAAGTGATTACATCTTAGCATCACACTGACACCTCTAATTTAGTGTCATCTTCATCACCAGACTGACAACATGTTTACTGCCCATTTCCAAAGGGCGAGCAGCCAAGAGCCACCCAAAGTCAGGACATGCCGTTAAACACTGCAAGTTGACAGGGTCAAAGCTATGGGACACTAAGCTTCCTTAGATCTCATTTTTAATCTTCTGGTACCCATTACTAAAATGATATGTTTTGACACAGAATTAAGGGGGGAAATTGATATGGGTAACATTATTAAATGATAGATTGTTGGCAGTTGCCATAGTTTAATACCATTTTTGTAATCAACTATTCAGAAACCACTATACACCATTGCACAAGGTGCCAGAATTTTTTTGTATTATATGTTGCGCTTTATAAAAAGAAGTTCAGAAGGGTCTAGGAATTTGAGAAGAAATTAACTTGAGCTTCAAAGATGGATTTCCAACCAACTTGGTATCATCTATATTTAAATACTGTATTAGTTGTACTGGCAAATCAATACACTTAGGAGAAATGTTGTAAATCAAAGTTTTTGTTTTTAAGAACAAAAAAAATGACATGAATTTGCTCTCAATTATACATGGCAATCTTTCTTTACATATTTACTATTGTTTAGGAAGCATACTTTCTAAACTTAAATGACTGTCTGTGGAAAAACTCTTGAAATGACAGGAAGTAAGGATTTTGCTTTTCATGTCTTAAATAATTTGAGTACAGTATGGCCGTGTGACAAACCAGGGTACAAGGTACTGGTTCTGCAACTTCAAATCCCCAGCCACCAGAAAGATGTGCCTGGTTTTTTCAGTAATGAAAAAGTTAAATCAGGTGAAGAAATGAAAGAGACTGTACCTACAAAGTGTATCTCGAGGTTTTTGTATTCATGCTATTTTCCCCTTACCTCAACATAAAATCCATGATTGAAATACTACTAATTCTACAAGGATCCTGCAGCAAGTCATTTGGCCACTGTCTTAACATTAAAGAGTTAATGAGTTTATAATGTGTGAACATGCTTCATGTGAAAACTGTTAAGGTCCACTTGAAAAACTATTTCAAATGTATGCTTTAATGAAACACTCACCTTTGTAGTAAAATTTCAAGAGGGCTACAAATCATTGTACATAAGCAAACAATATTCTAAAATATTTTTGTCAAATATAAAGTATGAGAAAGGTGATCCTGTGCCATGAAGGAAGTGCACTTGTTTCATGGGGGGCGGGGGTGGGGGGAGTGTTACCAATATTTTATAATATTTTTAACTGAAGTTAAAAACTGTTTACAAGATATCCCACCATAACTGTTTTAAGATTCCCAAATATTTAAGAGAAAGAGAGAGAGTGTGTGTATATATATAAATTATTTTTTTTAGAAAAACAGGACAAATCCTCAAATATGGACTTATGTAGAAAAAACGAACACAACAAAAACAAATTCAATGTTCTACTTCAAATTATGACTTCACATGTATTATGGCATCTGTCCTACAAACACTGTGGCATACATAGCGATGTGGAAGACCTTGCAGGCATGTTTTCAAAATCATAAGCAGAGGAAACATCATCCGTTGAGTATATTTTTTTACAAAATCAAGTCAAATGTCTTGAATCTGGGATTCTTTGGAGGTAGTCAATCAGTTAGTATGCAATATTTCATAGAATTCCATCCTAAATTTTCTTGCGTGCAGGGCCTCAGAAGCAAAACTCTTTCAGATGTTTTTTGTTTTGTTTTTTTGTAATGCTTGGTTACAGAGTCGCACACAAAATTAGAATTATTAGGCAGTCACACTGAAAAAGAATTGGTGACAGATTTCAGAACTAGAAATGAAAGTTATCACAAAGTATTCTCTACATGTCCAAGCTATTTTCCTAAACAAGTTGCAAATTTTTAATTTTTAAAGTTTTTTTAAAATACAAACGCTAACTTGCATAGTCTTGCTCAAAATTACATATTGTGTTCTGTCGTACCATACTATGTAATTTGTAATAAAATGTTTTTGCAAGTGTATAAAATGTATTGTAGTATATTATCTGGTCACTCAGGCTCGATGTAAAAGTGTGGTTTGGGAAAAACAATCATTTTCAACTTTTAGGTACATACAATACATGACTGTCAGGAGACTTATTGTAGTGCAAAAAACATTATAAAAAGCAGGTAGGACATGAGAAGCAAATAAGACAGCAAACTTAACAAGGCATTTTATGCTAATTTTGCTGCTAAATGTATTAGCAATATCATGTGTTTTCAGACAGTAGTTTACTGATGTACACTGCTCCACAACATGCTTTAACTTAATTTCCAATCAATAAATGCTGCAATAATTTTATATTACTTGCTATTTTCATACTATAGGGAAAATGTTTTCTAAATTTGCATAATTTCCATAGAGCAACAGTAACATTTCTTTGTTTTTAAATGATTATTAGGAGACAGTATCGTATCACTCGTTTTCTTAAAAATCACTGTAAAATATTTTATAATCAGGATAAAATGAGAAAAGTGATTAAACACACCATATGTAAAAATTGTTTGCCTTTTGTTGCTTCTGATAATACACTACACAATGAACTGCCTATGCCCTCTTTAATTTGCTCAGTGTTGAAATGGTACATTAAGTTTAAAAACTGAATGGATTAATTTTTCATGAGCATTTTAAAATCCAGCTAGCTGTTAAAATTGCATTAGCCCAGTAGCATCTGTGTAATAGCACAGAGTATGTACTAGTTTGTGAGTTTGGGTAACTATGATTGCCACTAACAACATAATGGCAGTATGTACACAGCTCTGCTATACTAAGACAAGGTAGAAGGCTTGCAACATTTTAAACATTATTTTAGCATTAATAAAGTATGAGTGCCGTCTATTTAAATTAATTGAGACTACGGGAAATATGCTGCCAATTTATTTAGTCGAACGTAGTCTGTTGAGCAAAAATTGGTACAATATATTCCATGTGTATTTGCTGCATTAATGATACTATTCATTTTGCTAGGCACAAGGAGTTTGATAGTACTGAAGAAACAAGTCATGATCATTAATCAATAGAACTTCATTTCTGCAATAATAGTATGCAATAAGTATCTGAAGTCTGTGTGTATAAAAAACATATATTACATGTGTATAAAAAAAAACATATTACAAGCAAGTTTTAATTTTCCATGTAGAAAAAGTCCTATAAAGAAAATCAAATTACCAAATGAGACATACTCACAAATTTGGACTTGTCCATGCTCTAGGGCACAAAACCCATCTATGGGTAATTTCAGACGTAACGATACCACGGTCAACCACAATGAATCCCCTGTGGTGGCCGTTGGTGCCGTTACGTCTGTTGTGATTCCCGCCAGATGTTCACCCCAGTGAATACCTGGCAGGAATCACATTGACCACGCTTTCGGACCTCTGGCCACCCGGAGGTCCAAAAGCGTGGTGGGATCAGACCTCAAGCATAGTCGATTGGCCACGATCTGGGACAGGCTGCAGGTAATGTCTGTTACCTACAGCCCGGACGGATCATGGTCCCAGCCATGGCCCAGGATCAGGCACAGTGGCCGGATTGGCCGCTGCACCTGCCCATCTCCCAGAGGGCAGGCAGCCGGAGGAGCGCGGGGGGAGAGGGGCTGTGCGGCTGCACATTGTGCCGCGCAGCCCTGCCCCCTCAGCAATCCCCAGGCAGAATCAGGCCAGCACGTCTAAAGGACGGCTGGACTGATTCCTGACCAGGATCTGAAACAGATCCCGGAGCGCGATTCAGCGTGGCGGGCCTCATGGCCCGTTACGTCTGAAATTACCTTGTGTGTCTATTTTCATTGGCTTACAGTGTTGGATAACATTTCAAGGGGATAGTGATGATAATCTTAATTTGAGCAATGGCAGGAACGCATATACAGAGCTCTCTGATGTGCGCAGGGAGAGATTAGCAGGTTTGTAAAAAGATTCCAACCCCTATGAATGGCTCATCAGGTTTGCATTGTCTGAGTAAAAATGGCCTGATACAGCCACTTGCAGACAGGGTAGCGGCTTGTGTTTCCAGAAAAAACCCATGCGCAGCTAGCTCCCATTCAGGGACTGTTGGCATTCTGTGACTGCTCTGACCAGGACTAAAATGGCCCTAATCCCTGACTGGCAGCTGACTCCTCTCCTTCCCCCTCCCATTAATGTGTGTTGGAGATCTTTTGACAAACTGCTACTGGTCTCTTCCTGTGTACATCATAGGAGAGCTCTGTACACATGTGCCTTCCATTACACAAATGAGAATTTTGCCCATTGCAAAAAAGGTGGGAAAGAATGGGAGGTTGTGGTTTAAATTTGGATTTAATTTTCTTGTAGCTCAGATCTCTTTATGTAGGAGAGTATAAGTGGCTGGTATGCTAACTTATATGAATTTTTAAAAATACATGTCAGAAGTGTCTAGATCTATGCGTGGGTAGACATTTTTTAGACTGACATGTTGCTTTAAAACATCGAAACACAAATTATTCATTGAGGGTTCTATTACTAAGGGCACATTCTGCAGGCACACAACACCCACGTTAGCAACTGCCTTGGGCAAAAATCCCATTATTTTCAATAGGATTTGAGCCCATGCTAACTTACTAGTACATGTGCTATATTGTGCCCCAAATTACACAACCCTCAATGAGTATTTTCTATGTCTTTTTTTTTTTTAAAGCAATATATTTCTCCTCCTTAAGGGGTTTTAAGAGTCTGTTACAAACAAAACTCAGTACTTTATGATCAGTGAGAAAAAGACATTAATAACCTAGTTTACGGCACCAAAAACAGACAGATCAAATTGAAGAAAACATTTTCTCCTATAAATTAGAAAAAGCATTTAAGACTGCATACTGTGAATTTATGTTCAATTCGGAGGATATAACTTCACAAAACTCAATTAATACCTAATTATGAGAACAGACTGTGTTTATAACCAGTCTAATGGGAGACCTATACCATTACATTTTTCTCCATGTGAAGCTACATGTCAGGGTCTTTATAAATCATGTAGGCTAGAATAAAATACAATACTACCAGGAATACTGACTTGACCATGTAAAGCAATTCTTCAGCTTATAGGTATGGTCAATTCGCCCAACTTTAAACTATAGCCTCTTTGTTTTCCTTCTGCTTTTTAATGTTCTTAATTTCAAGAGTTCCTAGGAAAATAATATTTTATTTGATCTTTCTAGTAAATAAAATGTATGCTCCTTATTTTAATAGTAATTTTTTTTTAAAAAGTTATGAAGTGATTTAAAATACAAAATCCGTATCAGCATAAAAGTTGTTTTGCCACAAGAGGAAAAGTGTCTTACTATTCAACATATTAACCAACCAGAGAGTACTTTTTATGGACATTACTAGAAGGCTTAGATAAATGTGAACCATGGCCCAGAAGATGTTGATGTATGAGGAATCATCAGAATACTGTGAAGTGTCCACGTCCTGCTTCTTATTCCTAATAGGTAGGAATTTAAGGAGAAAAGGTTGCATCATGGGCCCTTTTTACATGGATGGAGGTAGGTGGGGGGATGGGTGTTTTGCCGCAGTGGGTGGAGATGGGGGTGTGTCCCTTTACACAGACACACACACACCCCTCCACCCACGGAGCCTCCTCCACTTTTCTGGAGGGCTATGTGGGTGGAGATGGGTGTGCGATTGGTGTTGCGCGGGAGTGCGCATGCACCCCCAGCCATCCCGCTCAGTATTCACATGGGCGAACACCGAGCGGACACCCATCCCCCCACCGGCCATATACACGGTCACCCCCTGCACACCTGCCTGAACACCAAGCCGGGGGGGGGGGGCGCGTCTGTGTGAAAATGGCTATATTGTCTCTAGACCTTTGCTAGTGAGGGGCGCCTTTAACTTTTATACAAGCTTCAGGCTACAGAGTTTTTCAAAACTAGGCTGCACCAAAGTCAGTAACTACATTCTCCAAACAGATTTCCCATTCTATTCCACTTTTATTTATATCCCGCACTCTCTCAAAAACAATTCCAACTCAAGGAGGCTCACAGAATTTGTTTTAACTAGATTTAACTTCATTTTTTTTCTTGCAAAAGAAGCTTTGAGCATGGAAAATGGTAACAACAACAAATGAAGGGAGCTATAGCAGTTTCTGCATCCAGAACTTAAGGAATCTTTGCAGAGTCTAAAGCCACTTACCCACGTTACATCAGCCAGAAATTCTCCCAGTGGGAAATCTCCCCGGCTGGGAAACTTACATCGAGCTGTACACGTGGGCATGGGTCATTGGTTGCGTCCAGTGGCTTTTTTCCCTCCAAATGTCAGGGTTGGATTTCGACCCCTGACACTCAGAGGAAAAAAGCCACTGGACGTGGCTGATGACCCACACCCATGTGCACAGCTTGGTGTAAGTTTCCCAGCCGGGGAGATTCCCCACCGGGAGAATCGCCAGCTGATGTAATGTGGACAAGTGGCATCAGTCCATCACACCTGGTAAAAAGTTTCAGATCACTAAGATGTACACATAGCTGCAGGACTGCAAGACACTCTACATGACAGTTTTAAGCACTGGGGCTCATTATGTGCAACAAAAATAATTAGCTAGAAATACATCAGGTGAATCTTTTGACTACAAGCAATTAATCTGATAATAGTCATAATAGTAATAAAAATTTAAATGTCATCTAAAGTTAAAAACCTGTCAAAATATTTTTGAATAATGAGAAACTTTCCAAATAAAGCTTAAAATAAGGTTTAATATTACATAACTTACAATTTCTTAACTAGTCCTTGAATAGTCCTCTTGAGAGAATACTACATATAGCACCTTTCCTGTTCTATTTGTGGTTAAAGTCCTATTGACACTTTTTATCCTGTGTTCTGAAAGGAGACTTAAAATAATAATAATAATGTACTCTCACACTGTTTCAAGGATACTGTATTCTATCTTAATTCATCTTGTGTTGATTTCTATTATTATTCTATGTTGGTATTAAAAATCCTAGGTTCTCAAGAGCACAAACACTTAAGGGTACATTGCATTCATTATGAACACCGAGTGAATGTACAAATGTACAATACACCCCTTATGATTTCATAATGAATGCAGAGGGTATAAATTGTGAAAAATTAAATTACTACTTGTAGCAGCTTTTCTACAAAATGGATATCATATTTTCATAATACCTGGATACTACAGTACATCTGAGAACACCCAATGTACTCCTCACTGATCTTAAAACCAAAAATCAAAATTCAAAATGTAAATCCAATGTTAAGGACTTAAGTTTTATGTGATTTAAAACATGCCATCCCATCTTTTCCCCAACCACTATCAACACTAACTCAGGGAAACCATTAAAAATACCAGAAGACATATCACCTGAAATTCCAAAAACGTAGCATACTTCATCCAGTGCATTAAATCTCCCAGGGAAACTATGTTGGCAAAACTCATCAATCCTTACATAAATGAATGAATTCATACAAGAAAAGATCGTGGACAAAAGCAATGATTCTGTCATGAGTATTCAACTTTCCCCAGAGTGACCACTCCATTTGAGCTCTCAGTCCTTGCTTGTCCTGAAAGGAAGCCTATCCAACACCTTTAAATGATGGGCCTGGGGTCTAAAAATCATTACTTTATTAGATACAAACAGTAATAGACTTCATTTGGACCTGAGTTTTTTGAGGCACCAGAGAAGACTTGAAAGCCTGCTTTTTTATCCCCACATCTGCTGAGCTCCCTACATTGTAACAACCTTGCCCAGAAGCTGTCTACATAACCCTGTCCCTAAAAACTTCCCATTGCGTAGCTCCAAACCTCCTTTCATTTTGCTATCAGTTGATTCTTGGTTTTTAGCACCATTTTAAAAATGTTTGAAATATCACTGATCACAGAATTTTAGGGTTGGAAGGGTCCCGTAAGGGTCATGTAGCCACTTCCCTACAGCTCCATCTCAGATTGCTTTCAATGGGGCAATCGGCCCCATTATCTATACCAGTTTTGTGTTTTCCTCAATCCATACTTCAGTCTTGCTCCATGCCTGAGAAAGGGATCTTTATGGACCAAAGGCTTGCATGCTTTCAGAAACAGCACGTGGGCCAATAAAAGCCATCATCTCAACTACTTTAATTGGGATCACCAAAACTAATAGTCTGTAAGGTCCTTGGTTTATTTTCCCCCTCCACTTGTGAGATTGTGATCCATTCTGTAATTTAAATTCTTGTCACACCCTAGCTGACAAAACATATTAATGCACAAATCTCAATCTGATGCTGATTCATAAAGGCTAAGGTTATGCATACTAAAGTATTTGTTGGATTTCAATCATACTATTATGTTAACACCACAAAAGTGAATCAGTACTGGCTGAGCGATCCTTTCAGAAATGCACTGAATTTTAAAATGGTAAGTGCCCCCTTAAAAATTCCTGGTGCTGTCAGCATTCATTAAATAATTATAGTGTGTTCAGATGTAATGCTTCCAGGCTGTGTTCATGTTTCCCGTGTGCATTTTTAGCACAATTGTGCTTAGTTAAAAATATATCTATAGAAGACTTAAGGTTTCAGTAGTTAAAAGTAGGAAAAGCTGGCAAGAGGCCTGCTAACTCAAGGCTCCAGAATATATTCTGTCATACTTTTAGTGCATCATCACAAAGGTGCAAACATAGTTGCTAGATGCCTGGATGACTAATATTGCCCTTATAAAGCTAAAATGGGACATAATTTGAAGGAAAATTAAAATTAAGAACTCTGACAAATATGGTCAGCTACACTTCTAGAAAAAATAGACAAATTAACAAATGATGAAAATATATTGTCTGTTCTGTATACACACACACACACATATTTGCACAATACATAGAATTTCAACCTAAATGATTGTCTTCTGCTGTCACATCATTTTGATATTAGGTTATCTTTCTGTAATTATTGTAGCTACCTATTGCTTCCTCCAGAATTACTCCCTGTCATCTTTCATTAGTTGTTAAGTACAAAATCATTGCTAGACAGTATGCTCCTGTAAATGGGAGGCAGGACTCAAGTTGGTAGCTGGACAGAAGCTTAAAGACACCGGTAACAGGGAAAGGGAAGGAATGACAGATTATTTGGAAGGAAAAGAGCGGGCAGGTGTGAGGGGCTAGAGGTAAATGGTAAAACATCCCCCTCTCCTTCGTCTCCCCTCCTTTCTCTCTCCTAGATTGTAAGCCCCTTGGGGTATGACTGTACAGTGCCAGGTACATTGCTGGCACTATATAAACAGAAACAACAACTGGAGACAGAGGCAGGACTGAAGGGCAAAGCAGATCCAGAGAAAGAAAAAAGTAGATCCATAGGCAGGAGAGACTTGAGTTAGTTCAGGATATGTTCTACTCTTAGGTAAACAGATGACAATCCAGGCAGGGTAAGGTAAAATGTGCAGAAGGATGAGACTGGAAAGATGTGTTAGAGAAAGAGTCAAAGATAGAGAAAAGTCTGTGCAGGCTGACAGTTTACAGGAGTCCACCCAAGTTACTGTGGTAACATACAGAAAATGAACGCAGCGTGGAGGAATACAACAGAAACAGGAGTATAGGTAGGAACCTCTGTGCACAGCCACCATTTTAACTTCACCCCCACCCCTTTTTTCAGTACATGTAGTCTGAGTTTAAGTTTCACTGGACTAGGGGAAGAGAGTCAAAGAACTCGAAAATAATGGTGGCAACTGGGGAGAGAGTCAAAGAATAAGGGGAAGGGAGATGGGAAGCAATAGAAGGGTGGGAAGGGAGAGAGAAAGCAAGCTAGCAAAGTGTGTGTGCGCGCACGTGCACAGTGGTGGATGGTGTGAGGGAGGCCCTCAACTACGACAGACTAGCAAAAGAGTTTTGTGGTTCCAAATATTTCGAGCACCGCTGCCATAGCATTGCCAAACATCTTCTCTGTGTTCATTTTAAAAATCCTCTTCAACATCTTAGTCACCAGTCCAGTACTATTTTTACATATTCTTTTACACGTGCACTACTGAATATACTTCATGACATACGGATACTTTTAGAAGTATTTTTATACATGACCTTTGTATGTTTTGTACAGGATTTGCAATCTTACACACACGCACACGCACACGCACACAGATTCCTACACGGTTTTTGAAAAGGATAACATCCTCATCTCGTGCAAATTAGCATACCTCTGTTGAGCACACAGATGAAGTGACTCAGTGAGCAAAATATTAATCTTCTGAATAGTATTAACATTGTTAAAAATATGACATTTTCAAGAATTACATTATACAGCTTCAAAGCCAAAATACTCTCCAATGTATTACCCTGGAATAATAGTTAGTCAACACATCTGTATATTTCCTAATGAACTGCACAAATACAGATCAAAGTGCTTGTTTTGATATTAAAGTACCAAGTAGGAGGGACCAATTCTACCACTCACTACTTATCCAAGCCCATACAACTATTTGAGTAAACTGTATACTACTTGACTAGGATTGCTAATGTGTGTCAACGTCTACAGAAACAAGTCTTGTTGATTTAACAAGTTTAATCCACTGTCAGCTGATTAAAAAAGGAATCTACCTTCAAAAATATATGAATTATTGCTAACAGACAAGAGTTAAATCTAGTTCATCATTTTGTTGACGACATTTTTTAAATAATTTACTCCCATTGTAAACTGAATAAATTAGAAACCTACCCTTTACAGTTTACTGAACACATAAGACAGTGAAAGAAGGTTTTCATTGTTTTCTGCCACTTGGGATTCAAATCATATTACTGTGCAAGGGACATGCAGTTATGATACAGATATTTTTAAATTTACATTGAGACACTCACAATGAGCTCTGAATCTCGTCCCATAGAAATGACTGTTCTGTTTACTGTCCTCAAAAGCTTTTCCATGATTATCTGGACATGTCGCTGTGTTGGTCCCTAGAGACAAAGGATAAACAAGAGGAAATTATCACCAAAAGACAACCAGTAACAGTCAAATATTGATGTTTGTCATTAAATACATCTAACTTGTGAAGACTAAATCAATTGAACTCCTCTTGCTACATACAGCTTAACAAAACAAAAAATGGTGTAATTAACTGCTGCCCATTGATCCATTACCTAATTCTATCAATTTAATATAAATAATTCTCGGAAATTAAACACAGATCTTTGGAAATAATGTAATTTTGAGGTGCTCAGCTGGATGACCATTTAGTTTTTGAAAGTGTGTTAAAGAACATCTTTTATTTTAAAACTGTTTATCAATTAAATTAAACAATTTAGTTAAGCTCTTTCAAGATAGTTCTCAAATACTTGAGATATGGTTTTCCAATACATTAGAAGTCTCTTTACCAGGACATCTGTAAGTAGCTGGCCAATTAACTGAGATCTGACTGTAGTCCAAATTAGAGTACTGGAATGGAAAGTAACCTTCCCAAAATTCTGTCCCACTTAGGCAGCTGTCCTGATCATCAGTGTCTCAAATAAGTGGAGCTAACTTGTGTATCTTTTCAAAGCATTGTGAAAGCAATGCTCATTCTGTCAATAATTTAGATAAGTATTTCCCAACATTGTGGAAAAAGAAGTACCATGGGAATTCAAGGTGCCAATAGGACAGGGAAACAAAAGTAGATCCAGGAAGAAAACCATAACAATGCATCACCCTTCTTCCACTCTATAAATATACCTTTTGTAAGTCACTTACCTTTACTTCATTATTTTAAGGGCAATTCTATAGTTGCCAACCCATGAAAAGTTGTGTCATATAATTCTCTAGAGACCTCATCTTTGTGTTTTTTAAAACAATATCTAATCTCCCAGAGAGTTCAATAAGCACATGATCCAGTCTTAGAGATGGTTTTCTGGGGGCCGCCGATGTAACCACATTCTAATGCATTTCACTATATTTCTTTTTCTCTTAATCTTAGGCAAACTAGAGTTCACCAAACTGTATTTGAAACTGTATAGAGGTCCTTGCCTATTTGAAAAAAAAAACACCTCTCATCTCCAGTACATCTATGTGAAATTACTGTTCCTGAAGAGCTGAAATAGTCAAGTCAAGGAAAAAGGAAGTTTACATTCTGTAACCAATGTTCTTCAAGATATACTCGATCCATTCACACCAATGGGATTGCACCTGCACAGTCAGCCTGCCTTTCTAGAATGTAGCAACAAACTGCTAGGAGTGTTCCTGTTCCTTCCCTCAGCATGAGACACCATAGGAGTTCTGGATAAGTCCACAAAAGGGGCAATCTTCCAGCGACAGTTTCTTCCAATTTTGTGTTTGAAGACACCTCCCTCCCCCACACCCCCATTTCTTATTAGCACTAAGGTAGAGAAGAAGGTTGGGCAAGTGGTGAAATTGGGCAGAGGATATTCAGAGCAACACCGGTTACAGGCAAGCAACACTCATTTCTTCTTTGAGTGGCTCTGTCCATTCACACCAACTTAGGCCCAATGGCATGCCAACATCCTGAGTAAGTGGGTCAAGGTGGTCTACTTAAATAGTGATAATACAAAATCAGTCTTATACACATCAAGCATGCACAAAGAGAGCACTGAAGTCCACATGGCTGGCCCAGAGGTCTTGAGTGGAAAGAGGCTGTCCAAGTGAAACAGGCTTTCAGTCCTTCAGGTGTTTACTTGCCTAAAAAACCATTTGAATAAGTGCTAGATGGAAATTATCTTGTTCATTTCAGATCTTCCAAAGCATACAAATAGATTTGGGTCCTGTCTAAAAGTCTTCGTCTAACTAGGTCAGGGCTCTTTTAAAACTTGTGAGTCCCCTTAGGGCAGACACCTAACTCTAACCTCAACCGTTCTGCACCAGGAACATTGTTGGTGTATAATATAACAATAATAAATAATGTGTGACGGGAAGCTTCTTAATTAAAGATATGCAAGCAAGAGAAGGTAATCTCTTAGCTAAGGTAAAAAGCTTTTCATAATTTTTGGGTAGGAATTTCAAATGCAGCAACTAAACAACTTTGTCCTTGTGGACCACCAGATAAGGAGTAGAGGATGTCAGCGTCCACAGCTCACATAACTCTCCTAGCAGAAGTTATGTCAAAAAAAAAAAAAAAAGGATGGGGGCCACTTTGGGAGCAAGTTGCAAGAGATTCAAATGACAGCAACATAAACTGAGAGAGTACAAAGTTCAAGACCAGAGATGATGCGAGTGGTCTAGTCCAGGGATGTATATTAATAAAGCCACTCAGAAATCTCTGGTGGATGTGTCATGAAAAGTAGAAGCTTGTGTTCCAAAAGAACAAAGAAAACGGAGATACCCACCAGGTGACCTTAATGGAAGCTACAAACAAGTTCCCATCCTTGTAGCAGGTAAGAAACAGGAACCATACATGCTGTGATGTGTGTATGGTAACCCACAGTGCAACATGTTTTTATTGCAAAGGTTAGTAAGTCTTGCAGATGATGATGTTGGTTTTTTAGAATTCAGGAGGAAACCTGTTGTAATCCCTCCTCTGCCGCCAGGAACCTGACACATTTGACATCTAAGTAGAAAATGGGGCCTTTCTGCTGAAGAAACAGGTCATGCATTACTGGTTACCTGCCTGTCATAGGATAGTTCTAAAAGCTCTGGGTACCAGGGCAGCCTCAACCAAGTTGAGCTATGACGTTGACAGAAACTCTGTCCCGTCTGATTTCCTAACAACAAGCCATATTCAGGGAACTGATAGCAAAGTGTCATCAGGCCATTTCCTAGTACGTAACAAAGATGTCTGTGTGACAGGGAAAAGCCTTGTCAGGCGTACGTCTTTACAGGCCCGGTTCCATTTAACAGTCTCAATCAGGAATTAGCTGTTATGAGTCTTTATTCACATATCCCTTCATCTCAGTCTCTTAACACACAATCTTAGTCTCTGGTTTACATTCAATATCGCCACCAATATATACAGTCTTTGTCCTTTCTCTCGCTAGTCTAACACCAGGATAGGAAGCAGCCCACTTCTCTCTCTCTCTCTCTATTATCCCAGTACTCAGCCAGGCACAGCACTTTGGCTTATACAGTGTCTTTCTAAGGCTGCTTTTAAACAACTGGGTCGCTGTCGCGCAATATTTCAAAACTCTGCAAGGCGGGATTCGATGAGACAGAAGTCCAGGATCATGCGCATAGAAGGCGGCCGCGCATTGTTTGCGGACCACAAATTAAATACCTCGTTTAAAAGCAGCCTATGTCTCTTTAGCCAGGCCAATTCCTCTGGCCCTTACCTACAGTGATCTCCAAGCTTCTGGGTCAAACACTCTTCCCAGCTTCCCAGCAAGACTTGCAGCTCAGGTAATCAAGTCAAAGCTCCTCCAGCAGCTCTTGCTGCTCTTAACGCAGCTCTCAGCCCTTATTAGAGCTGTTGCCTCATGGGCAGCCTCTTGCCTCAGGTTTGCTCTGGCAAATACTGAGTTCAGGAGCTTCCTCTCCGTTCCACAGGCTCTCGGTCCTTTAGCTTCTAAGCTTGCGGCAGAGTTCTCCAGAACAGCTTCTGTCCTCATTGCAGTCTCCCCTGGACTGAACTCCGGCTCAGCTTTTCAGTCTGTTGGCTGAACTCAGCCACCTCTCAGCTGGTTACCTGGCTACTTAGGCAGACTCCAGGCCCCTTGGATAGCACCTGCAGCTCAGTCAGCATTCCCTAGGTGCTAGCAGTAAACCTCTTTTTAAAAGGGCCTTTTATGGGCTCTGCCCTGCCACAGTCTGTGATGGCAAAATGTATCCTCTCCTCCCTTGGAGGCTCGCCTGAGCCCTAGTTTGAATGGCTTCCAGAGGCAGTGTAAGACCTTTTTATTTGGCCAGGCATTCAGTGGGCTGGGATACATTGGGGGGACTGAGATGAGAGTATTTTTAGTTTTGTAGGGTTTAAAATATTTATTTTACATTTGTATTTTATGTGTGTGTTGTGAGTCTTCAGGGATAGGATGGGATATAAACCAAAATAAAATCAAATAGAACAATTTCTCTCCTCCCTGCCATATCTGCAGAGCAAGAAGACTTTCCAGCCCAGTGACTAGCCCTATGCACTAGGAAACTGATTAAGTATTTATATACTGTTAGCAATGTACCTGACACTGTACAATCATTAGAGACCGAACACTGCCCCAAGAGATATGGAGTTTGAGTTTCCTCTCCCAAGCTCTAACCCAAAAGACGAAGAAGCCCATTGGGGTTAGGAACCTGTCTCTGATTAAGGATTGTATAGCACCAGGTACAAACTCCCCCCTCATCCTTGCTTTCCTTCCTCACGGTCAATAACTATTGATGGAGACACCATCCTGCCTGTCCCCCAAGCCCGTAGCCTAGGCTTCATCTTTGACTCATCCCTTTCTTTTAAACCCTACATTGACTCTGTTGCTAAATCCTGTCGCTTCTCCCTCCATAACATTGCTAAGATTCGCCCTTTTCTCTCTGTCTCGTCTGCCAAAACTCTTGTTCATGCTCTGGTCATCTCTCGCCTCGATTACTGTAACCTCCTTCTCACTGGCCTTCCCCGGTCTCACCTTTCTCCCCTCATCTCTGTCCAAAACTCTGCTGCCAGGGTCATCTACCTCGCCAGTCTCTTCGACCATGTGCAGCCCCTCCTCTCTTCGCTTCACTGGCTTCCCCTTCCTGAACGAATCCTGCACAAGCTCCTAGTCTTCACCTATAAAGCTCTTCACAACCTTGCTCCCCCCTACCTCTCTGCACTTATCGCCCTCCATACTCCAGTCCGTGCACTTCGCTCCTCCTCTGTCCCTTCTCTCACCCTTCCATGCCTTCCCTGCTCCCCTAAGCGCCTTCGTCCCTTCTCACTTGCTGCCCCCCATGCCTGGAACTCCCTCCCTGTCCACATCCGCCTTGCCCCCTCCCTTCATACCTTCAAATCTCTCCTTAAAACTCACCTCTTTTGCTCTGCTCTGTCTGACTCTTTATCCTGCTGAGCCACTATTCCTATACCTACGATCGGTTTACCCTTATCCTTGCCACATGGACCTGCCTGCTGTCATTCTCATCGTAACCAAGCCAAGTACGTGCACTTGAGACCTCGCATCTTCATGAATGTTAGACCCCTTGTCTCTCCCTCTGTTCCCCTTCCTAAGTCTCTCCCCCAGCTCCTGTCTCTCAGATTGTAAGCCCTAGGGGCAGGGACCGTGTCTATTTTATTACTTTGTAAAGTGCCAGGTACACTGCTGGCGCTATATAAATGTTTGTTAATAATAATAATAATAATATAAAACAACAACAATGGTAATAAAGGACTGTTCAATATTTTAACTGAGGTGGAAGGTTACCACAATGCCCTGGGTAAATATTTTGAATGCAGCTTCAGAACAACTTTGTCCTTGTGGAACACATAAGAAGTAAGAGGATGTCAATGCCCAAGCTCACTTAAATCTCCTGGCAGAGAAAACAGTGACATGGAAGACCAGAGTCCACTGGTTTTGTGATCCTAGAAATGAGCTCCCATCAGTGAAGAACCTGTGTGATTACAGCACAAAGTGTTGGAAGGTTGAAATGTATTTATTTATTTATTCAATTTTCTACAAAAAGACACTCCTCTTCAGCAGGTAAGTGATCAAGACAAAGTACTTCAAGACAGATATAGGCATAGACAAAGAAGTGAGATAGGGTCAGAGTGAAGATGATAAACTGTCCTTTAGTTCTACAGTGGTCCCTATCCACCTAAATGGGGCATTGTGAAGAGCCGTGTGCTGCCATATTACTGCATATTGCAGGTATCATGCCAATGCTGCTCTGGGAGCTTCAGGCCCCTCAACAGTGAGAGACAACCATGGTGCTGACTGCTGCCCATGGCCCAGCTTAGCTCTGCAGCAGCAGAATCTCTCTCTCCAGGAACTGGCAGTACCTTGACACACCCCAAAACCACAGAAAAATAGTGGGGGTGGCTATGAATAGATGCTGAGGTCAATGACAGTGATGGAAGGTTCAGTGAAGAGGAAGCAGGATCAAGTTGGTGCATAGTGTCAAAGATGGAGAATTTTTTGTGGTCTTGGGTAAAGGAAGTATAGTGCTCTGGGGTCAGTCTCAGTACTAGTCCATAAAGCTGGCTTGGCATCATTGAGCAAGACTGGTCTGAACAAGAGTGCCACCTGAGAATGACAGCGTAGACTGTACAGTTCCATGCGTCTCTCTAATAGTATGAGGAGGGCCAGAAGTCCCATTTAGGACAGGGGAAGACTGATCTATCTGGGAGATGTATATCAGCAACAGCAAAGGACCCCAAGCCTTTCAGTCAGTTAGGACTATGGTCCTTTTCACATGGGCCGCAGTGGGTGGGGGGGGAAGAGTGTGCACCAGCAGTGGGTGTGCGGCCATTCCCATGGGTGCACACCCATCTCCACCCACTTCCACTCATCTCCATGCACGGAGCAACCAGCATTGGCACCCATTGCTCCGTGTGTGGGTGACGGGTGGAGGTGAATGGAGATGGGGGGGGAGTGTGGGAGCACGCACGCACTGCCCACGGTGTTCCCACAGGTGCCCACCCACCCCTCCACACCCACTGCAGCATTTGCACGCGCACCCTCACCCACCCGCACACGTGTGCGAGCGGGGGATGCGTCCGCGTGAAAACGGCTAAAGACAGAATCAGGGAAAACCCCTTTGAATAATCTCGGTAATTGAATTCACATAAAAATAGAGTTCGGATCTATCAGAGGAGTGGAGGGATCGAGACAGATGGAACCCACTTGGAGGGGAGATAAAGGTGCCATCAGTACCAGCAGAGCAAAGGTGCTAGTGTTGATGCCTATTTAAGATTTCTCTCTCGACCAGTGAAGTAGTAGTTGAAAAAGAATTAGGGACAAGTTCTGCAATAGTTCAAAGAGTCACCCCATGGCAGTTACTTCTCATCAGAATTGTCTCCAGGAGAAGATCAGGCTCAGGAGCTTCAGGTACAGCTCACTCTAAAGCACACCTTTACAGAATCTAATGCTTATTGCAAGAGGGAGGAAAGGTTTCTTGTGAGATTCTTTGACTTTTTTGCACAGCTATCGACTGAACCTGATGATGCGTCAGTGACAACAGTGGGTCAAGTACTCTGCATGTGTTGTCTCTGAAGCCAGAGTTTCTTCTGGTGCCAGAAACAGAAGCTAAAATTGACCAAGGAAAAAGACTACTGTCTCAGAGACAGTAATTTCTAGAACTGGCTGAATACCCAGTTGGATGGAATAGAGGTAGGAGGAGAAGCTCTGCCTCTGTTATAGACTCTCCCCAGTTCTCATGCCAATCTTGCACTGAAGAGAAAGGAAAGACTGTCCTAATAGTCCATTGCTACTGAGAAGGCTGGCACAGCAGGCACAACTGGTGAAAACAGACAAAGCTACTAACAAAAAATGCTATTATAAAAGCACAGACACATAAATGGTGTGGGTGGGTGTGTGATCCATATACCCTATAGAGCATCTCTGCATTCTATGACTTTTCAATTTCACTATTATACCTCACAGAGGAAACAACCTCAAGTTAGTGATATGTTGTATCTTAGAACATTACAGTTTTTGTTGTTGCTTTACTGGGTGGGTTGACTAAGCATCCACTTCCCACAGATTGTTTTTGAAGGTAACAGATAACATTTTAAATATGCAGTTTAAATCTTTTATGAATTATTAATCACACTTTCAAACCAAAGCAACATTCTAGATTTATCCAGATTTTAAATAAGTACTGTGGCTAATGAAAGTCGCTTTACAAGCTACTCTTTTCCAGTGAGAATGGAGTGATTTGTTTTCTCAGGTGGAAATTTTTACTGCAACAGTTCAAACAGACGTCTCTGTTCATAAACAAAAACACCACAAAAGCTATCTTCAAAGTCTGCAGTCACATAAGACTGGCCTGGTAGGGCAGCATCAATGCAGTGAAGTGGTTCAGGAGTTCATTTTCTGAATTAATTTACTCCCCATTTTAGTAAAGCGTGGCAAAGGCAGCAAGCTCTTTTCCTGGGTGTACTTAAATTTAATCTTTGGAGCCTGACCAATGCATGCTGGATGAGCTCCATAGTGAGAAAAATTTACGTTTCTTGCCATAACAGAGAACCCTGCAGAACAAGATTCTCCCAGTCACCACTTCCTCCTAATCTCTACATTCTTATCCCCACCCCAAACTGAAACCCTAGTCAAAACACCAAAAGCTAAACTACACTTGATTTTATTTCATGTTTCTTGCATTCCTATCACACACAAGATGTCCTGCTTTGAAGTTCTAAACCGAATACACACAAGCTACTAACCACATCTTTCTTGTAAAGGACCTCCAGGATGTTACTAAGCAATTGGCAGCAAGCCTCCAAGTCTTCTTGCCTTTCCAAGTGGTATTTCAGCTGATCGGTCATCATTGGCAGCAAAATTTCCCTGCAGTCTACATATAAAAACATAATATTAGAAGTATGTGTGAAATTATAATAAATATGCTACTGTAAAATAGAGAAAATGGAGATGACTAAAACATATACACAAGCAATAAACTTCCAGACCGAGAGCAAGTATAGAAAGTTCTACGCAACTGTAAGTTGATTACAATGAAAATATGTAGATTACACTGAGTGGCAGCACAGTGTGCCTCAATCCAGCACACTTTAATAAATGTGACAGTTCAATTAAAGCTTATTACTTTTATATACAGACTCACATTCTGCACTAGTGTAATAAGCATAGTCATAGTAACAGCTGCATCCTTGATCACAAGGATATTAGTGAACATATTCAGCGTACCTTGAATTCTTTGGACTGCTAACCAATAGAAAGATAATGTCTAAATCACCAGCTTGACTTGCTGATTCAAGGGCTGACACAGACTATGTCCCAATAATAATGAAGACAACACATGGGGGCTATAAAGCTGGAGGAATTGTGCAGAACGAGCAGCACGGTACTAAAATATTTGGTACCAGTGCTAGCCCTTTGTGCCAATGCAAATCCCTCATGAAATGAACAAAGCTAGAGAGCTTGAGGATCATGTGAACAGACAAAGTGGTTTTATAGCTGGGTGCTTGATTTTTATTTCATATGTTTGTCTAAATCGGGGGAAGGGACTTGAGAGCCCAGCCTCCTCCGCCTATTTAAAGGAGTCACTCATGTAAACATATTTCCCTGATTCGCACACAGTTGTGCCATGAATACCAGAAATTCTAGGCACTATCAGTTATCTAGTAAATGCCTGTCTTGCAAAATGCAAACTGAGCTACAGGAGGAATTTAAATTGGGAGGAAATGAGCAGGAGAAAAGGACTGCCATGGCTACTTTTACAAAGTAGCCCTTTTAAGGAGAGGAAGTTTGGAGATTTTTTAAAATAATTAAATAAATCACTTAATACCCGCCCCTCCTGACATAGCAGCTTAGGACGACTTACAAACAGCGATGATAAATAAACATTAAAAGTAGGTAAAACAACTCATCACAGGAGGTTATTAAAAAGCCCACCCCCTCCCCATCCTAACCCACTCCTCCCACCCCCACCCTTCACCCATCTCCCCCGCCAAATGCCAGGTGGAATAGCCAGGTCTTACAACTTCATCGAAAAGAGGAAAGGTCCAAAGCCAACCGGGCCTCCTCCAGGAGGGAGTTCCACAGCCTTGGTGCAGCCATCAAGAATTCCCTCTCCATTGTGGCCCCACAGAAGACTCAGCGGACCTCAAGGAAGACGCCCCCCAGATGACCGCAAGGGGCTAATCCAGGACCCGGGGGGGCTGAGGTGATCCTGCAATTAGGTAGGGCCTAGGCCATTTAGGGCTTTATAGGCAAGCACCAACACCTTGAATCAGGCCCAGAAGACTATAGGCAGCCAGTGCAGAGATCAGAGCACTGGTGTTATATGCTCCTGGCAGCCCAACCTCATTAAGAGGCAGGATGCCACATTCTGCACCAGATGCAGTCTTCGAGCTCTCACCATGGGTAGCCCCACGTAGAGCACACTACAATAGTCCAGCCTAGAGGTGAGGAAAGCACGGATGATAGTGGCCAGGTCGGAGTCCGAAACGTACGGCCGACCCAGATGTAATTGGCGAAGATCACTCCTCGCCACAGCCCCCACCTGGACAATTCAAGAAGCACCTTCAGCCTCCGAGCCTGGGGAACCAACAAGGGGGGCAAGCCCCATCAATAATAGGGGATGCTACCTCCACCGCCTTCCCCACTAGCATCACCTCTGTCTTGTCAGGATTCAACCTGTCAGTCAATTAGCCCTCATCCAGTCCCTCACAGCCGTCAAACACACAGTAAGCACCAAAACTGCCAGGCCTGGGTCAGATGAAAAAGAGAGGTAAAGCTGGGCGTCATCAGCATATTGATGATACCGCACTCCAAATCCCCTCACCACCTTGCTAAGCAGCTGCATGTACATGTTGAACAGGAGAAGGGACAAAACAGAACCCTGCGGGACTCCACACAAGAGGTCTCGGTAAGATGAAAAATAATCCCCAAGCACCACTCACTGAGTTCTTCCAGTCAGAAAGGAGCAGAACCATTCAAGAACAGTCCCGCCCACCCCAGCACGGTCCCACAGGCACGTCATCAACATCTCATGGACAATGGTATCAAAAGCAGCTGGCAGATCTAAAGAATCAGCAGGGATTGAACCACCCTGATCCAATTCACAGCGGAGGTCATCAACTAGTGCCACAAGCGCAGTCTCAGTGCCATGAGCTGGGCGAAAGCCAGACCGTGAAGGATCGAGAAAACCGACACGGTCCAGATGCTCCTGTAGCTGCCGAACCACAACCCGTTCAATAACCTTCCCTAAAAAGGGACGGTTAGAGACAGGCCGATAGCTGGCAAGGGAGTCAACGTCAAGTGATGGTTTCTTGAGTAGAGGCTGCACCACTGCCTCTTTAAGACAGCTTGGCACTCCACCCTCCCGAAGGGAGGCACTGATCACCCCAGCCAGCAGTGGCCACAATGTCTCCCGGCTGGCCTTAACCAGCCAGGACAGGCATGGGTCCAGTTCACAAGAGGTGGCCCTGACTGCCCCAACAGCATCCCCTGCATTGGCTGGTGTCATCCACTGAAATTGATCCCACAAAAATAGGACAAGGCAGGACTTCCATAACCTCTGGTTCTCTAATGTAATGAATGAGGTGTCAAAGTCGTGGTGAATACGAGCGATTTTATCCACAAAGTAATCCACCAACATTTATGGGATTGGGGGGGGAGGGGTAAGAAGCAAAGGGAGGGAAGGAGCTATTTCTCTGAAGAGAGAAGCAACGCTAGGTGTTTACTGCAAGAGCCAGATCAGAAAAATCAACAGAATACCCTTTAGAAAGGAAGAAAAAATGAAAAGAGGAAGACCCACTCTTCTGTGGGAAAAATACTCCTACATATTAACTAGATTTCAGTTTTCATGGTCATTTCTCCACAACTAACAACAATGATGCTGGTCATTTAAAATATTACCACTTCATGAGGCAACATCAAGAACTGCTCATCACAGCATTCTACACTACACAATTCTAAAGTTCTACTTTCCCCTCAAATTCTGCATTTCAGAAGACTGTGTCAAGAGTACGATAATCTTATGAAGCACGGTATTCTACTTTCTCTAGAAATGTAAATCTTCATCCCTATTGTCTATGCTGCAACTCCTCCCCCAAAATACACAAAAGATCCCAAGGTCTAACACAACAACTAAGGGACAAAGATTATACAATTTCTTTCAGAAGTTACATTTAAAAGGAAGTTACAGGGTCTTTACAAAAAGAAGCAACCATTCTATGTTGTTCTATCGGTCAACTGTTCTAGGCTGTACGCCATTTTGGTCACTAGGATAACTATGGAAGCAGCATTGATTCTAAACTGATTTAGAATTCTGAACTCCCAACATTCCTGCACACCATGATACCAGATACAGTACTACAGGTATCTAACTTGAGGAAATAAACGCCAGGAAAATGGCTGCTTCTTTTGGTAAAGACCCTGTAGTAGAGAGTAACATTGGAAATGAGAATTATATTCTTAAACGGTCACTCCAAACTGAGCTATAGATATACACTTTTGATAACAGAAAGTTACTAATCTTTACAAAACTACTACCAGAATTCCTTTAATGCAGACTTTTCTGGAAATGTGCTCCTGGGTCACTTAGCCTCTGGCACATGGCTTCAAGGAAACAGTATCACAGCTTGACAGTTGAGACTTTTGCCTAAAGGCACGGCCATTAAGCAAGTATTGTATTTGCTTCCAGGAGTACACATAGCATGGTTCCATAAGATCACCACACGCTCATTTTCAATTTAAGACCTACCCTCAAAGCAGCAGTGAGAAGCAGATTCTAAAAGATGCTAAGGTATGTTTAGTTACATACAAATATTGCCTTTGTAAATCCTGTTCACCCAGGCCTTTGGGGACGGGGGGAGGGATTTTATTCCCCTTCATCCTTATTTATTGTTTTATTTTGTTGTTGTTCCCTAATCCTGTTTTAATGGTTGGAACTTCTGTAAGTGTTTTAATGTATTTTATAGATAGGTTTTATATTTGTATTTTATTTTTGATTGTGAGCTGCCCCGTTTTAGGAGGGGCGGGGTAAAAATCCAATAAATAAATAAATAAATAAATAAATAACGCCTGCCTGTAAAGGGCAGTCTGAAAATGCAAGAAGCTAAAAACCTAAGAAAGGAGAGGACTGTTCCAACCTCAAAATGAGCACAGTATAAGAATGACCAAAAATGGCATTTGTGAGTGTCACGGGATGGCCTTGCGGTGAGCTGTGTCCCCTCTCCCAAGGAGGCTAAAATACACTGAGAATTCAAGATCTGTTGGTAAATGAACTGTTGAATAGGGTTTGATGAACTATGTACACAGAATGTAGTACAGGTTATAGTCTTTCAGGTTTTCTCCCTCCTTCCCCCTGGATAACAACCTCCATTTAAGGTAAGTAGGATTCACCACCTCAGGTTTCAGATCACACTTGCATGCAGTTCAGGTTCTCAACCACCCAGTCCCTGCTTCCTTTTCTTGGATCAGGTTTCACAGTAGTTCTCACAACCTCTTCTTCCAGGTTTTCTCTTGGACCAGACCAGCTCCTAAAATGCTGCGTCCCAGAATTCAGCCCTGAAGTCTACCCACAGTCACAGTCCTCGATGACAGCACTCTTTAGTTACTCCCCTCGAAACTGAGTAACCTCCCCGTGTCACCTTCTGGAGCTTGACTCCAACTAACTCCTCCATGCTCAGGTATGCATGAGACAACCTACCCCCCTCCCCCACCCCAGCATTCAATCACACAGTTTAACTGTACACTAACCCCAACAGGGGACCAACCAATCACAAAGCCAAATGAAAAAAGACAAAGCTACTGAAAATAACTGTATAATTCACTGTAAAACAAATCAAAATAAGTATACAATTTATATACACACACACACACACACACACACACACACACACACACACAACTCCTATAATTTAAAAATAGCTCTTGTAAAACTCAATGTGTTTTGAGACGAGCTCTTCCTCAAGGATATCTGATTAAAAATAGACTTGTTCAGTATATAAAATGTCAAATATACACGTTGTATCCTCTCACTCAGTCCCATCATAGGTATTTGGCACCATCTAGCGCCTAACTCAGAGTATATCAAGCACTTTTTTCTTTCGCCCAGATGTCACTTCCCCGAGAGTATAAATAGCCCTCACTGAGTGACCAGTCTCTTAAGTTTTTATCGAACACTGCAAGTGCGGAGGATGGAGGGTGTTGGGACGGAGGGTGTTTTTAGACAAGCGCCCTCCTGTCCCCACCAAAGTAACCATCAGTTACAGGGCTGCATAGGACACCAATGTGGCCCTGCAACATGCATGATGGGTGGGTGGGTAATTGGTGGGGAGGCACTTATCTAAAACACCCTGAGTGAGAGGATACAACTTGAAGAATAACTGTTACAGGTAAGAAACATACATTTCTTCTGTTACCCTCTCACACAGTCCCATTATAGGTAGACTAGAAAGCAATATAAGGAGGTAGGATGCAGTAAATCAAACCTCAAATCCTTTATTTAGGAAAAACAGTGAAGACAAGACTGAACGGCCAAATCTAGCATCGGAGTGAGCTGCTCAATCTAAAGACATAACACTTAATAAATGTGGATCGGGAGCTCCAAGTAGCTGCCTTTCTGATCTCAGTCAAGGGTACCTGATGCAAGGATACAACAGAGGTGGCCACAGACCTAGTGGAATGGATCTGTATCCCCAAGGGGATTGGGAGACTCATAGCCTCATAACTCTTGATAATACATGCTCAAATCCATCTAGAGAGGGATTGTTTAGAAGCCCTGGAACCCTTGTGCCCTGGGCCCAAGAGTACAAATAACGCAACTGTGAGCATGAAACCCTTCGTGCAGTTGAAGTAGTATAACAGGGCCCTATGGACGTCCAGTTTGTGCAAAGCCTCCTGCCACCCTGAGGAGTGAGGTGGTGGGGAAAGGGATAGGAGTGAACTAACTTGTCCCATGTGAAATTCAGACACCACCTCAGGCAGGAAAGCTAGCTGTGACAGGGGGAATACCTTCCCATGGTGGAAATGGATGTATGAAAGTTTGAAGGAGAGGGCCTGCAACTCACTTACCCTCCTAGAAGTGGGGGTAGCTACCAAAAACACAGTTTTGAAGGAGAGATGGTCAATTGCAATGAAAGCCATTGGTTCAAAAGGGGCCTTCATGAGAGCCTGCAATACTACATTTCAATCCCAGCTAGGAACTGAATTCTAGCTTGGGGGAAACTCCTCACCAGCCCCTTTAGGAAGCGAACAACTAAGGGGTTAGCAAAGAGGGACACCCCCCATTAGCAGGTGTTCAAAAGGCATTAAAGGCAGCTAAGTGTACCTGGATGGAGAAGACAGCTGCTCCTCCATCCAAGAATGACACCAAATAGGTCAGAATGGTCAGGACTGACACCTGTATGGGAGAGAGGCAGGGCCCAACTCACGACGAGTTGCCATTTGGCCAAATAGCCACTTTCTGCTACATAGGAAGATGGTGTGCACTCTGTGGGAGCAACCCTATTCTTCTATGTTCAGCAATGAAGCTTCCAGGCTTATAGATTTATTTATTTATATTTATTTCATTAATTTATATCCCGCCCCTCCTGAAAACAGCTCAGGGCGGCTAACGATTTTGAAACATAAAAATACAATCATATAAAATTTTAAACAATCATAATAGTATTAAAACAGGGCTAGGCACATGATAAAACAATAAATAAGGAGAAGGAGATTAAAACGCCCTAGCCCACCCTCCCCAAAGGCCTGGGCGAACAGTCAGGTTTTACAAACACGCTGGAATGCAGGGAGGCGAGGCTGAACTGCCAAAGCTTCCCTTCGTGCTGGGAGAGAAGGTCTGGTACTCCCAGAAGCAACCAGAGGGGGCAGAGCCATTCCCTGATCTCTGGGTACCAATGTTGCCTTGGCCAAGCCAAGGCAATCAGGATCAAGTTCTGCTCTGAGAGCCCTGAACCATCTGAGCAGTTTGGGAATGAGGGGAATTGGTGGGAAAGCATATAGCAGTCCCTTTGGTCAGGGTGCAACCATGGCATCATTCTTGGAGCCCTTTTCCTCTCTTGCTCAGAAGAAGATGGGTAGTTTCTTGTTGCATTCTGGTGCACAGAGATCTGCTACCAGGGTGCCCCAGCAGTGCTCCAAGGAACAAAAGACAGAGGGTGAAGCCACACAAGCTGGGAGGGGCCAATTTCCCATATGCCCTGGGGAGGGCAATTGCAGCAGCCACACTTTGGGACCAGCATGAACAGCAGGCCAGACGGTCCTCTCCCCTGCACCCATCACCAGCCCCCTCACGTCCCGGGGTGAGCCGAGGAGCCAGCCACACAGGGCTGGATGCCCGAACTCCTGCAGCACTGTAGGATTTGGGCCCACTGCCATGAGGCAGTTGTTGGGGAGGCGGAGTAGCACGTGCTCCTCCCCACTGCCCAACAGTTGTTTGCAGGGAAGGGAGCCCTGGGAGGAAGCATGCACTCTTCCCAGGCCCCCTTCCCCCACAATCACCTGTTAGGCAGTGAGGAAGAAGGTCCCCTTCCTGTGATCAGCTGTTAGGTGGGCAGGAGGAGCACTCTCTTCAGGGCCCGATGCACAGACCCCGCATGACAGCAGGGCTGCACAGCCTTGGCCACATGGGAGGCAGGCCCTTTAACCCACGTTGGACGGTGTTACCCCATTTTGTGCAATGCTAACACGTGATGTGCCCCTGGCCTTTTTTGGAGGACGCACTGCATGTTAGCTGGCTGCCCATCCTACCCCAGGGTGGGGTGAACATCTGGCAGCCACAAGGCATACAGGCCACTGCATCGTGTATTAATCTTGCCCTAAGCGGGATAATGCTGCCCAAAGTGGGGTAACATCTCATGTGGCTGCACCCCGAGTGCTTCAAGTCTCACTCATGAGACAGCATAGTGGACCCACTGAGGCTATTTGCCTGTTCGTTGTCCGGCCATGATGTGCATGCTGCCACTGGCAACACCGCCATTCCCAGAGACGCCATTCCCAGAGACTGCAAGCCTCTTTCATGAACAGGGGCTTGCTGGATGACCCGAGACAACCACCTGGTACCACCCTGCCTGTTGACATTGGAGACCATCAGTAGGTTGTCTGTGCACAGCATGAAAGTGCATTCCTGTACCCAGGGTTCAAAGGCTTTCAGAGTCAAGTGACGAGCACAGAGCTCGAGGAAATTTTTCACAACATCTTAACTCTGTCCTTTTGCACAGAATTTCATGAGTTATTTAATTGTATAGATTATATAAACTTTCATTGGAAGAAGTTCACTGTATAAAGTTTATACAATTTCTATACATGTAAATGACAGAGTTAAGGCATTGTGGGGGGGATTAAGATGCCATTTTGCACTATGGCGGCAAAATTAAGATGAGCATTCCATGCGGGGGAAAGCCTTGATAGCGGAGGATGAGGGAGATGAAAGGGGAGGTAGGCAGCAATGGAGGGGGTTAGAGAACTAACAAGGAGTTTTTAAATGTTCCCCCTCGGCAGCAGCTTGGGTGGAAGGGTGGGGAGGGAGGAACTTACGCGGCCTCCCACTCAACCACCCGCCTGCTTGCCTGCCTGTTTGTGCTTGGCTGCTGTTGCTGGTGCGACCCCGGCCACAGGCTTACTCACCGCTGTTACCACCACTGAAGGAGGAGCCACTGCCAGAGCCAGAGCCACCCTGCTGCAGAAGGATGAGGAGCCGGTGCTGCTAAACCTAGAGCCGTCATTTTGAAAGTGCCTGGGTCGCAGCATGCACATGCATGTGGGAAACCCGGCACTTTCAAAATGACGGCTCCAGGTTTAGCAGCGGTGACGGCAGTGGCTCCTTCTCCTCCTTCAGTGGTGGCGGTTCTGGCGGCGATTCATCGTGCCTGCTGCTGCTGCCGCCACCACTGTCACTCCTATTCTCGCTACCACTCCTAGGGTTGCGGCCATACCTTCCCTCCCCCCCCCATCAGCGGCTTGGGGGGGCAGAAGAGGAGGAACCTTATATGGCCCCCTCTACCAGGCCACCCGGCAGATTTCTTGCTTGCTCACCCACCCACAAGGCCCTGCGCATCAAGCTGTGGCGGTACTCATGCTGGGGGCTTCGGAGCTGGAAACGCTGCTGCTGCTATACCGTACAAAGGTCCCGTGCCACCGGGCTGCGGTGGTGCTCATGCTGGGGGCACCACCGTGTTTTCGATGTGGGGCATGCTGGGAGTTGTAGTTCCAGTATGCCCCAAATAGAAAACATGGTGGCGCCCCCAGCATGAACACAGCCACAGACCGGTGGCGCGGGACCTTGAAAGCTTCAGCGGCAAAGTGTCCAGCTCAGATGCCCCCAGCATGAGCACCGCCTTTAAAAGCTTCAACGATGGCAGCAGTAGAGCCGTCTCTAGCTCCAAAGGTGGGCTGATCTTGTCAACATCGGAGAGTAAGTGTTTGGGGGAGGAGGGATATGAGATCTGCTCTGTGTGTGT
>QEPC01010217.1:1198551-1241378 GCA_003113815.1 Sphenodon punctatus
GAATATAAAATATCTGAAGGTAAATGTAAAGAATGTGGCCTACAAAATAGATGGTGTTTAAATACCTCCTTTCTATCAATCTGAATATTTTACCAGAGCTTGCTCCCATTTACTAAGAGCTTATCACCTATATTTAAATTATCAAAAAATATAGGACATGAGAAGTTACCTTTCTTCAAACTGCCTATTCACATACACCTCCAAACACTAATTAATGGGTAACTTTGATAAATCTATAGTTTATAATATTACACTCTCTGTTCAAAATCCAACAGTGAACATAGCTCATAAGTATGATACACAATGATTACGGACAACAATAATTCAACATCTGTTCATCCTCTGCTGCGCAGGACTAATCAACAATGATTAGTGCCAGACTAACGCATGTTGAGAATGAAGTATTAATCTTTATAAATGGGTGCTCAACAGGCATCAACTCTGAATAGCCAAGCAAAATGTGTCACTACAATATTGATATAAAACCTAAGTTAAAACAAAATGCAAATACTGTAAGGAATCTGTCAGCGTAAAACTTTTATAAACACTTAGTATTGTGGGGGGTTTAATTTTTTGTTTGGTCACATTAAAGAAATGACCCGTAAAGTGATGTTTAATAACCTTGCTCCCATTATATAGCACAGATAAAGACTAACATTTTTACTGAGAATTAAACAGTGAGAGCTCATGTGGTGTGTAGTCTCTATTAATTTTTAATGGAGAAGCAATTTTCTAACACAGAAATCACTTGATTTCAGCCATCTAAGACCCCAGGATGCACAATTCATTTGATGCTTTGCTTTGTTTTATAAATCACCTCAAGCTAAAGAGAAATGCTAAGAGTCACAGTGAAACAAAAGATCAGGTAAATTATTTGAATAAAAACAAGTCTAGGAGTTTATGTGGGATTTTTTAAATCCAATCCAATCCAATCCAGTTTTATTTATATCCCGCACTCTCTCATAACGACTCGAGGCGGCTCACAACAAAAGAAATACATTTCTGGGTTTATTTCCCGCGCAGGGGACCCAGCTCAATACAAAATCCACAATTTAACATAATATACTAATTATACATATTTCACAACCCCCACCCCCCCCATAACTCAACTGATGTCCCACTCCACCACCTCCCCCACAACAACGGGGTAGGTCCCATAAACAATCGTTCTATCCCCAGCTGCCACCAGGGAATATCGGACCAACTCCACCCTTCTCTCACCAGGGGGAGCTGGCCCCATCATCCCCACATCACATAAATCCACAGAGTCTCCCACCTACACCTCAGCACCCAGCCAAAGGGCACGGCCAGAGGGCACGCCCCTTTGACCATGCCCCCTCGACATGCGCCCCCAGCACGTGCCTCTGGCACAGCCTCTACCCACTCCCATTGTTGTGGGGAGTGTCCCGGAAGTCTCTGTCATCAGACCCCGCCCCCGCAAGGGTGGGGTGGGAGGACAGCAAACCCCACGGCCCCCGGTATACACCAACGGGACCCCCCGCATAGTTTCACTGTTCATATTAACAGCAGCCTTCATAAGGACAAAAATCCTCACACAATTAAAGCTAAGAGTAGCCAAGTCATTGTGCATGCCCTATATTCAAATTATACTGACAGGTATATGCATGCATACTACTGTTATCTGTATCTGCAGTATACGCAATGAGACTTGTGAAGGTGCGAGTCCAAAACCAGTAGTTCAAGAGTTAACCCAACCCAGCCTTGGCAAGGCCAGCTGGGTTTCTTGATTGTCTGCAGAGGCATAAGAGTCCCATCAGAGCTTTGGCTCAAGTGGGAGAAACCCCAGCTTCCCAGTTTGTTTAGCTAGAGCTAAAACAAAACATCTCTGCAAGTGTTGTTTCAGTCAGAAACAGCTCTTTCACCTTCATTCGCATGAGGAGGAAATCTACCAGCATTTTTGACATTTTCCATGATTTTCCACTATTTTCGGCCATTTCGGTAATTTCCAGCAATTTCTGCTAATTTCCAGTATTATCTGTATTTTTCTGTAATTTCTGGTATTATCTGTAATATTTGAAATTACTGGAAGAAATGCTGAAAAATAGCAGAAAATTTCAGGAAATGTCAAGAATTTTGGTAGATTTCCTCCTTGCTCCCAAAAGGTCAGTATTTCCTGATGGAGCATGGGCACCTGCTCTGGCTTCAGTCCTATAGTAGACAGCTGGGGAGACCAATTCTTACCAGGCAGGGAGGTCTAGGGAGACTCTATCACGAGAGAAGAAGAGGAAAGACATCTTCCAGAATGGGGATACATCCAGGGAGACATGTCTGAAGCTTATAGCAATGGACTGAGAGCTACCTCCAGGCCAGGAAAGGGTCTGAGAAGACAGGTATGGTGCAGGGTCTGAGGAGAGAGCTGTGGTGGTACCCTCTATGTCACCAGGAGTCCAGGGGACATCTCTGGAAAAGGACCAAAATTTATGATGGAAGAATAAACTGACCTGAGGAGTAGGGTCAGAACTGCGTATTCTAGCACCATGAGCAGAGAACAGATGTCCAAGTCATAAGTGACATGTCAGGGAGGCACAGGGAGGGCAAGTACCACCCCTCAATTTCTGGGCCCCCACACCCCAACCCAGCCTCAGGTTGCAGCTTCTGCCTCCCTCCCCCACCGCCTGCCCACCTTTAATTCCTACACCTCTTCCTTCTTCTAACACCGCAGCCAAGCTGCTCATGGGGCTCAGGTGGAGGAAAGGCGAGTTTGGCTCCTCCTAGGTGCGCACTGCTGCTGCTGCCTCCTTCCTTCCCTCCCTCCCTCCCAGCAGGGATGGTGAGTTGGGGTGATGCCCCCACTGTGCTGGTGGGTGGCTCGCCGGACTGCTGGGGATGGGGTGGGCGTGCACTGTCCCCACTACCACCACTATCGAGGGTCACCAGTCACCTATGCTCCAAGTGAAGGTGATGCTGTACCTTGGGGGAAAGGTCGGCAACGAGATGTGAGAAATACAATCGCTCTTGTTCGTATCTGGAGAGATTTCAATGACAGCTCTGCCAGACTCCCAGTTTGGCCAGGGTACTCTGTTATTGTTCATGACTCCATTTTTGTATCCATAACAAACTTGTGTCCTAGGAATCTGTCTGTGCTGCCATACCACAACACCACGGCTCTTAAGGAAAGAACTTTACAGTGAACTATAAGTGCCTTATTAAGGGTGAAACTGAAGCATGGAGAATGTGGGCCAGCCTTTGACTGAGCAAAACCTGCTATAAAGACAAATGCAGATGTTTGCTCGTTTGAAAAACTAATCAGAGAATCTGCGCACAAAAAAGGAGCACTTAAGGTGTTAGTCTCTTGCAGAGATAGACACTTGTGTAACTATAAATACATGCAACACTAATGGAACTCACATTGTCAAATCATGTGTAGCAGTAGATGTTACTCATGTCAGTCAAAGTGCTACTAAGATGCTTAGACACTACATCTATCAGGCCAACGTAAAAATCTATTTTAAAATAGAATAGTGCTCATGTGCTTAAAGCAAGCAAGTGCAGCAAGGAGTTTGTACTTGTTTAAAGCAAGGAGTGCAGAAACATCTCCTGAATAAGAACAGAATTGCTTATTGTTAAAGCTACAATATTTTACATTGCTTTTTCGTAAAACATCGTCAGAGATAGCATGACTACTCACACAAAAGAGTAAGAGACAAGAGACAAAGTAGTTAATGATTCTGTTGGTGACTGTATGCAAGTTTTTAAGCTTCAAAGAAGAGCTCAGTGAACCTCAAAAGCTTGCACACACTTGCCAACAGGAGCTGGTCAAATAAAAGGGATAATTTTATATACTTTGTCGCTGATCCCTCTCACACTTTGGGCCAACATGGCAGCCACAATATAAACTCAACAGTTAAACACATGCTAGGTGCCTGGTTTAAATTCGTAGCTTCATAGTGCTGTAAAATAGACACCAAGACACCAAGTTATTATTATTATTATTATTATTAACAAACATTTATATAGCGCCAGCAGTGTACCTGGCACTTTACAAAGTAATAAAATAGACATGGTCCCTGCCCCTAGGGCTTACAATCTGAGAGACAGGAGCTGGGGGAGAGACTTAGGAAGGGGAATAGAGGGAGAGACAAGGGGTCTAACATTCATGAAGATGCAAGATCTCAAGTGCACGTGCTTGGCTTGGTTACGATGAGAATGACAGCAGGCAGGTCCATCAAAACCAAAGAGTTTCTTAGTATAAACTAAGTATAAACTAAGTTGCTTTTAAAAGGTGAAAAACATACCAATTTGTACCCATAAATCCACAAAAATTAGAAAGTATTGTCCTGATATTGTATAAACTTAGTATAAACTAAGTTGCTTTTAAAAGGTGAAAAACATACCAATTTGTACCCATAAATCCACAAAAATTAGAAAGTATTGTCCCGATATTGACCCAATGCCTTCCAATGCCAGTTCTCACTGCTGTTCCTTACTCATCAGAACATGTTTCCTTCAACACCAATAATAACATGGGACTGAAAAAAAATGCTCCAGAGAATATAGAAGTGGTATGGAAAAGCAGACTTTTAGTTCTTGAATAGCCCTTGCTGAACAGACAAGGCACACTTAGGTATTCGATTGTAAGCTCTCGGGCAGGGACTGTGTCTGTCTTATTCTCTGTAAAGCACCAGGTACATCGCTGGCGCTATATAAATGCTAATATAATAATAATAATAATAATATTGTGATACTGGTCTAAACCTATCAGATTGCCAAGTCTGTAAAGAAGCCCCCCTAGTAACAACATTGTGACCAAATAACCTCTCTCACGCCCTTCCAGTAACTGTTCTTTTGAATAATCTAGGACAAATTTAAGTATGGTTCTTTTGTGTAAAGGGGGGGGGGGGGAAATGGGTATTTACAAAGGGCTTGAACATGGCAAAGATAAATCAAGATAATTTTCCAGAAATCTAATCAATCAAGGATTTCATCAAAATGAGTATGAGAGTAGGATTAAAAACCTAGCAAGACATCTGACAGACTAAAGGCTAAAGCAACCTTTAGTGACTTAACTATCGTACAATGTGGAAGTTGGTGTTCTATTGGAAAAGGGATAATTATCAGCAGAAAAGAATAGCTTCTTGATTAATTTTTTTAAATATACATTATCTCTGTCTAGAGTCCTATGCTGTACTTGAAAATCTTTTGAAATGGCTAGAGGCCTCAAACAGCCTACAGCGTTTTGGTAGTTACTCCTAGATAGGATAGGTCGACATGAAAAAGACCATTTAGATGTATGCTCCTTTATTTGACTGACCAATAAAAAGTCAGCAAATTTCATCCATTTGGTACAAGTTTTCTGTCTGGAATATTTGAGCATTGAAAGTAGTAACAAAATGTTTCATGAGATTTTCCCTTGGGGTTCAACAGGGATCTAACTTAAGCTAAATAAGTGCTCTATAAAAGGGGAAATAACTCCTCTAGAATAACTTTAAGATGGTTTTATACTGAGATGAAAGAGCAAAAAGCAAACAAATTCAGAGCTCAAATCTGCTCTACAGAAATCTTTTCTGAAGATGTAGGACTGTAATACAAATCCTAAATACTACTTGTGGTTTTGATATAGAAGTTCACTGTTATCATGCTGCCGATTCTAATGATCAGGGCACACATTCACTATTATTAAGAAATACTACATTTTCTATGCTGGATAAATAGCATTGATCCAGCCAATCCAGGATGCATTTTTCAGCATTGATGCTTTGGCAAAAGGTTAAGGTCTCTTCCGTTACTTGAATAAAATAGGAGATTTAAGTTGGATGAAGGCTGGCAGGAGAGAAAGGAAATATATTGTAGATTCATAATGTCCTGAATATGCATTACTGTGTGTTTCTTAAAAACCATTGTTCAGACTCTGACTCACTGAAAAGACTACAAATAAATAAAGATATCTCTCTAAATGGGGAAACAAATCTTGATGAAGTGCTTTGTGACATATCTTAAACGTTTTTCATGTATTCCATTATCCTAGAGTTTGTAGCTATTTATACATTAAATGTATATTTTCATGATCCAATCCTGTGTAATTAAGTAACACACTATTTTATTCCTAATTGCATATTAATTTTAAGCTAAATTCTTAAATTTCTTTAATTTTACGAATTTTAAGCCTCCATTCTTAAGGAGGAAGGGGAAGCGAAATATGTTCAAGTAATAAGAATCCACCATCCACTAAACAACAAAATCAAAGCATAGAAGGAAACAGGGACACTTGATTGATTTTCAAACAAATTGTCGTACTTCTGAAAATTTCACAAGGCAGCCAGTCCTCTGTCTACAAAAACTCGTGCAACACTGGAATAACAGCAATAGCAGTTTCATGTGATTCTAATCAGGTGAGGCACTAAACTGCCAATATGATGCATTTGCAACTCCCAACAGCAGCACTGAGAATCACAAACCCATTTCATCTACACCCTCTTAAAAACCATAAAATAGTTAACATTTTGTCATCACAAATGGACTAGGTTCGAAAGATGAGTTGGAATTGTTAACCATAGATACAGGGGCCAAAGTAAATCGAAAGGCTTTCATTTGACTTCGATTAAAACTGGATTGGGCCTACAACTGTAGATACTAATACAAAACACTTTAACGTGCATCTACACTACAAGGAAAAAGGGGAGGGAGTAAAGAGCGAGATGATCAAATTTGCAGACGACGCAAAGTTATTCAAGGTAGGCTGCTTTTACACAGATGCCACCCACCCACCCATGAACATCCATTGGATGGGTGGGAGAGCGTCCATGTGAATGTCAATGGGTGGGTGTGTGCGCTCCCATGACACACCCATCAACACCCACGGAGCAGCCGGAAAGGAGCCGGCATACTCTGTGGGTGGAGATAGGTGGAGGTGGGTGTTCAACACCCAATCGTCCATGTAAATGGCAAAACACACACACCCACGGAAAGGGTCTGCCGAAACCAGTGTGAGACAAACCCACCGGAAGTCACGCAGAACGCCCACCCAGGAGCCCTTAAAGGAGAAGCCCGCGCTGGCTCCCAACATGTCAGGCAGAAAAGCCCACGACAAAACGAAAGGAGCCAGCACCACGACATGTGCGGGAAGGGGCAGGGTAAGCAGAGGGACCCCGGGACACCCAGGGAAGGGGGGCCCGGGGGCCAACGGCACCGGGGAGGGAAGGGCAGAATGGCTACTGAGAGCACACCCTTCCCAACACAGGGCACAACACAGCTCCGGCACCACACACATCCCCACCCCAAACCACAGTCGCAAGGCACAGGGAGGACAGCAATCCAGAGAGTGAGATAAGAGCGAGGGTATCCACCCACTCAGGGGAGGGGGGGAGTAAGCTGACAAGCCCCGGGCGGACAGCTGACAGCCACACCATACCCCTCCATAGGAGAGCACCCAGGCCCTGATGCACAGTACCACTGGGGAGACAGCCGAGGAGGGCCTCCGTGGCAGTCAGGTAAAACAGTGGGAACACCCGGGAGGAGGGGGACTAAGTAACACCCCACAGAAGCAACAGGGGTGCAGAAGGACAACAGCTCGCCCCCATGCATTCCCCCAACAGGAGACCACCTGCTTCACTGCCACAACAGCTACCGGGAAGGCCCCAAGCTGCCAAGCTGGACAGCCCCCCATACGTGGAATCCAAAAGGGGGAACCCTGGGCCAGGCAGGAGATCCTGGACTTCATACGCGTGTGGGGGGCCAAAAAGGTCCAGTACAACCTGGTGCGAAACTACAAGACCAAACACGTCTATGAAGCCATCACCCATGAGAGGCAGCAGTCGGGGTAGAATAAGGATGTCACCCAATGGATGCAGCAGACAAAGGACTTGAGGTCTGGATATAAACATGTCAAGGACAATAATCTCAAGTATGGCCGTGTCATGCTCACAATGGAGTTCCAGGATCTGCTGGATCGGTTCCTCTGCATGGATGAGGACATTGTGGCCTCCCGCATTCACGGCACCGCCTTTGACAGGGGCAGAAAGACGGCACTTACAACACACACACCCTGCCCCGATCACCGGAGCAGGGGGAGCCCTCAGTCCCTAGCAAGGCCAGCCAGGATGCGAGAGGGGACAGCCCCATCCTACTGGTGGAGGAGGCATCCCTGGAAACAGAAACCGGACACATCACCCTCCGCGTGCGCCCCCGAAATCCATGGGGTCAGAACCCACAGGGACACGGGGTGCATGGGGAGCAGACCGATACCAGGGATGCCCCCCAGGAGGCGGAGGAATATGATCCAGGTAAGAGAACCACCACAGGGAGGGGGGGCACAGCCAACAACAGCTAGGGCCCCAGCTGGGAAGCACAGCCAAACTGACAGATTGCGTCCTCTCACACAGCTCAAGGGGACCTGGAGTGCACAAGGAAGTGGTGGTGGCCCTGGAGGAGGACGTGGAGGAACCAGAGGCCATCCCGAGGCCCGGCGACCAGGAGACCGATCGTAGGTACACACAGACATGGGTACAGTGGCAAGAGGTGGCAGGGTGATGCAAGGTGGGCAGGGGCACAGTAGCACTATCGGCCCCATCCTCATCCAAACCTTGCAAGGGTCAGGCTAGGGGACAGCGAGAAGGGGAACCAGGACCACCACAGGACAACAGGTGGAGACAGCACAGGGGACGGGGGGAACATGGCCGCGGCGGAAGGACGGGGACGCAGTTGTGACGGAGACGGGAGAGAAACGCACACAGGGATCGGGGGAGCAGGGATGGGGCCATCGCCACGTGCCTAGGCAGACATGGGAGCAAAGGGGGAGAACGACAACAGAGTCAAGGCCAGAGAGGGAGAAACCGGAGGGGGGAGGGGGAGAGATGCAAGCTCAGGCCAGGGATCCAGAACAGAGGAACAGGGGGAAGGTCCCCATCCCCATGCTAAACACAGGTACCCTTGCTGTTCACAGACGAACAGTCCGGTCCAGCCAGGGGTGCTGCTGCCAGGAGTGCAGATAAAAACCAGGAGATGTGGGCCCATAACCGGCGGAGGAGGGAGGACCTAGGGAGGGAACTGCTGGCAGAGACCAGGTGTCTGGCAGACACTCAGAGCTGGAACCAGGCCCAAAACAGGAAGGTACAACTAGGAGAGGGAAAAAGAGACCAGGAACAAATGACAGTGATGCTCACCCGGTCCCGCACAGAGCACCTGTGGGACAGTCACCAAGCTGCCACCCTCCTCCGCGAGCAGCGCCTAGACAGGCAGGAGAGAGAGAGATCCTGTGTCATGCTAGAGGGAACCGCTGCAAGGGCCTTCAGATTAATAGAGGACACTATGGAGGCCTTGCGGCGCGTCCCCCAGCATGACATGGGCCGGCAGCACTGGAACACCACGGTGCCCTCCCACAGGTGGAAGTGCCCCCTCCCCAGCTCATCTGTCAGCCCTAGTTTCCTCAGCAGCATCCCTAACCCGGCCGAGGCCACATAGACCCGCTCCCCCCCATGACTGCCCAACACCACCAATGGGGGCCCCCCCCCGGACAGCCCACCCCACTCAGTTCCCCTTCAGCACCCTCCACGACCCGCCCTCCCAGGCCCCCAGATCATCACTGTACCCCCAGTGACCCAAGCGCCAAGGCAGGCCACCCCACATGCGCAGGTAAGCAATGGGAACAAGTGGCTGCCAACTGATACGGGGGGAGGGGGGAACATGTGATACGGCCCCCACCCAACAATGAGGAAGGGCTGTAAGGTAGCATGGGAGGAGGTGATGGGCACAGGGAGGCTAGGAATGGGAGCACTAGAATGGGGGCACAGTAAATGGCTAACCACAACTTGTAATGCTGAGCTTCCAATCCACAAGATGAACAACCAGACCCTGCAGTGGAGTGGCCGGTGGAGGAAGGAGAGCCTGGGCAGGGTAGCCAAAAGTTTTAGTGGGCAGCAGTTGCCAAGGCCCGCAGAGAGTCATTCCCCAGTGGTGCCGTAAAGAGGGGACAGGGAAGACCCCGGAAGACATGATCCCCAACTCCTGTAAATATTCCCCAAATAAACATAATTAAACTGAACATATCTGTCTGTCCTGGAGTCTGTACAGGGGAATGCATGTGACGTGAGGGAACCAGCAGCAAACCACAGTAGTGGCCACTGCCAGGGAAGCAGGGACTAACAGTTACGGGCCAGGCAGACCCGGCAGCTCACAACCATGCCCTATCGAACAGGTGCAACCCGGAGGGCATGGAAAAGGGCACAGATCAAGAGGCACAGACTGCCGGCCACAGGAAGGGATGAAAGGGAGGGATGGAACCGCACCCTACAGAGACCCAGTAACTGCCTTGAACAGGATGGAGAGGCATAAGGTAACAGGAATGATGAGTGACGAGGTGTAACATCACGCCATCCCCAGCCCATCCCCACCAACAGGTGGTGGAAATGGCGAGGGGTGACAAAGGGACCTAGGACTAGCACCATCCTGCACATGACAGCCAACCATCACCATCAGGACAGGACAGGGCACACAACATACCACACATTCACAGTGCTGCTGGAATGATGTGCAAGATCATGCACACACCACCATGGCCAATTGGGCTCCAGTACAGGAGATAGCACACAAGAGGTCCATAAAACAAGTTAGTAGGGTGCAACGATGGGCAGCCCTGCCATTGCACGGGGGATCCTGAACCCGTGAAGGTACTACATGGGCCAAAGGACCGGGGGTGGGTGGGTCCCCACGTCACCAGTCAAACAAGACAGAGTCAGGAGCAAGGGTAGAAAGTACAATGTATTGGTGCATGGTGTACAGGGATATGGGGCAGCTGGAACTAAGGGGGCGGCCTATAAGCCACGGTCAATCCCCGGCCATTTGGGCAACTATGCACCTGAATAGGGTATCATGGTTCCTCCGAGATCTGCCTGAAGGCCCCACCCTGAACATACTGGTACAGGGGCACAGGGCTCTGTCTCTGTACGGGGGATGGGGGGGGGTTAATCCAAGACAGCCTCACCAGTCTCACAGATGTTATGGAGTACACAGGCCACCAAGACAAGGATGGGGGTGTGCTGCAGGTTGAACTGGCTCCGGTTAAGCAGGAGGCACCACCTCATCTTGAGCAGGCCAATGGTCCTCTCCACCACACACCTCGCTGAGGCCAGGCACTCGTTGAAGAGCACCAAAGCGGGGGGATAGGGCCTCATCAGCCATGGGGTCAGAAGGTAGGCAGGATCCCCTATGACAACCAGAGCCATGGATAAATCCTCAATCATCCTGAACATGTTCGGGGCTATCTCCCCATTGAACATCCTGGCATAGAAGGGGGAGGAGTGCAGGATCCGAGCATCATGGCTCCTCCCCGAGTGGCCTGTGTACACATCGATGAACAGACACTGGTGGTCAACGACTGCCTGCAGGTTCACAAAGAACACTTGCTTCCTATTCAGGTAATCGGTCTTGGCGTTGGAGAGGTGAAAGATCAGGATGTGGGTGCTATCAATAGCACTAATGTAATGCGGGAAGCCCATCGCCTCAATGCCCTGGATCACCACCTCCGGGTCCCGGAGCTGGATGACCTACTCCAGGAGCAAGTCGACTATGAGGTCACTCATATCGTGGAGTGCTCTGTTCACAGTTGCTCCCTCCACGCCAAACTGCTCACCCATAGTCCAGCAGGATTTGGGGGTTGCTAGGCGCCACGCTGCCATTGCAACCCACATACCTGGGGGTAGCGCAAGCTGGTATCGATCCTACGGAGATGGGGACCAAGAATTTTGGCGATCCAGGTCAGCAGGGAGCGGGTCATCCGGAAGTGATTGATTCACTCCTTGTCAGTCGAGGTCGCAAGCATGTTCTCCCACTGGTCATTGCTCTGTGACTGCGCCCAAGTCATCCGTTGCGTGGGTAGGGTCACCCAACAGCCATGCATGTTAAGGGGCAACCTGGAGAGGATGAGGCAGATGTGGTGCGATGCTGCCGCCCCCACCATCACTTGGCGCCTTGCCCTGATCCTCCACCCATCGAACCATTGCCACGTGGCGCAGGTTGACTGCTCTCTGGCAGCATAGGCCATGGGTATACCAGTGGGGTACTGGGCACAGAAGGGCGGCCATTTGCTTGAACACCTGCACCAGGAGACAGAAACATGTGGCCAGGATGGCAATCGAGTCAGCCCGTACATACGGGGTGCCCACAACGGGCATCGTGCTCCCACCACAGTGACCTCGCCCCATGAACCTAGCTACACACCCAGTGACCGCCCACCAGCCCCCCAAAGCAAACCCCACCCTGTGTTTGGGTACCCTGAACCAGCTAGCCTCCCTGTGCTGACACCCCTCGCACTCACCCTCTCACTCGCAGGCACCACTCCACATACTCAACACCGCTCCACCACACACCCCACGATCACACACCCTTACGCATCTCTCTCTCTCTCTACACGTCCCCATCTCACTCACGCCGCTCTCTCTATCACTCTCACTTCTCTCCACAACCACTGCAACCAACACGTCATGCCCTGGCAGTCAATCTGGCTCCCTTATGTAGATGGGTGTTGGGTCGCTGGGCCTCAATGGTGAGTGCACTACTTTGGGTGCAGCATGCACATCTGTCTGGGGTCTCCGAGATGCTACCCCTGTGCACTGGGCGCCATCTGTATGCTAAGCTGCTAGACTGACGCATCTGCTATCAGCAGGTGCCCGTAACTGTTCCATCAGATCGCCTTGCCGGCACACCCCTACCGCCCCCCCCTCACTGTCCGAGCCCTTGCACCATATGGTGGGCGTGTGGTATGCATCATGGGTCCCCCATTATCCAGGACAGCTGTTGTCTGGTACGCAGTCATCCCGCTGTGCTGTGAACAGCTACTGTGGCCCCTTGCTAGTTTCCTACCCCTGCCTCCTCCGGTTCCTGTGCTGCCTCCCTGCACCCTATCGAGCGGGGATGGGTCCACCGTGTGTGTGGGATTGAGGTTCTCAGACTCGCCGATCCCAGATGCTATCAGCTGGCCAAGGTCACCCTCCAGATAGCTGCCAGCTGCAGCCCATCCGAGCTCAGACACAACAGCTAATTATCCGCTTCGGCTGCTCTCTAGCTCGCAGCCCTTGTGCAGCCCATATTCAGCCATGGAATGGGCCATGACATCAATCATTTGGTAGGGGAGGAGTTGCCGGTGTGTGCCACCATGATGCTGGGAACCCAGTGGCACAGCAGCTATGTCCAGCTGTTGGTGAGTGACCCCCATTCAGTCTCCTGTCCCGTTACCTGTCCTGTTACCTGTGGCTGTTGGGGCACCCCTTTGGGGGTCTGGAGTGCCAGAGGCGTGCCATGGAGCTTGGATTCACGCCCCTATGCTGACTTGACTGTGGGCCCCCACCTGCCATTGTGCTGCCATGGGAACCCCAGGAGCTTGCTGCTGTTTGCCAGGTGGCCAGTCATCAGGAGTTCGGTCTGGCCCTCCAGGCTGGTGGGCCGTATGTAACGAGCTGCTATGCCTGTGTCCTCCTGTGTGCCCATGGAATTGTTTGCCCTCGATCTGCTTGCCAGGCCTGCCTTGGGGAGCTTGGCTTGCTGCCGCCTGATGTTGGTGGGCCCTTCCTGACCAGCCGGCCCACAGTGCTGGAGAGGGCTGCCTTGAGAGCTGTGTTGAGCCGTTCTGATGTCGGAGCTGCTGCTGCAACAGGACACCTCCTCCTGTCCCGCTTCATGGTGCATGCCCATATGCATGGCCGTGGCTACCGGCGGGGCCTCTGCGCCTGGGATGGTCTTGTCCAGGGGCCCTTGTACCCCCGAGCACCCAGCGCCTGCACCGTGATCCCGCCGTTACTGCAATCTCCATCATGGTTCCCCCCTCCCCATGAAGAACCTGCACCGTTGCTTCCCCTTGGCCATGCTGTTGGCTTTTGTTCACCTACATGAATCATCCGCCTCCTGATCTGTGTCCTGTGGTGCGGTCTGTGGGTCTACTTATGGATGCCTTCCTGCATGGTCTGCCTGCAAACCCTTCAGACCCTGTGAATCGGTTGTACTGCTCCTTCCATGCACTGTGGGGTGTTCCCCCTTGTCCCTGGAATCAGCTCTCGCTGGCCAGTGTGGCATCATACCGGTCCCTGTGCCAATAAACCTTGTCACTGTATAGCTGCCTCTTTTCTCCTGATGTGTCTGTAGGTCCATTCCCCCGGCTCCTGTAGGTGCTGGTGCTGGTGCCATCAGCGTGGTTTGGGCGGGTTGGGACTTGGGGGGGTGGATCAGATCATTGGTAGGGCTGGATGGTTGCTCCAATGGAGGCACCTTGCCATCTGTATGCTGGGCGTGCTGCTGTTATGGCTTCTGCTGTGTGTGTGTATGTGCCCCGTCCCCCCTGTATGTGTGGGCTCCCTGGATATTGCAGCCTGTGGGCTGCCCTACTGGTGCGCTCCCACTCCTCTCCTTTAGTGCAGGGGATGCTTAACAAGGGGACCAGGGAGCAGGTGGAGGTGGTGCAGCTGGTTCTGCATGTGCTGCAGTGGGTACACCTCTTGGATCATGCCCAAGCGGATAGTCGGAGCCAGGTCCAGGGTCGCTGGCCCTACTGAGAGCTCCAATCTGCCCCACCGCCCCACCTTGTAGCCACTCGGTGTTGGTTTTTGTTGTCTGCCGTGAAACTGTTGCTCTAGGTGGTTTGTAACTAACATTTGGTTTGCTTGTGTCCCCCTGGTGTCTGTGTTCCCCTTCCCTCAGTTGTACCCCTCTGTGTGGGCCATGTCAGGTTGGTGTGGTTGTTTGGCAGGGTATGGGTCCTGTGCTCTGTGTTCCCCCCACCCCGTGGTTGTGTTTTGTATCCGTGGGTTCTCTTTGGCTTGGCCCCTTGATACCCTGTCATCTGGGTCGTACCCCCTCCACTGTTTGCGTGGGTTCCCGTATCCCCCACCCCTTCCATGGTGTGGGGCTCATCCCGAGCCCTGTGCATTCCAGCCCCGTGCTTGTTGGGCTGCTGCAATGTTGCAGCCGGCATGTGTTTTTTGGGATGCGCCTGTCCGCTCTGTGCCCTCCAATTCTGCCTCCAGTTCGTGCTTTGGCGCCTGCCGCCCTCAACCTTGCTGTCCTGTTGTTCCGGGGGTTCTGAGGGCGGTGGTTCATGCCGGGGGGGGGGAGAGTTGGTGTGCTCGCCTGTTCTTCCCGGTGGCTGGGCTCAGTCCCAGCCCCCCTCCCCCGGTTGGGGTCCCCTTTCTCCCTCATCTTGTTGGGTTTCCCTGTGTGCTTGTGTGCACTGTGCTGTGCGGGTGCGGTCTGGGTTCCGTGGGGTCTGCGGCGCCCAGCTGTCTACTCTGGCCTATGTCTCGGGGCATGGTGGGGGTTTCTTCTTTGTATTTCTTGAAATTCAAGCTCCCTCCTACCCCATCTGCTCGGGGTCTAGCAGTGTTGGGGCGGTGCTGTGTGCCGTGGCTTCGTTTACCCTCTCTTGGCCATGTTGTACCGTCACTGTGCAGGCCGTGGTTTCCACTCCACTCGGTGTACTGGCAATATATGAGATCATTGCTAAATGTTCCCAGTAGCGTGCCTACAGCGGCTGTACATTTGGAGTTGAGGCAGATCTCATGGAACCATGAGTCTTGGAAACAGGCCATTGGTTTATGGCTGCTTTAAATTCTTTCCAAGTCCATGGCTCCGGTTTATTTTCACATCTGCTGGATGACCCATTTGTAAGTGCGTGGATTAAGTTGGTTGAGTCTAAAATCTTCTCACTGGGTTTTTCGACCTTGGATCTGTTGTTTAAGTGTCCAAAAGCTGCTAAAGCCAAAATTTTTATAAGGCTAAACGACATTAGCAGACAGGAGGACTGTGTCGCTATCTCCTCCTGTGCGTCATTAGCATATTATAGTGAACTGATTCCCGGCGTGGGATTTATCACTAATTACTTGTCAACACAATGTTAATTTAGGAAATTGTACCTCTTTATGTGTGCCAGGTTTAACGCATTGCCATCAAGAGTACTGGAAGATAGATATGGGGGGGGGGGTTCCCTACTATTTGAGGTCTTGTCCATTTGATAACACTGAGGTTGAATCCGTCGGGCATATATTGTGTTATTGCCATCTATACGATAAATTAAGAGCTAAATGGCTGACCGGGTTCCTGGACAGTTTTCCTGGCAGAACATCCTCCGAACTATCGAATCGCCTTTTGTCAGACCAAAAACCGGAGATGACCCAAGCTGTTATGTCCTTTTTGCTTGCAGCCTTCCAGGAGAGGGAAAAGTTCCTTACCTTTAAATGTTTTTAATTGGTAGCAGAGGGCTCACTGGTGCCCTATGTGCTATGATGAATACTATTATTATTATTATTATTATTTATTATTTATTTTTGTGAAACTTAGTTGTTCTTTTTTGCTATGGCTTTGGCTACACAACAATAAATATATATATATGATATGGTGTACTGGCAGTCTATGTAATCATCATGGGTGTTTGCTGGTGTGGCCCTGGGTGGGTGGGTGCCGACCCCTCCCCTTCTTTCCCACAACCCCCCACGGCGGTGTCCATGTAAACGTCTCCCTGCTCGGCGCCAATGGATGTTTGGTGGGTGTGCTCACCTACCCATCTCCACCCATCGGGCCCGCAGCGGCGTCCATGTAAAAAAGGCCGTAGTTAAAACACCACTTTTTCAAACAATTGTTAAGTACTAATACACAAAACAGTATCAAAATGGGCAGAGAGGACACACATCTTAATTCTGGCCAATTAATTTCAGGGAGTGGGGCTTTGGTGGGTCAAAGAGGTAGCGCTTCCCGCACTTACCTATCTCTAAGCACAGTTCTTACTCCATTGCTAATACACTCAACATGAGTTCATTTTTTAAAGGTTTTATGCTCCTCCTCCTGTCTTTTAATAAAAGGTACTCTTCAGCAATTTTTAACTTGCCCCTCTCTAATATTTTACCCAAAAAATGTCTTATTTGCTCCACAAGAATTAAATCTCTGAAAAATATGGATTAAGAAAATAAAGTTATGAAATACACAGAAGACTTCTAAATAAATTAGGAGTCACAACTCAGGAAAAGGACCTTGAAATCATTGTGGATAATACACTGAAATCCTCAGCTCAGTACATGGCAGCAGTCAAAAAAGGAAGCAGAATAGTAGGAATTATTCATAAAGGGATAGAGAATAAAATGGGAAATATAATGCTTTTATATAAATCTATGACGAGAACTCACCTTGAGTACTGGTCAACCCAACTCAAAAAAGATATAGTAGAAAGCGAAAAGGTACAAAGAAGGACCACAAAATTGCTAAAGGGCATGGAACAGCTCCCCTATGAAGAGAGGCTAGATAGGTTAGGGCTCTTCAGCTTGGAGACAACAGTGAAGGGATACGATAGAAGTGTATAAAATCATGAGTGGTGTGGAATGAGTAAAGAGTGAACGCCTATTTACTCTCTCAAATAGTACTAGAACTAGAGGACATCCCATGAAACTAAAAAATAGCAGATTTAAAACAAAGAAAGTATTTTTCACACTCAACACTATTAAGTTGTGGAATTTGTTGCCAGAAGATGTGGTCCCAGCCAGCAGTATAGCTGGGTTTAAAAAGGGATTGGATAAGTTTCTGGAGGATAGGTCCATTAGCAGCTATTAGCCAGGTAGCTTTGGGGAAGGTAGCCTCAATTTTGGAAGCTGAGAGTGAACCACAGGAAACAGATCATCCTATTGTAACCTATTGAGTACTTCTCCCAAGGACCAAGATTGGCCACTGTTGGAGACAGGGGCTGGGCTCGATGGATCATTAGCCTGACCCAGTATGGCACTACTTATGTTCTTAACTAAACTGGCTATCATACATGAACACAATGTCTATTTGCAAACAGTAGATGTGGACATTTAAACACCAATTTAACTTTACTGCTTGGTTATAATTTTATTTTTAAAATTGTTAATTAGTATTTGTGAAACTTAAAAGAACTAAACTTACATTTTGGGCATAAATTCTTCACAGCTTGTGTAATATATGCAGGCTAAACTTATTTCTCCATTTCTGTAAAGCATCTACATTGAAAAAATTATCTGGCATCTCACTCTTCATAAACTAAAATTGGGGAGCAGAAGCAAAAATTGGGGTAATCTGGGTAAAAATAGTTTAACATTTTGGCACATAAAATTTTCAGTATGTTTGTCAAAATTTTGATTTGAACTGAAATCAAATTTCAATCCAGCTGCAGACTGCGGCAAGGGTGAAAAAGGGACGAAAAACTAACAGGCAGCTGTTTGAAGAAATAATTTGTCTCATTAGGCAGCAGCCTTTTTATTTATTGGCACTGAAGTCACCTACAAATGAAAGGTTTACAGGAGGGAAAAAAAATACTGATCTGCAGAATAAAAAATTAAGATGCCACAAAAAACAACAACAACCTATCACTTAATTTTTCCTCTATTTGGACCACAAAACGATTGAAAAGATGTATGTGTGATGTAACGTATGTTCCTTTAAATCTAGGGATTATTTGGAGTTTCAGTTTTCATCAATAAACTTAACTGAGAACAAAAAGCTACTTTCCTGAAACAAAAAAGAGTATTTTATTTTAAAAGTTACAATGCACACCTATTAGACCACCTGTTTAGCACTCTTAAATTACAAATTACAAGATTTTGCTTTCATTTCTCCACAATGTATCACCTGCACTAAATGTCAATTACCATTTTTTACACAGACTAAATCTTCTTGTGCTTGTAATGGAACAGTTTTAATTGGTTACAACCTCCACTACCTTCCACAGTGAGGACAAAGCTCACACTAGCAGAGGTTTAGAGACAATGAATAATGTGACCATTTAATGATTCCCAGAGGTTTGCTTACCATGCTGTGTGAAGAGGTCACTGTGTACTATTTCAATCAAACAGTACAGCTTCTGAATCGTTAGCCGGCCCACTGGAACATTTAGGATGAAATCTGTAAACAGTTTGCTAGATGCAAAGGGACAGTTAAAGAAAGGTATCTGTTAATTTTGGAGACAAAATATGAAAACAAATGTCTGTAACATGAAATGGGAAATGTCTTACCTGGTGAGGTTTCCTTCTCTTTTTTTGAAGGACATATAGTCTGACTGGTGGGATATGTCCTTCCTCATGCAGAGTGGACAGGATGAATTAAACCTAACAGCCTCTGCCTGTGGGAGGGGCATAGCCTAGCACAAGTTTCCCAGGACAAGACTGCCAAAGCTAAATTTGAACTAAGGCCGCTTTTAGACATGCGCGGCGGCGAACACGCTGCATAAAATCATGCTGTGTGTAAATATGCCACATGTGGGATTTAGACGTGACATTTTGCGTGTTAAAGCCGGTCGCACATTCTTTTAAAACTGCGAATTAAATACCTAAACATCGAGGTATTTTATGCAGCTGATTTTATGCAGCGTGTTCGCTGCGCACGTCTAAAAGCAGCCTGTGAAACACTAAAACCAGAACTAGTTAAAAGATATAACCAGATTTACATAATGGCAGCAACAACCCAAGAAAAGAACAAAGGACAGACAGACAGACATTTGGTTTATTTATGGTAGCATATAGCCAAACACAAGTACACATACATGCACATAAATATCTCATACATGTCAAACAATGAAGACCAAAGGGATATAATAAATTTAAAATAACACTATCAACCATTGCTCCTAGTCCAAGCACAGGCTATAGTTCCATATATATGCACAAATACCTCATACAGGTCAAACAATTAAGACCCCAAAAAGAGATATAATAAATTAAACAATAATACTATCAACCATTGCTCCTATTCCAAGCACAGAAATAGCTTCACCAAATTTAAACCAATTCCAAACCAAGAATGCCATTATCCTATCTGACTTCCTGACTTCAGGACCCCATCTTTAGTTTGTAGACCCTAGCACAAAATTGGGAAACTTAACTGTAACAGATTCAGTAGATTCGTTTAACAGCAATATCAGGGCTTCTAGCTGGCTACAGGGTCTCATCTTAGCTATAACGAGCCCCAAGAACAGATACTGAATATTAAGAGAAGATTATAGGGGAGAGAGTCTCAATTTCATTCTGGTTGCACTGCTGGCAAAGTCTCTCATTGTAGGGAATCCCCAGATATCTGCCCTTGAGTACTGCAGTCGGAAAAAGGATGAACCTGGCTAACAAAAAGGCAACACTGAGATGCCATTGAGGCAGTCTAGCTAAGTAGGAGGCCCCTGGGGCAGAACAGAAAAGTGTTTGTATAACATGGCAATCTTTTGAGACAAGATTGCCTCTCTATTAGCTTGTATCTGTAGATCCCTAATCCTGGAATTAATGATTGCCAGAGCTCTCTTATAGATCATAGAAGACAAGTACTCTTTAGAAAACCCCTCAAGAAGCTAACAAAGCGCTAATCCCCAGATTCCATAGGTTTGAGGACTGCATCACAGATGGACCCAGAAATTGCCCCCTTCACCAACCTCCCACTAACACTCAGGTGAAATCCAAAATGGGAAGGGAATAGACTGTCCTTCAAAAGACAACAAGGAAAATTCACCAGGTACGAAATTTTCCGTTCTTCTGCTTTTGTAGGACAGACAGTCTGACTGGTGGGATGTTCCCAAGCAGTGTCACTCCAGGGAGGGCCACTCCAGGGAGGGCAGATTCCCACCAGAAAGAAATAGTCCTCCTCCCAGTTGGAACACCTGAGAAATCTAGGGCTCCCTGCAGCCAAACACCACTTTGCTGAGGCCACAGAGGCCACCCTCTAGTGACAGGTAAACCTATGCACGAACAACCGAGGCCACATTCACAGTTGATGTGGTGCGGCGACAGCGAGACCCGCGAGGGAAGATGTGGCAGCAGATAGGAGCCTGATTCCAGAAATAGCTCCCATGTGGATGGGCATCTGCCGCGGCAGAACCCCATTCGCACTAGCTCTACTTCCGCCATCCAGCTCCTCCCCACTGCCGCATCTTTGCTCTGCCGCCACCACAGGTGTGAATGCAGTCCAAGTGGCTGCCCTGCATAACTTCTCCGTGAGAGGGTCTATCCAATAAAGCCAAATTAGCAACTCCCCATACCCCCAAGAAAGTGAGTCGTGATACCCTGAGGTACGGGAATTCCTGCTGCCTTATAAGCTTCTGCAATGCAAGCCTTTAACCACCTGGCCAAGGCAGACTTATCCGCCTTCTTACTCCTCCTCTTATGTCCAAAAGGCATGAACAGGGACAAGACTACTCTAAAAGGTCTAGGCCTCTTCGGGTAAACCTTATGCATTCCTCACATCTAAGGAATGCCATTCCTTTCCCCTTCAGTTGGGGAAAAAAGATGGCATCACTAAATCCTGCTCCCTATGGAATGGAGTATTAATCTTGGGTCAAAAGGAGGGGTCTAGCTTGTCTTTGTGAAACACACACCTCCAGATCTGCAGAAAGAGCCCCTAGCTCTGACACTCTGCGGGGGCTGGGCAGAGGGAATTGCTACAACAACAACTAAAATAGTCTTTAAGGAGAGGGGAAATAGTGAGACCTGACTCAGAGACTCAAAAGGAGGTCTAGTCAAAGCTGTGAGGACAACATTAAGCCTCCAAGTAGGGAAACGGTGCTGCACTGGAAGGCAAAGTAGGTCTACCGTACAAAGAAGCTGCTTAACAAGCAGATGCATCGAGAACAACTGCTGATCTGAACAACAAACTATGTTTGATAGAGCAGAGGCCTTATGTTTTAATGTATTTGCTTTAAGTCAGAGGAACAACCCAGCCTGAAGGAAACTAAGCACCTCCTTCACTTCCGCATGCAAGGCTATAGCTCCATTGGCAGAGCACCACTGGACAAAACTATCCAAGTTAGATCAGTGTATCCTGTTTGTTGAATCCCATGTGGAAGACAACAAAGTACCTAGTAGCTTGCCAGAATAGCCCATGGATCTAAGTTGCTCCCCTTCAGTAACCCACCCACCAGAGTCAGCCTATCAATATTGTTCAGGTCCTGAAGAAAACTGGTCCCCACACTGGACAAGGAACAGAGGGTTCTCCATGGCCATGTTGATGATGTCTGAGAACCAAGGTCGCCTTGGCCAATACAGAACTATCAAGATCACAGCTGCCTCTTGCTTCTGATCCTTTGAAGAACCTGAGGTATGATTGGAAATGGGGGTAATAAATAGAGGACCTTCCTCCCCTGAAAAAACTGTGGACAGCGTATCCACCCCCGCTGCTGCTGGGTTCCTTTTCCCAGCTAGGAACAAGGAAACCTTCCTGCTGAGACAAGTGGCAAACAAGTCCATTAACAGAGTCCAAACCAGCCCTGGATTAGACAAAAGGCTTTCTGTAACAGTGATCACTCTCCTCAGTCCAACTCTTGACAACTGAGCCAGTCCACTTGTGTATTGAGGACAGGTGTCTTTCCACCCACTCGAAGAGAAGCGAGGCTTCTATCTGTAGAGATTTCGATTGGGAGCCTCCTTGATGGTTGATGAAGGCCATCGCCATCATGCTGTCGGTATGAACTAGGACATGGCTGCCCTTCAGCCTCTGGAACCAGCCAGATGAATTGTTCTAAACTCTAATTGACTGATGTGCCATCCAGCTTCCTCCAATGACCACCTGCCCTGAGCAAACCTCTGCCAAAAATGCACCTCCCATCCTCAACTGTTCGCATTTGTAGTGAATGCCAGCCTTTGAGAATCCTGTAGGGGCATTCTGAGGGTGAAGCATTCTGGCAGGGACCACCATCTTGGCTTGGGTCAGAACTGTTATTAGCAGGTGATCATGGTCCACTATGTTCTGTTGATAAGGCTGCACCAGATTCTGTAATGGCCACAGACGTAACCTGGTCCAGGCTACTGTGTCTAGGACAGGACACCATGCTGCTGAGCAGCTAAGCTACAAACATCACATTGGAGCGATCTTCCAAATGAAGCTGCCTCAGGATTTCCAGCAGCTTCTCTTGCCTTTCAATTGATAGGAATACATGGTCCAAATCTGTCTGACTCCTAGATGAGTAAAATCAAACTTGACGTGACCAGACAACTGTTTTCCCTGTTGACCAGGAAGCTGTGGTTCTGTAGACAGTTTTCTGTTAACTTTAGGTCCCTCACCCCCTAGGCCTGCAACAGGGACCTTAGGAGTAAACATGGACCCCCTGATCCCTCAGGTGTTCCACTAGGACCACCAAGCGACAATGAGATACTGAAGCGGCGGGCCTGAATCTGGAAGTAATGGTCTACAAAGCACAGAAACATCTGATGTGATGCCCTGATAGGCACGAGGAGGTACGCTTCCCAGAGATTGATAGAAGACAGGAAGTTCCCTGGACATATATCACCAATGATGGAGCAAAGTGTTTCCATTCAGAACTTCCTGTATCTCACACATTTTGTTCAATGCTTTGAGATCAAGAATTGCATGGACATTTCCATTTATTTTTGACACGGTGAAGAAAAGAGAGTATATGCCGGAATGTCTCTGGTTCACCAGTACCTGCTCAATGGGCCCTATAGGAGTAGTTGTATAGCCAACATAGACTTGTGGGCCTTCACTGGGTCCTTCACTACTGGTGAGCTCTTGTAAGGGGGGGGGGAGAGATGAAATTAATTGCATACCCTTAATTGCATACCCTTGCTTCCCTTAACATTGGGAGCTGCCGGAGAGGAAATGGAACTGCCGGTGGTGTGCGGGAGTGAAGGGCAGCCAGCCAGGAGAGCACAGATGGCAGCGGCATCGTGGAATCCACCACCCCCCCTTTCAGGGATAAAGACGGTACCTGTTTGTGGGGTCGGGGGGCCCTGTTTGTGAGACCTGGGGCCGCGGGATTCTTTTTCCTCCCCCTCCACCCTTGTGGGGGCGGGGCCTGGACAAGTCAATTTCCGGGCCGCTTCCCTTAACATCGGGAGCAGCTGGAGGCCGTGCCGGAGGCACGTGTTGGGGGCGCGTGTCGATGGGGCACGTTCAAAGGGGCCTGCCCTTTGGCCGTGCCCTTTGGGTGGGTCAGGAAGCGGAGGCGAGAGACCCTGTGCTTGTGTGTATTGCGTGGGGGGTAATGTTAATTACTGATGGAGAGGAGGGTATAGCTGACTCCCCCCAGTGAGAGGGGGGTGGAGTTGGGCGAAATGTTCCCTGGTGGCAGCAGGGGACAGAAGGATTAGATTGTGGGGCCAACTGCTTGATTGTTAAAGCATTGGTGGACGGAGAATGTCAGTAAGGAGGATTTATGATTTTGTATTGTTGTATTGCTAATATATTGTATACTGCTGTTATTTTTGCTGTGCTGGGTCCCCTGTGTGGAAAAAAACCCAGGAAATGTATCTTGTTGTTTTGTGAGTCGCCTCGAGTCGATTTACGAGAGAGTGCGGGGTATAAATTAAACGCTATGCTATGCTATACCCCCAAGAAATCGTTTCCCTCACCCAAGCGTCTGAAGATAATGCCTCCCCCTGCTCTGAGAAAAGCTGAAGCCTCCCCACAACTAGAGCTGTCAAAACTGGGAGAGGCAGCAACCCATCATGCTGGGGGCTAAGGCTGTCTCTGACCTGAAGATTGAGCTCTTTTGAAGGGAGGCTGCCCCCCAGTCCCTCTCCGACACTGCCATCTGGGTCTGTTGGATCACTGGTCCTGTTTGATGTGTCTGCCTCTATGGCTCTGAAAGGTATACCAAGGGATGAAATGAACCCTTGCCTGCTCCCTTGGTGGAGTTCAAGGGAAGGGCCCTCTTTTTCTCTGGTTTCCAGTTTCCCAACCCCATGGAAACGAGCCCATCAGGAGTTCTTTAGAGCGTAAATCTACCTTCCAACGTCGCAACCAAACAGAACAACAAGCAATTACACTGGTGGCCAAAGCCCTGGCATTCAGCTGCACTGCATCCAGGATAACAGCAGCAGCATATGCGGAGGCCAGGGATAATTTTTTTGAACTATTCCTTCAATTTGTTTTGTTCAATTTTCTAGCCAAGTTGTTTGCCCATAGGAAAGCAGCCCCCTGCCAAAGCTAGAAGCTGAGGCTGTTGCCCTCAGGACCAGGGAAGAAGTTTCATAATTCCTTCTGAGGGTGATGTCAATCTTTCTGTCTAAAGGGTCTTTGGGGAACTCCTCACTCTCAGCAAGGAGAGCTGCAGACTTAGCTAAGTCTCCCACTCCTGCATCGACCTTAGGGAGTCTGACAAATTCCTCTTGTTCCTTGGGTAATGAGTAAAATGTTAACATACTTATGGGGACTCTTAAACTTAGCAGGCTACTCCCACATAAAACTGAGCTAGGGGTATCTCTGAAGTACCAATAACCCCCCCCCCCCCTAGAGAATGCCCTCTTACTTTCCTTGAGTGGCTCCAGGGTCTCTGCCAGGCAGGGGAGAAATCTCTAATACTGCAGCTACCTTGGCTAAAAGTCTCTCCAAGTTTTCTTTTTCAAAACACCTCTCCCACACCGGTTCGAGCCCTCCAACTTATGTGGATCAGAGCCTGATAACTACCCAGCCTCTCTCTCTGGTTTTGAAGAGGAGAGGGTGGACGTAGGGGGGGGGAGGGGGGAATGTTGCAAGGCATAAGGGGAAGCTTCCTTTTCCCTACGTTTTTACCGTTTCTTTTGCCTATGCGAACGGGAGAAATGAGTTCTCTTCCTACCCTTTTTACCTCTGTTCAGGGAGTGAGAGGAAGAGGGCAAGGAAGCAGCAGAAGAGGAGGAACAGGAGTCAGAAGATGTGCTGGAATGCCACCTCTGTTTGCCCCTTCTTTAACACAGGGAGAAGGTATTGCGCCCCCTTGGGCTGCCCTCCTCCACAATCCTCGCAGAGACAGGAAAGTCCTTCCCTGAACCCTCTGGCCACACAGGGATCTCCGCAGGCCCCTCTCAGGGTCAGATCCTCCATTGCTGTGCCCCACACAAGCATTCCCAATAGGTGGGGGCTGACCATCACTTCTCTGCCCAGTCACAGCAGAACCACCTGAGGCATGTCCTCTGGGGGCGGGGACTACGTCGTGGTTCCAGGAACGCCCAGACTGGACAGATTAATCCCATGGAGCAGCTCCCCAAAGCCAGCTGCTTGCAAGGTGGGCAGTGCGGGAGCTGCAGTTTGCATCACCCATTGCGACACAAGTCCGCATCCCAGCATCGGGCTTTCCCACCTCCAGATGCCTTGTTGGAGAGTGGGGAGAAGGGCAGCGGTGGGAAAGCTCAATTCCAAGTGTACACCCACCTTCCGCCATGGCTCAGACTCCACACTTGCCTTCAGCAGCAAAACAAGGAGCAGCTACTAGTGTGGCTGCTCCACCCCAAAGGAAAGGCCCCATTGTCCAGGAAAAAGGGTGCGTGGAAACAAGAGTGAAAGACACCCCTCTCCACCCCCTGCCACCGGCTCAAACCCCACCCCCCCTTCCCCAGAATGAAGAAGGAGAGCAGGACCAATCAGAACGATAAAACAGAAAAAGAAGAGGTCTTCAGAAAAAAAAGGCGCTAAGCCTACAAAAGGTCCCCTCAGCAGGAGCCCTACGCCCTACCTCCCAATCTACTGCAAGGCAAGACAGAACAGGGAGTCTCATGCTGGGCTATGCCCCTCCCAAAGACAAAGACGGTCAGTTTTAAATAATCCTGCCTGCTCTGCATGACAAGGGCTATATCTCACCAGTCAGACTGTCTGTCCTGCAAAAGAGGGAGAATGGAAGTGGCTGGCAATTTCTGCAACAATTCTTAGGATGAGAACACCAAGGTTTTTTTTATACATGTTGAGTTTTTAAAAAGCAATTTCACATTCATAAATAGCTCAGTATATTTATCTGTATTGCTTCTCCTTCCCTTCCCTTATCCCTTCCTGCATCCCTCCAGGATTGACACGGCTATTCATGCGATAGTGTACAGGGCTCACTAATCACATCCTTCAGCGATGGATTAGTCTAGAAACTCAACAATGAAGTAAACCTCATTTAGACATTTTTACCATCTTAACACTTTGGTTTAGGGTTGAAACAGATCAGCCTTGCCATCTTCATGGCCATTATTCATGGCTTAGGAATGGGACGCCGAGCTCCGCCGTTGATTTTTCGTTCCAGCCGCTATTCCGGCTGCTGAACTGTGTTGCATTATTCCATGAATGTGTATTTTGAGTCCTGTGCATGTGCAAGTTGGCAGGACAGCACTATCTTGTGCAAATGAAATACTCAAAAGTCTCTTTTGTGCACGTTCAAAATGGCACCCCACTGCCATTGAGCCGCTGAAAAGCCGATCCAAATCTCCGTCAGTCTCCATTTAGGCAGACACAGAACAGAGACAACAGAGCCACCCACATAGATCTCTACTTTGCTTTTTATTTAGAAGAACAGAAAATCAACATTTTTGTTCTAATGAAAAAAAAATCTATCCACAAATGAGGAACATTAAACAAAATTATCATTATTCAAATCAAATTAATCAAAGGCCGGTACACCGCTCATATGAATAACTACTCTTTAATAGTACCCCTACTGTATTTTGTGTTTCCACTCTATTTTGTTCTCTCGATGGGACCTTCACTATGAAAGCTTGTGCCATTTGTCCAATATTTACTTTAGAATAAAAAATAAGTTTCAACTATCTTACAACATTGTCCAATATCAGAGGTGACTAAAAATTCATCTGTTTGAGGATTCAACTTATGAATGACATAATAATATAAGAATGTTGTACATTAAAACATATCTTATACATATCTGAAATGCATACAAAAATAGAAACTTACATTTAGCCATGAAAGGGTGTGTTTTTTTTAAAAAAGTAGATGGCAAACTACCTTTGATTCTTTTGTATATCACTTACCTAAGTTCTTTTGGATCAAATACCAGCTTCACATCATTTACAATAGTTGGCAAATACTTAAGTGCAGCCCCCTGAAAGTGAAAAAAGATGTATGAGGACCCTTATTTGATGTTCGTTTGAAGTCACTCGGTACAATTCATGAACAGATGTAAGCTCTCTGGCAGGGACTGTGTCTATCTTATTCTCTGTAAAGCACCAGGTACATCGCTGGCACTATATAAATGCTAATAATAATAATAATAATAATAATAATAATAATAATAATAAAACAGTAGCTGTAATATTTCTAAATAAACAAAATACTAAATGATGCCAATCCAGCTCCCCTCTTACTCTCATGAATGGACAACACTGGTATCCTTGCAACACTGTCTCCCCCACCCCACCCCGAAACAGTTAGGCAACATCAGAGCCTGGAGGAAATTAGGCCCCCGAACACACCCCTTGCCCCAGAAGAAACTGAGTTCCAAACCAAAGCCGTCCGTACTCAGGGTTGTCACAGGACATGGGACTCCACTGCATACTCTCTGATGTGCCAAACCCCCAATATGTATGAGAGTCAGACATTTCATCTCAGATGCACCGTTCCTGAGTCTGGGCTGACCAAGAAACCTCATCTGTTAAGGATGGACTGGTCTGAAGCAGGGAATGGGGCGGTGGGGCAGAGGTGGGAGGAAAGATTTCACTTTAAGTTAGAGCAGGGTCCAACCCAAAACGCTCTCCCTTGTTGCCATCACATCCCCCAGCGTCCCAGCACAGCAGCACTCTTCCCTTCCAAATCTTCCCTTGTAAGCTGACACTCCAGACTCCTAGGTGAACCTCCACTACAACCCTATAACTGCTGAGGACAATACAAGTAGTTAGTTGGATTTGGCACATTTTGCCCTAATCCACTGTCAGTTTTGCCAGCAGTGCATAATTCCCCATAGCTGGATCAGGGTCTACAGCATAGGTATGACTGGTCTACAGGTCAGTCCCTCCAATGAGACGGAACATAAGCAAATTCCTCTCTCCAGTATTTTGAAATGGTTTCCCACAAGCAAAAAAATGTTACATTTACTAATGGAAGAACAATCCAAGAGGACGAATATATACAACCATTTCTATAAATATCTAGAAGCAGTAAAAAAAATAATATATTAACTGGACAAAGGCAAGCATCAAGCATGTATAAAACAAAGTTGTATCTGTATACGGGATGCTATATCCCCTGTATTAAATAACATCTACTAGAACCCATAAGACCTCTAGAAACAGAGAAAATGTGCTAAGGGTAAAAACAAACAAGACAATAGCCCATTGGAGTGCAGCAACCCACCCACAGCCCCCAATCACGTTTAGTACATCCAGCCTGATAAAGTTAGCCCACTGCCCATATTTTGTGTGCTTGCAGCACCTTCCACCAGTGGTGCTAGCTATCTCCCTCCCCACAGCAACCTCTCAGCTGAGACGCGCTAGAGACCTCCCTCCCCACCCGCCAGCTGAGACACGGCCCCAGTGGAAGGAGATCTCTAGCGCACCTCTCAGGTGAAAGACGGCCGCGTGGGGGGGGGGGGGAGGGAGAGATTGCTACCACTCCTGCCTCTCAGCTGGCCCGGCGCGCTTTGTAGGACTCTATGGTGTTGGGGAACCTGGATGGTTACAGGCGAACCTAATTGATGAGATGCAGACACATGGGTGCCCATTAGCCCAGCCCCTGACTGGGCCACACAGTGGGTCTGCGATGTCCCTGGACTCTGCCATGAGTAGTCTGTGGTGACGATATAGAAGTCATGTGGCAGACACCTAATAGATGGGCACACAGGAATGCGTCTGGTAAAAGCTAATATAGGCTATCATCTTGTTTGATTCCACCTAAGTGTGTCCATTTTACAAGCAAGTCTAACGCAAAAAAGCTAGACCGACTTGGCCAAGAGGTAGGTCACAAGCTAGTCTACAGTAGACACTACATGATGAGGAGGACCACCCTCTCAGAGATTGCCTCCCACTAAGCTGCCGCGTACAGTTGGAAAGTTGCTTCATCTCTTTGTACCCATCTCCCCTCCTTTTCTTCACTTATTATAACATCTTTAGGGATTGCATTTTATTGAGCATTTTATACCACCTAGCATAAGGAAGCCCAGATCTCAGTAAGCACCTTAGTATGTACTTTCATAATGGAAAATAATACATAATAAAGAAGCTAGAAAGAGAAAGCAAAAGAAGAAGCAGAATGATGAGACTGAATTGGCTAGACTGCACTACATAGCCTCCGAAGTTAAATTACACACAATGGGTGCAATCCAACAGGCTGCGTACGTGGCCCGCCGGCACAATGCCCAGCCACGTGCTGGGCACACATTTGCGCATGCACGCCCCCACACAAGTCACTTGGCACAACGGGGTGCCCCTGCTAATACGACCCCTGCTCCATCCCCCACCAAGCGGCTTGTTGCACAGGAGGAGCGCATGCGCAAATGTGCATAAGTTAACTGAGCCCGGCCTAGGCACAGTTTATTATGGGGTGCTGGATTGCACCCAATATATATATATAAATATGTCCGATCATACTATATCCAAAACTAGTCATGCAGTTACATTGCTCAACTGACTGAAGACTCTCACGGCTCTTTTTGTGAAAATGTTATCAAGCTCTGGAACATCAGTCATGCCATTATGTGGTCAGGTTCCTAGATGCAGATAGAATGGAGAAGTATACAATATAACACACATTTTACTACACATGCCACATTACTAGAAAGATATCAGCAAACAGAAAAGTAAAGGCAGTTCAGATAAAAGCAAAAAACTATTTTTAGAGAATTATTATGGAGAGTGACATGCCAAGACATTTTTTTAAAGTTATAGAAATGCTTTCTCCACACACTATGGGTGAAGCCTCATGAGACACTAACCCGATCTGGGCAGCATTACCCCACATGGGTCAGTCTTACCCCACAATGCAGCGCATCATATGGCTGGTGGCCGCCAAAGGTTCTCCCCACCCTGGAGCGGAACAGGCAGCTAGCTGATACATACTGCGTTCAGCAGGGAAGGCAAGGTCGCAGCATGTAGCAGTGTTGCCCAAAGTGGGGTTACATTGCCCAGATCAGGTTAAGGGACCACTGTGGGCCCATGCTGACCCCACCTGTCACCTGGTGCCTACCAGGCTGTCGGGGTCCCCACTTGCTCTGGGCTGTCTCTCCCCCCCAACCTTTTCCCTTGCCCCTGGCAGTCACAGGTTTCAGAAATTTACAACTGGGTTAGGCTCGTCTCGGGGTTGGCCGAGAACTCCCACCCTGCTCAATGCTCAGGTGTAGCGAACATGAGGAGACCACATTTGGAGTTTAAAGAGCAGCTTTATGTTTGAAAAGGTAAAGCAAAAGGGCATAGAACGAGTACAGAATGGTCACAGGGAAAATAAAGGCAAACAAGTGCAAGGCTGACTATACACTCAATTCCCCTGGGCTAGTCCTCACCAAGTGCAGGTAGAAGTCTTGATTACTGGATTGGAGTGTCCTTTCTCTGTCACCCATTCAGGTGACAGGGCGTCTGTTTAGAGTCCAGCACAGGTCCAAAAAGAGAGCGCCCCTGAAGCTCTACACGGTTCTCTTTTAAACACCACCAGCTGTAGCAGGAATGGCCGTAATGTCACAGGGAAGGGCACACAGGGTGTTGCCTGTTCCCGTGCTTTGCCATTATCCCTGGGTGGGTTTCAATGGCCCTGGATGGCCTGGGTGGGTGCCTCATTGGCCCGTGAGCCATTAGCCACCTCCTGACATCACTCAAGCCTGGTATGTCTGCCCATACAGAGGCTTGCTATGAAAGATGAGCCACAAGTCACCCAGAGTTCAACAGTTAGCTGGCCCCAGCCACATTCCCATACATGGCTCAAGTGATAATACATACATCATACAACATATTGATAATACAGTGATCATGGGGCTTAGCACTCCAAAACCTAGCTGGAGCATACGGCTCCACGCACCTGCAGTGGTAAAAGCAGTGGTTTTCCATGACACACACCCCACAGTCAGGTTTGCTGCAGGGCCCTTAGCAGCGGGCGCATTCACCACCATTCCTGCATGACCACGTCATGGCTAGGGCAGGATAGTTGGCAGGCTAGGGGGATGATGGATGGGGCAAGACTGAGCACCCGTGTGTGTGGATGGCTCCTTGGTTTGACCCAGGGCATGGCGGTATCTCCAACAGCGGCCTGCCCACCAAGATTCACCGTGTGTGTGGCCTGCCTCCTCACTCACCCAAAGTGTGGTAGCTGTGATTGCCCACTGTGGAGCGAGCAGGGAATCGGACCAGCCCTAGCTCGTAAGGCTGTACCCTATATATAAGCAAGGTGTAACAAGGAATCTATACCGCTGCATGATTATCTTTAGTCTCCCTCTTTCCATATTATACACTCTAATCAGGGTTGGTATGGTATTTACCAGGATAAAAAACAAGTAAAAACCTTTTTTTTTTTTAAATCACCCTAGGTAAAACTAATTATACCTTGTTTAACATTAATGTCTTAAAGGTAAAACGAGAATGCTGCGAGTTCTCACTAGGGCTGAAATGAGATCTTGAGAATCTCGCCGAGAATGACCCCTGTCTCTTATACACATCTAGATGTGTATAAGAGACAGAGGCCATGGTGGCCATTTTGCACATGCATAGAGCATTTCCAAGGTTTTCGAGAATCTCACGAACTACAACAGTCCATGGTTATATCTCCTGACTAAGTTGATTAAAATTAGATTTATGGACCTCCCTTCTAACTTGCTCCAAGCACTGCACCGACTGCCTATTGTCTTCCGGGACCGATTCAAGGTGCTAGTTTTGACCTACAAAGTCCTACATGGCCTGGGCCCTGCTTATCTGAAGGATTGCCTCACGCTCTGGGCCCCTGGCTAGCCCTTGCAGTCATCCAGGAGCGCCCTCCTGGAGGTCCCAAAATATCAGTGGGTCCAGACAGAGAGGAGGGCATGCTCAGAGGCCGCTCCATCACTGTGCAATGTTTTCCTGGTGGAGAGTCGTCTCAGCCCAGATTTCCTTGCTTTCCACCAGCAATGTAAAACTTGGCTTTTCCATCAGGCGTTTGGCGGGGGAGGGGGGTGGCTACTTGGGCTGTGGGTGGAAATGGTGTTTTGGGCTGTGGATGGGAAATTGTGTTTTGCACAGATCTGTTTATGATGATGTGTGTTTTATATATTTATGTCTTCCCCCTGGAGGCACCCATATAGCACACCTGCAGACCTGCAACATGAATAATAAAATGTAATGCCCATTTTATCGGTGTTAGAGTGTCTGTGTGAAAAGGGCCCATATTGTACACTGGATGAAAATGTTCTTCCTTTTATTTGGTTTTAAATTGCTGCCAGTTAATTTCATAGAACATCCCCTAGAACTAGTATTAGTAGAGTGTAAACAACAGCTCCTTATTTACCTTTTGCACATTACTCAAGGTCTTATCAACTTCTATAATATCTATCGTCTCTAGGGTATTTGGCAAAAACAGGAATTCCTATCAAAATCCCAGTTCCTGATACCATGTCGGTTGAATCAAGAACCTTTCAGTACTCAAGAATGTCTCAAATGACATTTCATTTCCCGATTTACTGATAATTTGCTTACCAACTTAAGATTCCATTTACCGCTTTGCTGTCAATTTAAAATCCCAAGAGGTAATAATACCAACGCAATACTGCATTTCTTCTATCTACACTGCACTCCATTTTCCTTTTTCACTCATTGGCTGATATACAGATTCCTTTACAAATTCTGCACTCCGTTTTCCTTGTATTTCCTTGCCACTCACTGGCTAATATGCAGATTGCGTTACAAATCTGCAATCCAGTTGCAGATTGATCAAAGCAAAGGGAAAAACATACAACAATTTTAATTACAGACACTGGAATGTAGATTAAGGTGGTGGGCTATTCACACAGTGATTGGATCAAAATGCGAAAATAGCTAACCCAGAAGTAAAACGGAACCCTCGGCAATGCAGTATGTAGTCAATGAATGGTATACAATAAATGATAAGCAGAAAGTCGTTAAATCAGGATCTCTTGCAGTATTGTAAGAATTGAAAAATCACATAGGTATTGGGAAATCAATTCTGTTTCCCCAAGATGGCAAAATTAGCCATTAGCTTGTTTCAGCCCTAACCTTTCAGCTGAAAAGCCTTAACCAACTGAGTATTTTCTCATATGGAGAAGTGAAGACTAATTCAAATAGTTCATTTACTTTTTCTGCAATGGTATTGTCTTCCTTGAGTGCAAAGTTTTATTAATCGTCTAATTCCAGTTCTTTGTTTGCTAACTAGACATAAATTTCATTGCTTAACAAAATTTCCAGATTCAAAAGCATAATTTCTGTTCAAGGCAGTCCAGGCAATACCATAAAGCTTAAGGTTGAGGCTCCTTTTTGCTTATTTTCTTTCATTAAAGTTTAACAGATCACATTACTGCAAAACTATCAAACTGCTGAATATTTTTAATAGTCTTCACTAGTATGTATAAAAATTTTATTTTCCCCATTTTCCTAGGAAAAACCTTTTTTAAAAAAACAAACCAAAAAAACCACCACAGGTAAAAACCAGGTCCAAAACTAGTTTTCCCTAGGAATTCTTTAATATGGCTATAATATGGACACCATGTGTGCATATGTATGTAATTTCCTAACAGTAAGCTCTTACTGCTCTGTTCAGCAATGGAACAAGTTGCCTAGGCTCTCCATTACTGGACATTTTTTTAAAAAAGCAAAAAAGCTGGACAGTCATCTGTCAGGGATGTTGTAGTCATCTTGCAACCACGCAAAGAATTGAATTAGATTATTTTCAAGGCACCTTCCAACTCTGACATTTTAGGATTTTTTGTATCATCACATTGTGATTTATGTTTTTCTGTCCTCATTAATCCCAAATAATTTATTGCTTTTCTCCAACCAAGCTCCAGTTTGACAGAATCTTGCCAATAATGTGATTTCCAGGTGGGACACAATAGTTTTTTTATTTTTTATTTATTTATATAAAATTTATATTCCGCCCCTCCTGCCCACAGGGCAGCCCAGGGCAGCGAACAACAGTATAAAAACAATAAAACTATTTAAAACCGTTAAAAATATACAATACAGGGGAACAAAAACCCTCCCCCCACCCCTACCCCTCGCCAAAGGCCTGGCGGAACAGCCGGGTCTTACATAAACACCGAAATGACAGGAGAGTGGGAGCTAGCCGAGCCTCCTCCGGGAGTGAGTTCCACAGGACGAGGCGGCCACCAAAAAAGATCTAACATTGGTGGCCACGCGCCTCACCCGAGGAACCTCCAAAAAGGCTCCCACAGACGATCTCAAGGGTTGCATGGGTACATGGGGAGTGAGGTGGTCCCGCAGATAGGTAGGGCCCAGGCCATGAAGGGCTTTAGTTCCAATGTGGGATTGCAACAGTAGTACAGGAAAATATAATTATTTCCCACGTAAACATTGTTACTTATATGAAAAAAGCCAGTAGATCATTTCATTTTATTTTATTTTTTTAAACACCATCAGAGCCTCATTCTAGGGATTTCTGAGTACCTGCAGCTCCTGATGAATTCAATTGGGTTATGCAAGGTGTGCTATAAACTGCTAGGCAGTCAAGACCTCACATTTTTCAATGATCATAGCTGTTCCAAGTCCAGGTGTCAAGATGGCATAGAAAATGAGGCTATATAACTGCAAAGGTCAAAAGAGATGGGAAAATATTCTCGCACATTCCTGTAAAACTACAATATCAATATAAAAAAGCCACAGAGAAGCACCTGAAGGAACATCACTTACTGAGCTGCTTTACAAACTACTGTCCATATCTGCCACAATTCTAGCCATTTCAGTCCATTTGTAATATTCTGGAATGTGCTGCTACAATTGTCATGCTAGTAACAGAAGGCCACCTCAATCCCAACTGTTAAACAAAAAGAGGGGAGTGGGTAACTTTGTTATCCAGTAGCCATCAAATATTGTAATTGCCTTTGTGACTAAAAATAAAACTACTGATGATGATTAATATGTGCTATTTTAGGGTAAAGTTCAGGGTACATTATTCAGTATAATTATTTTAATTAAATCCATTAGCATATCTTTATATAAGATTAGAAGAGCTATCAGTGATACAAAATAAGCCTTTCCTTGAATAATGTATGAAGCAATTATTAATTTACATATTTCTCAAGAAAATGCATATTAAACTGATTTTAGTTAGATAGCTGAGGAGAAATACACATAATCAACAAATACAACTTTGAACCTGATACTTTTTTCTCTTTAGAGAGAGAGAGAAACCATCTCCACTAAGATGGTCAGTTTTATGGGCTTTGCTGCCCCAGCAGCACAGACAACACCCATACTCTCAAGATTAACACTTTCAAGGCTCAAGAGTGTCCTTCAAATCTCTTTTTCCACCTAAGGAGGACTGGCGACTGTATCTGACACCAGCATGTTAGGTGCCCAAATATGGGTGACTATATCAAAGGCAAAAAGGATAATTTCAAAGTCTAAATGGCGGCAAAAAAAGGACAATTAAAATATACTATAAACCTCTGCAAATGCCTACAAGAGGGAAGCAGATGAAAAGAACTAATCACCCCAGGAGGGGTCCACCCCAAAATTTGTTCCAAATGAAGGGCAACTGCCACCTTAGAGTGCCAAGAAGGAAAGGCCTCATTAGGAAGAGGTTGAACTCTAAAGGCCACGGCACCTGTCAATGGGGTCAACCTTGTTGTAACAGGCCCCTGACCCTTAGACATCTACATGGCCGAGCTGTCTCTGTTGTCAGGCCAATGCCCTGCAGCTGGGAGAGGTTACGCAAATGCATAGTCATCAGATTGGGACCCGTAAAAGGGGGAGCCCCCAACAGTGTAGGTTTAAGTTCTGTTAGATCTCTAACAATGGTTTGTAACTGGCCACATTGGTTCTGCAAAAGAGCAACAATATTCCCAAGTTTCTCAGACAAATGAGTCATGGCAGCCTCAACCAGGACGTATTGCTTGCCCAATAAATCAAAATTTGGAGTCAAACCCGACGGGGAGACAATCCCCAGCGATGGTCGAGGAAACTACACCATGAACAGAGTGGGAATCCAGGCCAGCTAAGTCAGGTTCAGAGCCTCCCACACTCAGGGGAGAGTCCATCGGTGCAGATAGAGGCAAAGGTTCCGCCAATACTCCAACATCGGGATTAGAGGGCCCGTCAGCACTAACCTGAGTCCGCCGCTGTGAGCGAAGAAAAGGAAAAGTATCTAGAGAGCGTTGGTTAGTGTGGGAGGATCCCGGAAGAGAAGGAGGCACCAAATGCTTCTTCTTTTTGGCAACTCCGACCATAGCAAAACAAATGAACCCCTTTCTAATTGTCACTGCAACAGGAGGAGGGCTGCCACGCGCCACCGGCGCCGAAAGCTCACCGCAGTATATCCCCACATGGCCCAAGGGCTCAGCAGCGCCCCAGCTCGTCGCTCTGACAGGTAGGTAATTGACAAAGTTCCAGGCAGCGGCTCAGGCGTCCCGCCTTGCTCTCCCAGCTCCACAGGCAGACTGGTCACCAGCTGTGCTTTATCCCCGCAGGTCCCTGGCTCCGCCCCCGCTCAGCAGCGCCCCGGCTCGTCGCCCCGACAGGTAGGTAATTGACAAAGTTCCAGGCAGCGGCTTGGGCGTCCTGCCTTGCTCTCCCAGCTCCCCTAGGATCCTTTAATCTTACGGATGCTCCCGTCTCTCCTTAGCAGTCTGCGTCACTGTAATCTCCAGAGTCCGAAGCCCTGCTGTGCTCAGCCCCAACTCCCAACAATATCCACAGTAATAATCGTACGCACATTTATTATCTACCTGCGGAGTCCATGTGGGAGAGGTTTTTCAGGATTTGATGGTTCGCCCTTTAGTGCCCCCTTCTGTCCTTCCGCAGCCAGGGCGGTCAGCTTCCCCCGTTTCTGGGTCTCGTAGGGACCAGTCAGGGTCTGGGGAGAATCTAGCTGAAGTGGCACCTTGTCCACCTTCCATTCAGGTTAGATTGCAAAACCTGGCTGAGGGGACAGAGAAGGGGAGAGGCCTTCTGTCAGATATTCTGGCAGGGGCTTCCACTGAGCAAAGTAGTCTCTCTGAGGAATCTCAACCATGTGCCACTGGCGAAGGGGAGGGCCTTCTGGCCCCTATGTCTAGTGCCTCAGGTAGCCCCTTGCTACCAAATTTAAATCATTTGCAGGCTGAAGCTTTTAGTCACAGTCTTCCCTCTCTAGCGGCTATTTCCCCCACGGACAACCGGGTTACAGGGGCTGGGGGAGGGCCAAATATAAGCTGAGTTTCTCCACATCACTTTCAGGTGTTGGGACAGCTGGCCCCCCTCAGACTCTGTGCCTGGAACATTGCGGGGTGGAATGCCCGAGTCTCCGAGGACCCATTTCTTACATTGCTCAGAGAGTTTAATATTCTCTGTCTTTCTGAGACTTGGTGTAAGGAAGGAACCAATTGAGCTGGAAGGGTTTTTTTCCTTCTGTGTTCCAGCCGTGTCTCATTCCACCTATGGACATCCCTGTGGGGGCATAGCATGTTTGATTTCCGACAGAGTAGGGTTTCAACTGGTAAGGGTTATGTCATTGCCACCCATTGCCATAGCGGTAATAGGGACTTTTGGGCAGAAGCTTTTTGTACTGATTGCCATTTATATCCCCCCTGCCAATGCTGCTAGTTATCATCCTGAGTCTTGGACTCGTTTGGATAACTTTATACAGGACCTACAGACCCAATATCCCCTGGCCTTTTTCATTCTGGCAGGGGATTTAAATGCCCGGTTAGGCTCNTAGCCCTTTGGTTAGCTCACTGGGTCTGGGGACCTTTAGTTGTAGCTCTAAGGATGACATTATAAATGCATCAGGGATTAAATGGGCAAATTTGCTTGCTTATAATAATCTGCAAGTTTTAAATGGGGCAGCTCCTGGGGATTTGGAAGGGGAATTCACTTTTGTTTCCCATCAGGGGAAAAGTGTGGTGGACTACGTAGTAGTATCACCAAATTTGATCCCCTACGTATCTAAATTCTTAGTGGGGCAGGATATTTATAGCGATCACTTTCCTCTCCTACTGACAGTAAATCAGGTTCTATATGATACTATAAAGCCTTCTGGGGAGTTTGCTCATGAGGATTGCATTAGGTTTGCCAGACAACCTTGGTCTGCCACACTTAGTCAAGTAATGGGGATAGTATTAAATTCGTCAGGCTGTCTGGCTGTTAGGAATGCGATTGTCTGCCCTGGTTCTCGGATAGATATAACCGGGGAATATGGTAGGCTCGTTTCCCTTTTGAGTCCCTCACTAACTTGATCTTTGGACTGGGTTGGGAGGGTAGGAGTCAGCTCTGGGGCTCCCTGGTATGATCAAGAATGTAGGCAGTTGAAGGCCAGATTGATGGAAACGTATAACTCATATCGACAGGGGTTGGTCCCGGAGTTCCCAGTTTCCTTTCTTGCCCTAAAAAAGCAGTATCACCAGCTGATCAGATTAAAGAAGACTGCATAGGGGTGGGAAGTTCGGATTATCTGGTATCCGATACTGCCAGTATTTTGCTGTACCGGCAGTATCGGATTAATCCGGATATTGGGGGTACCGGTACCGGTTCCCCGTGCCGGATTGTTTTACATTGCGGCCATTGAAATGAATGGCCGCAATGTAAAAAAAGAAAGAAAAAAACCCAACCACTTTTCCCTCCCCCGTCCAGGCTGCGCGGGTGGAAGAGGGGACACCCCCCCCCAACCCACCCTGGATTTTTTTTAAAAAAAATTTCCCCGAAGTCCCTGGCTCCGGGCTGCCAGCCCGCACCAGCAGGTAGGTACTAGGGTGATCCCTGGGGTGGGGGGATGTTTAACACACCCCCACCCCAGGGATCACCCTACCTACCCACCCACCCAGCGATCGCCTACCTTTGGCGCTCCGGGCGGCAGCGACAGCACGGCAGTCCGGAGGCTTCAGCGCTGGCTGTGGCTGCCGGCTTCAGCGCTTACTAGGCCTTCCGGGGAACTTCCGGGTTGTCCTATTTGTTTGTTTTGTTTGTTCACTATGCAAAGGCCTTGGTCACGCATTAATACAAATTATTATTATTAAGTCTAAATGGCTTTCTAAAAAGTCACAATTCAGCCAATTAGATCTTGTTTAATGCACACTGGAATCCACAAGAAAACTCAAGTTCAATAGGCAATAGAGTAAACTTCACAGATATAGCTTTGTTGCATGGCAATTTGAAAGTAAAAGAATGAGCTTTATAAAAGTATGTAACTGGCAATCATTTTATAAAATTAATATATTTTGTTCTAAAACTGGAAAAGTCTATCTAATCTAATCTATCTCTGTAACATCATATTGGGAAAGGGCAGAAGAAATTCAATACTACCTTTAAAATTATTTCATTTGTGCCTATGCATCAGAATCTTATTGATTTGCAGTTTTTTTAAATGACTACGAGGATTTCAATTGGTGGGATTTGTGGTAGGTCATTACCTTCCTATATCTTGATAAAGTCTACAGCAGTAGTTCCCTAAAGTTTTGTCTGCATGAAACCATTTTGAAACTTAGATATAATCTCATGATTCCAGGCAGAAATAAAAAGACGTGCAAAGTATCAGCTGGGGTCATAGCCCCATCCGAGGACCCAACCCACTGTCTGGGACCCTCTAATTCTAAAGGCCAAATGTCCATTTTCTGGTCTTTTTGTGTGTGAGTTGGGGTTTTTTTTGTTTTTATTTTTAACAAAGTCAGCATTTTTTTCAGGTGCAGAGTGGAAATGGTTCAATCCTAAAAAGGCATTATCCAGCACAGAATGCTCATTCTACAGGAAAGTTAGTTGCAAGGAGTATTTCATTCCTGCTAGACAACTTTCGAGCAAGACAGATGCAGAGACGTTTAGTTCCTAGTGTGGAATTCCAGGAATATTTAGCATTTTTACTACAAAGGATGATGATATGTCATAACTCTACAGTGTCAATGAATAGCCTTGTCACAAATTGCTACAAGTCCCTACCACTTGATTCATTACAAAAATAAACGGAAATTCAAAAAGTGTTTAAACTCACTGTTTAAAGAGAAAAATACATTTAATTGGAGAGAACGATTTATCTCGTTTGGAACCTTTAATATATATTCTACGAAACCATCATAAATATCACTTGTTTTTGCATCTCTTTGCTGTTTCAGGAAAGAGAATCCTGTCAAACCAGTATAACCGGACCAAGGTTATATACCTGTCAACTCAGTCTGTTTAAAACTTCTGCTAATTCTCTTATATATCAGAAGTACTATGGATACTAATTATATGTGGGAACAGTAAGCAGTAACTCTGGAAGCTGACTCCAGCAACAAATGTCACTTGGCCTCTCCACATATATCAATAGACATTCTGGCTTGAAAAAGAAAAAGATTTGCTGAACTAAGACAGCTTCCCTGTGGTGCAGGGGAGAGGGGGGGGACTGAACCTGCTTGTCAAGAAACTTGATTGGAAGCACATTCTGTGCTTTCTTAAAGACTGTCATTCTAAAAGATTCTGAAAGCATTTTCATTGGACTTGCAACGCTGAACTTTGAAGCCATGGCTAACCAACATCTCCAACCACAATTCACAGCAAACTATAAATAGGTAGAATGTGTATTGATTTATTTTATTTTCATATACTGTATGTCTGCTTGCTTTAATTAAAAGCTGCTTTGTTGAGAAGACAAAACTCAGCATGGCTGTGAGGCCCACGGGTCGGTTTTCCCCATGCCTCTTTACAGAAGCTCTACCATAACCATCATTTCATCTTTGACTATTCAGCCTATCAGTCAGACCTCAAGAGGTGCAGTCTAAAATCTAAAAGATTTGTGGAAGAAAATCCCAGACTGAAGAACACACCTAGGGCCATCAAGGAGCTGAAAACCTGAGGTTCTGTGTAGAAACCAGGTTTCCTACAAACTTGATCTGAAGAATTCATAAGTGGTAGCAGCAAAATAGTCCCAACATTTGGGTTGATTCAGATGTCCTCAAACTATGGGTTAATACCCTAAATGAGGTCATGATCCTGACTGCTATTTGGCATACTTTGCATGTCTTTGTAGCTTTTGAGGGTCGTGTATTATATTTAAGTCTCAAAATGGGGTTGCCCAGGTAAAAGGTTTGGGTGTCACTGGGTTGGGTAAACTCCAGGTTGGAACAAAGCTGTAGGCTGAAAAATTCAGAAGTAACAGAATACAAACCAACTTGGTTTTCCTATAGGCTCTGGATTCTTTGTAAGACATTCACATATCACGGGTCTTAAAGATTAGAATCAAAACCTTTCTTTGCCTCCAAACTGAGTGAAAAAGCAATTCAGAGAGGTGAGGGAGGTAGGAAGACATTCCAGATCAGAAATGTTATTAAATTGGTTCTATTTTATTCTTCTATTTCACCGCTGTGCAGAAAAAAAAAAATCCTCCCACTGACTAACTAAGTTTGTGTGTATAGAAATGGGTGAAGAAGTGTGTATATACATGGGAAAGGGGAAATGAAATTAGGTCCAATCACACGCAGCAGCAGGCAGGTATAAATGACAAAGTCATCTATCTTCATTTGGCTGGATTCATGTTTATATGGATGCTACGCACACAGCTGGACTTCTAACAAGCAAATGAAGAAAGAAGACAGAAGAGCAGGTCTAGAAGTGTCAACCTCTGAACTGAAAATTGGATCTAGCTAACTTGATATTCAGCAACTAAAGGACTCAATGTATTTGTCTGTAGATGGTAAACTTCAAACTCAGATAATTTAAAAATACATTTTCAAGGTTACAGCAATAAACGCTGTTGCATGTGCTTGGAGCTACATATATATATACTAACAGGTCACATTAATTTATCAAATTGAGCATCACTTGAAGACAAAATGAGACATGGGGTGATTTCAGACGTTACGTTTTCGGCATTCACCACAGTCAACCTCAGTCAAACGCGGGCGGTGGTGAATGAGCCGTGCACGCCTATTGGCCTGCATCCAGATGTTCACCACAGTTAAACACGGGCTGGGTTGAACCTAACCATGCTTCGTGAGGTCGAGGCGGGAGGAGGTCTAGAAGTATGGTGAATGCTCACCACGGCAGAAGTGAACGAAATGTAACGTCTGAAGGGAAAACCCCGGCCGTGGTGGAAGGAAATGACCATGGGCCGTGGTGACAGCA
>QEPC01010217.1:1246269-1256854 GCA_003113815.1 Sphenodon punctatus
GGGGGGGGGGGGCGGAAGATGACAGCAACAGGAGGTGAAGGCTTCAGAGCATGGCAAGCGAGTGAAGGGGCAGCCACCAAAGGAGAGGGCAGCAGGAGTGGCAATGTTACAGGGTGGAAGCCAGGTTTCTTTAAGGGCAAGGAGCAGAAGAAAAGATTGTGGATGAATGGTGCTTTCTGGATGGAAGAGCGGTAGTTCCAGAGAGCGCAAGAGAAAGGCTGTCAAGATGGGGGGAGACAGGGGATTGGGAGGTTTGGGAAGGGGGGGCAGTGGCAGGAGCAGGGAGTAGGATTGGGGGCTGAGATATGGGAAGTTGGAGGTGGGGGTTGATAGGAAAGAGGCATGTTGCTCCAAGGGAAGCTGGGAGAAGAGTTTAGGAGATAAGGAGGAAAGGAAGAGAGGTACATGGAAGCAGACCAGATATTTACATACTCCAATGTTTGACTTGTCCTAGGTGCAAGTGCCCAGAAATGCTGCATCTGAAAGCGAGAAACGGCATCTGCTATCTTATTATGCAATCCTGGTATGTGCTTAGCAGGAAAAAAGTATGTTATCATTAAGGCAAGCTATAACAAACATTCTAACCAGCCCCATCACGATACTCAATTTTAAGGACAGCTTATTGACAACATGAACAATGTGAACAATTGTTACACCAGAACACAATACTCTGATTCCTAAATTGATCAGTCCGCCAGTGAACTGCCACCACCATAGGGGAAAACTCTAACAACGTCAAAACCCTGGTTAGACTGCTATCAGAACTTCGGTCTGGGCAAAGGGGGAATAACAAACAACTAAAATTCCCCAAACTGGTAAGTCCAGTGACTAAAATACCAAGAAGGTAGACCTGTTTTATCCCAACATTCTGACCAACCCCATTTGTTGGAGTCGAGGGGAAAGAGTGGTGTGCTCCGAAGGCTAAGGATTAGGCAATCCTACATAGCTAGGTTGCTGTGGAGCCTTGGACTTTAGCATTTTACCAAACTTACCAAGGTTCTCTAGCTCAATCAACCAGGGCAGCTTATAAGAGGGCCTTTATTGAGTTCCATGCCTTTAGGTCTGAGCGGGGATGGGAGTGTGTTTTCTGGATACCCTCGCCACAGGTAATTCAGTACGGATTACACCTTCATCAGTTTAGTTTGGCCCACAACACTTTTGCTGGTCAGTGGGCCACCATTTCTTATTTTTGCCAGCTTGCAGGGTATTCTGACCCTGGATCGAACCCACGCTTGAAGGACATGTTGGAATCCCGGTACAGGCAGGTGGGCAGAGCTGGTGTAATATGCTCCCGGTGTCCCCTCAGCTGCTCTCTAACATAGTGCAGAGGCTGGGCAGAATTTGTTCTTCTGCAGTGGAGCAAATCTTGTTTGGGGTTGCTTTGAAGGTAGCTTTCTATGGCTCATTTCAAGGCAGTGATCTGGTCTTCAGATGATTCAACAGGTCGGGTGACAGGTAGGGTTTTGCAGGTAGGAGATCTGGAGTTGGGATCTGATTTCATGTTGTTGGTCCAAGGCTGACCAGAATGGGAAAGGTACAATGGTGTGGTTGCTTCCGTCGGTTGATTAAGTCACTTCCCCGGTTTAGGCTTTGAGGTCATACACGTCTTGTCGTCCTTCTGACCCGGGTCCCCTTTTTGTCCACAATACTGGGTTACTTTTAACAAGACACCAGTTCACAGCATTAATGCGCTGTTGCCTGGCTGGTATGGGGTTACCTACGGAGCGCTTTGTGTCTCATTCATTTCGGATTGGGGTGCCTCTTCGACAGCGGCACTAGACATGCCTGAGTGTGATATCCAAGCTTTGGAGAGGTGGAGAAGATCAGTCGTGTGTCACTCTTATATAGGTCCTGTGCCTGATTCCTGGGGCTAGGGCTGGTATGGTTGTCTGATTTTACTTTGTGAATTTCTTATTGGGTTCTCTTTTGTTTCAGGTACAAGTTTGTTTGCTGCAGGGTTCAAAAGCAGATATGGATTCTTGGCCACAGTATAGTTTACTGAGCGGCAGTCACAACCAGACATACTGGTCCGGGGTCTCAGCTGGGCCTAAGTATTCAGGCTGAGATTACATGAAAGGAGAGAAAAGGCATACTGTGGGACCGGCTTATGCTGATAATTTGCTTTTGTCGGGCCCCCACCTGACAGGGGTTCACTTGGAGAGAATGATTTCCCTCGGGAAGCAGGTTTGGAATTAGTTTATAAGATTAGGGTGAGTATTTGGGGATTGATGGGGCTTTTTCCTGGGGTTAAGTTGGAATTTTGAGGTGGGAGGGTTTAGGTGTAAAAGGGTGGGTTTTTTAATGAGGTTTTTAAATGGAGTTTTATTGTATTTGTATTATTTCTATTATGTAAGCCACCCTGAGCCTTAGGGGGAATGGCAGAGTAGAAATTCAAACAAACAAATGAATTATTTACGTCCTCAGAGATCGCAAGACTACCTCCAACACCAATTCAGCTAGAGCGTGTAGGGATGCTGCTGGACAAGTAGGTGCGCAGTATATCAGCAGCAGCCCCAATCTGTCTCCAGCCAAATCAATCACCAGATGGATACCCTCCATACCCAAGATCGTCTGCACTGGATACCTCCTCAAAGATCAGGTGTCCTTAAAAATAATGGCTACACCGCCTCACTGGTCTGGTCTGGTGCTGTACAGAGTACCCGGCCAGAACAAGGTCAGTCAAAATTGGCCCTGACTCAGTGTCCAGCCAGGTCTCTGTAATACACATGAGGCCGGCTGTCTGATCCTCAGTTTACTCCCGTATCATTGCTATATGCTAGGGATGGGCAAAATTCCCAAGCCAAAGATCCGCATATCAATTTTTTCATTTCTCCAAGATCTACAACACACATTACACCAATCATACCTTCCCCCAAATGGCTTCCTCACACTACAGCTAAGCTCCCAGGTGGTCTGGTGGTCCAAGCAGCAGCAATTGTGGCAGATGACATGTTCCCACAGCCCCATGAGGTTTCTGGAGGCCAAAATGGCAGCTCGGCTTCTCCTTCTTCTAATGGAGCCATACGGGCATGCCTCCCCACCCCAAACAGCCACTTCTAGTGAGAGCCACAGTACATGTGCCCAAGAGTCACATGTGGCTCCCAAGTCACCATTTGCCCACCTGTGCACCGTGTCATCCTCATAATCTACCGCCCCCTCAGGAAATTATAGTCTTTCCTCTTTACTGAAGCAAGTCCTTCCTTGGGTTCCAGCCCAGGATTCTTGGACAAGCCACACCCTGAATTCTGCTTTCATATCCTCTGGTCTTCATCACAACTAGGTTCAAGGAAAGCCATGTGTAATTAAGGAGCTTCAGGATAAACATCCAGCCTCTCCTCTCCTAGTTGGGCACTCTAAGGTACGCTCCAAGTTCTTGATGAAAGTCTCTCTCAGGTGGATCCCCAACAGAACACTCTAGCTCAGCTATAGCTGTTTCTCAGCTGGCCAACAGCTTCCTTCCCTGCTCCAGCTGGGAGCAATTAGCTACTCCTAAATGGTTCATTAGCTGCTGCTGTCACCTCCAACAACTCTGTTAGGACCAAATCCTGCAGTGACGTCTCAAACAGCAGAGAGTTAGAACAGTTCATTACAGTCATCTACAACCACATATAATCTGAATTGAATCTACAGCTCAAAGTCTTTTGAAGAAGTTTGAAAAACAAGTATGAGAAAATGCAATGGTGACAAACTGCAAAAACAAAATAAGTGAATAATTCTGTTGCATAAGTTGGCGACTCATTACAAGTTGTTCAGTCAGTGCTAGTATGAATATTTCAGTAAGAACTGTCAGTGCAACATTGATCAGGATGGTTTACAGCTATTCTGTACTTTTAAAGTGTCTGACTGTCAATGCAAGACAACTGGAAAAATAGTATCTGGATAAATACTGAAGTTACATCCAAGCTCTGAATAATACTGAATTATTACTATCAAAATGATTTTTCCAAGTAATAAAACTAAGAATGAAACAGGAAAGAGAATAACCAGCCATCTTCCTATTAGTGCATGAACATAATTTTTTAAAAAAGCCACCAGTGTGATTGGCATAAAATTCAATATATTCCAATAATTTTGAGGACAAGACTAAAGATATTCAATTTAGATATCAAATGTTAATAATTTCTAAAGTATTTGTAAGTTCTATAACAGAGGCGGACAAATGGCAGCTTTCAGGCACTTGTACCACCGCTCTTGCCAGAAGCGGCTGTCAGGGAAGACGAGTTCACATGACTCCTTTGGGAGCAAGAGAAGCTGAGCCATCATTTCCACTGCTGATGCCACGAGAGCCCCCTGGGGGGTATGGGCAGTGTGTCCTGAGCCGCTACTGCTGTGGCCCAACCCCACTGGACTGTCTGGGAGCCAGAGCTCTAATGGGAGGAGGAGGAGGAAGAGAGTTAACAGAAGCCATGTTGCCCTGTCTCCAGAATTGGAGGAAGCCACTTTCAATGTAAAGTGTCTTGTGGCTCTTCAGTTTGGAAACTTTGCCTACACCTGTGTTATCATATTGAAATGACAGATGCTAAGTCGTCCAATTGCGTCTTCAAAATGTGCATCTCTAGATTTTCTTAAAAGATTTATAGTGATATTTAAGTAAAAAGATGAGAAAGTCTCAAAAAACGAAAAAGGAGTGTAACGATTTAAACAAAAGGATCATGCCTTTTTTTGTTTATAATAAGCATCAGATAGCAACTTTTGTGTGTCCTGGTGTACCTCTTGGCAAGAACAGCAGCATTTTAAATAAATAAATACTTAGCCCAACTGACTGATAGTGTAGAACTGAAATGTCCTGCAGTTCCAATGTCAATAACAAGTTGGAGAATACTACTTTGGTCATTAATATGGGCTCGATGCATCCCCTAAGTCTCCTCACTCACTAGCAGAAGCTGAAGTAAAAGGTATCATCTTTATTACTTTGTCTCCCATCTCTCAGATTTGGCAACACAACAACAACATACTCAACACTACTTCAATCGTTGTAATAGAATTGATAGTCAGTTTTAAGTGCTGAAATTCCTACACCTGCAAAAATAGGCTCTCAAAGCCATCACCCACAAGCAGATACTTGCCTCACTCTGCCCTTGCTCGATGTTTGGAGTGGGGAAGAGGTATAAGAGGTTCAAAAGTAGAGGTGGAGAATCCACAGCCTTTGTGGGCCAAATCATGCCTTTTTCCAATTCCTGGATCTGGTCCATGAATCCAGTCTCTACCCTCAAAACACTGAAAAATGGATCCCAGGGAAAGGACATGGAGCAGAGGACATGCATTCAAGATAGGGGATGGATCCATGGCATAGATCTATAATATGAACCCTTCCCATGCTACCTCAATACTGAGCACACTCCCGATTCACTCCCCACCTCCTATGTAGTCCATTAAGTTTGTACTAATTTTCAAAGTGGCCCACAGGAAAGAAAAGGTTCCCACCCTTGCTCTAAAGTGGCATTTTACTTTAAAACCCACAGTACATCATGGCTGGGCCTTTATTTGCCTATTGCTCAATTGCAATGCATGAACACAGTACTCTTTAATAATCTTAGCTTTGTTTGCATTTATTATACTTTTTTAAAAGTTGGTAACTTAACTGTGACAAAAGAAACCCCAACATTTGATTTACTATTTCACATACTGGCAAACTTCATGATAACTAACACCATTTGATAAATAAATCACTCAAACTTTCATCAAGTAAATTTGCTTTGGTTATTATTATAACAATGCTGCCGAACAAAGTAAAGTCAACCATCTCAGCTTTGCTAAACAGGCTAATAATTACAGTCACTAAAACCTTTAAATTTAATTTAAGCAAAAATATAGATACAATTGTAATTCAAAGACAAATGCCAACTCACTCAAATTAAAATTGGTTTAATTCAAAAGCCACTAAAATTATTCTAGAGCAATACCAACTCTAACAAAAACTATGCTGCAATTGTAACTTTTATTCCATTTGTAGACTGCAGCTGAAAACAGATCCTGTATTATTAGTAGAATCATTTACAATTCTGGTTATTCCCAGTCGCTGAAACACAAGCATACAAGGATATTAATTTCAGCAGACAACAAACAGCCATCAGATACCGATACAACATCAGGAACAATTATAAACAATTAAGCAGTTTGTTAACTTCTTAAATTAACATTTTTAATTAGAATTACTACATAGCTGTACAACACTGGGCTGGGGTTCATATCCCTGTTCTCCTCATTATAAAAACTATAGGTTTTTGAAGAATTCTAAAGGATTCTAAAGGATGCTAAAGAAAAGACCTATTTTCATAATCGTTCAACAATACCAAAAATCCAAAACATGGGGGAGGGGTGAAAAGGTTTACTTGACCTTTTTCTCCTGGACAAATCTTTTGCACCACCATTTTGTGCCCTGTCTACAAACCAGGCATACAGGGCTTGCATGATACGTGGGAGAGCGCAGGTTCCTGTTTTCTTGATGATCAGTTGCTCTGGATGACTAGAGAAGCTTTACAATGTATAGCAATATGAAACTGTAAACAAGTTTTTTCTTAATCCTGCCACATCGTATCACTCATTGATGGGAGGGCTTGATGACAGCTCCTCACATTAAGAACATACACAGATATAAGCAATAGCAACCAATGGTTCTTAGGTTGCCTCAACCCACTGCTCTGAAAATAGTTCTTGAGTCGCTGTGGCAATAGAGCCCTTAGGAGCCAGTTATTAAAGCATAAGTCTGAAAATGCCTTTAAGCGCCTTCTTTTAAACAGAAGTAGCTACCATCAGTGACTTAGCCCTCTGTTGCTATGGTACTGAGCTTTCTGGATCCACTTTCTTGTGGGAGATCTTTGAAGCCATTCCAAAGAACCCAAAGTCAAGGCCTCTGGTGCCAGACTAGTTGATGTTACAAGCAGAGCCCCATCAGAGGCTGATCTCTGGACGGACACCGATGCAACAGAGGGAGTTAAAAAAACTAACTGTAATACCAGCATCTGCACTGCCATATCAGCTGGAATCCTAAACAGTTTACTCCCCCATCACAGCACCTGAAGGCAGGTACTATGCCTTTTACCATAAAGGCAGACATGGCCCCTACCAAAGCAAGTTATCCTTCTGCCAATGCCATCAACAACAGAAAACTATACCACTCTATACCACAAAACAGATTAAAAAAAAAAATAAAAAAAAACCTGGCCTATTAGAAATTACATTAACTACCCACACCGCTGTCTACCACTAATCGAACACATTTTTTAAAATATTAAATTGTGAAAAATGTAATGAAATATTAAATTATGAAAAATTAACTACACTAAAGCTTTCCAGTTATCTAAGTGATATATTATTACCTCCTGCAGACTTGTCTCCCAGCACACATCGGCCCCCGGAGAGGTGTGGACCCAGTTCGGTTGGTTCGCCCCCCAGAAACTGATGGAACCCGAGAGATTCTGGAATGTTGTTGGGGAGTTACCCTCCGATCTAGATGACCACCCACTCGATGCCCTTGTGACTTTTTGGAACACCTTGTTGTCTGAAGCCATCGACCGGATGGCTCCCAGGCATCCATTTCCCCAGCATTGACACTGCAGGCTTCCCTGGTCCACCTGCGGTGGCTGAAGCAGGAAGGGTGGCGGTTGGAGCGACAGTGGTACCGATCCTGTACTGAAGCCGACCAATTGCGACATAGAGCTAGTTTACGAACCTATGCCATGGCTATGCGGGCAGCAAAGAAGGCATTCTTTGCTACTCTTATAACATCTGCAAAGACCCATCCAGCAGAGCTTTTCTGGGTGGTGAGGGGCCTGGTCAATCCGGCTTCCCTCCCCCTGGAACATGAACCATTGGATGCCCGCTGTGACCTGTTTGTTGACTATTTCGCGGATAAAATTGCCCAGATTCACCACAAGTTTGACACCATGCTTAATACAATGGGAGAACCAGAGGCTGTGGAAGTCCTGCCTTGTCTGGTTTCATGGGATCAGTTTCAGTGGGTGCTGCCCACTGATGCGGAGGATATTCTTGGGGCTGTTAGAGCCACCTTTTGCGAATTGGGCCCGTGCCCATCCTGGCTGGTTAAGGGCAGCCAGGATACACTAGGGCCGGTACTGGTGTGAGTGGTCAATGCCTCCTTTCAGGAGGGCAGAGTGCCAAGCTGCCTCAAGGAGGCAGTGGTGCAGCCTCTGCTCAAAAAACCATCACTTGACATTGGCGCCCTTGCCAGTTATCAGCCTGTTTTTAATCTTCCCTTTTTAGGGACTATTAATGAACTGGTTGTGGCTCGGCAGTTGCAGCAGCATCTGAATGGCATAAGTTTTCTGGATCCCTCTCAGTCTGGCTTTTGTCCGGGTTATGGTACTGAGACTGCGCTTGTGCCTTTGGTCAACAACCCCCACCAAGAACTGGACCAGGGTCAATCAACCCTGTTGATTCTATTAGATCCGTCGGCTGCTTTTGATATTGTTGACCCCAAGATGTTGGTGACTTGCCTGCGGAACCAGGTCAGGGCAGGCCAAATTGTTCTTAAATGGTTCCGCTCATTCCTGGCCGGAAGAACTCAGTGGCTGGTTCTCGGGGATTGCTCTTCTCTTCCCGGGACCTCTCGTATGGAGTCCCACAAGGTTCCACCTTGTCCCCTCTCCTGTTCAATGTGTACATGCAGTCGCTGAGTGAGGTCGTGAGAAGGTTTGATGTTCAGTGTCATCAATATGCTGATGACACCCAACTCTCTCTCTCATTTTCATCCGACCCAGACCCCAGAGTCTCAGTGCTTACCCAATGGCTGGCAGTTGTGGGGGACTGGATGGGGGCGAGCCAACTGAAGCTGAATCCCAACAAGACGGAGGTGATGCTAGTGGGTAAGGCGATGGGTGTGACGACTCCAGTTATTGATGGAGTTCAACCTCCATTGGTTCCCCAGGTTTGTAGTCTGGGAGTGCTCCTCGATGTCTGGCTCTGACTGGATGTCGAAGTGGAAGCTGTGGTGGGAGCATGTTTCGCCAATTACATCTGATGCAACGGCTTCAGCCATATAGCTCAGACTCTGACCTGGCCACTATCATCCATGCTTTCATTACCTCGAGATTGAACTATAGTAACACATTCTACGTTGGGCTACCCATGGTGCTGATCCTGAGACAGCAGCTGGTGCAGAATGCAGCGGCCTGCCTCCTTACAGGGAAGGGTTGCCACAAGCACATTACACCTGTGCTCAATTGGCTGCCTATAGTCTTCCGGGCCCAATTCATGGTGTTGGTTTTGGCCTATAAAGCCCTAAACCACCTGGACCCTGCTTACCTGCTGGACCACCTCACTCCCCGGGCCCTGAAACAGACCCTGTGGTCAGCCGGGGGGCTAGAGGCCTGGAGGCCCCCTGGGTATCCTGGGGGGTGACTCTAGAGAGGGTGTTCTTGTTGGCTGCACCTAGGCTGTGGAACTCCTTTCTGGCAGAGGCCCGGTTCGCTCTGGACCTCCCTTCCTTTCGACAAAAATGCAAGACCTGGATGTTCAGCCAGGCATTCGGTGAGGATGATGGGTGGGGGTGGGGGGCTAGGGTGGCAGGGGTTTGACTATTCCCCCCAGTTTTAATTGCACTGTTTAGTGCAGTGTTTGATTAATATTTTATTAATATTTTAATCTATTTATTGATTACTGTATTTTGTTTTGGTTTTTTTTATCGATTGTGAGCCGCCTCGAGCTGCTGTGAGCAGAAGAGGTGGTGTATAAATAAATAAATAAATAAATAAATATATGCCAGAGTCTGAACATTCAAAGGAGGCCCCCTAACTATTACTGAAGTACAGGTTGAAAGAAAGCAAGGAGTCATCAGCCCCGTCCCCTCCAGTACAGGCTCACTGGCACATACAACAGGAGCAAAAGGAAAAGGAAAGGGCCACTATGCTCCTCCACTGGGTTCCCAACTGACATGGACTGTGAATGAACCCATGAGCATGACTGTACAGAGACTCTAATGTCTTCACAAACCTCAGCTGAATGCAAAGGTGAGAAGCACTCTGCTCACTACATAGCTTCAGGAGCTTCAGGAGATCATACTTCTGCATTTTGCTTCCTATTTGTGCATTTATGAAATATTTGTATCTTTCCTTCCCTTCCTACCTGTCCCTTTTTTCTAGGGGTGAATACTACCAATGAACACATTCATTTTCTTATGTTCTTATACCTGCTTGGATTCTATGCACCTCGTTACTTATTTATTTAAATTTGTTATCCCACCCTTCCCTAAAAAAAAAAAAGGCTCAGGGCAGCTTAGAAATAGGGATGGGCGAATGCAGTTCGGAAGTTCGGACCAAACTCGAATAGTTCGGTCAACCAAACTGAACGTGTGAACCCAACTCGAATTCGAATGTTCGGTTCGGATGCGTTCGGTGAGTTCGGAATTGAATTTCCATTGGTTTAAATGGAAAACACATTATCGGCTGTAACCCTTTCGGTTTTTTATGCTATGTGGCTGAACATTGGGGTGCCTATGCCTCCTATAGAAATCATTATGTGTACCAAATTTCAAAACGATTGGATAAAGGAATCCAATTTTAGAAGCAGTTGAATTATTGTATTTTGCAATATTCTACATATACATTCTTAGCTGTAACTTCTTTGT
>QEPC01010217.1:1262303-1280175 GCA_003113815.1 Sphenodon punctatus
ACCCACCTCCGTCCGTGTAAAAAGGGTCTTTGTTTCACAAAAGGTTATACAAACAATCATAAACCAATCAGAAAATAAGAAAAGCATAAAATCTATCCAGATAAAGCATAAGCTAAGCTCAGAAAGAAACAAAAATATGTACTTTTCATCGTTTTATTATCTTTGGGAGGGGGGGGGATAACCATCAATTACTAGAACAGACAGGAATGATAAAATATTTACTCTTTACAAATTCAGCTGTTATGTTTCTGATTACTACTGCTCATCATACAAAAACTGCTTTATTTAGTTTTCAGTGAAGGAAGAAGTAAATCTATTGACTCAGACCAGGGTTAAGAACATAGGAACATAAGTACTGCCATTCTGGGTTAGACCAATGGTCCATTGAGCCCAGTATTCTGTCTTCGACAGTGGCCAATCTCAATCTCTTGGAAGAAGTACCCAACAGGTCACAAGGGGGCAAACTGTTTCCTGTTGGTTCATTCAGAGCTCCCAACATTAAGAGATTCTGTTCGCCAAACCCTATTCCTCTAATAGCTGCCAATGGATGTATCTTCCAGAAACTTATCCAATCCTTTTTTAAACCTAGCTATATTACTCGCCTAGACCACATCTTCTGACAATAAATTCTACAGCGTAATTGTGTGTTGAGTAAAAAAAATAATACTTTCTTTTATCTGCACACAATGCAACATAGATTTATATAGACACATTATTCTCTATCCTTATACGAATAATTCCTAACATTCTATTTGCTTTTTTGACCGTCGCCACACCCTGTCCTGGGGATTACAATGTATTGTCCACAATGGCCGCAATCCCAAGCAGGATCTGCATGGGATCCGCGTGAGATGCTCACAGGTCCTGCACGGCAGAATGCAGTCCCTGTGGCGGATGTGTGCAGCATGAATGGGAATCATCCCCACCGACTCCAAGGTCCTTTTTTCTGAGTGGTAACTCCTAATATAGACCCAGCATTGTGTACATATAGCTTAGATTATTTCTCCCTACGTACGTCACTTTGCACTTGTCCACATTAAATTTCATTTGCCATTTAGATGCCCAGTCTTACAAGATTCTCTTGATATTCTTCACAGTCCGCTCATGTGTTAACTACCTTGAATAACTTTGTGTCATATGCAGATTTGATTACCTCAGTCTTTACTCCCTTTTCCAGATCATTAATGAACATATTAAACACCAGTCCCAGTATATATCCCTAAAGTACTCCACTATTTACCTTCCTCCACTGTGAATATTGACCATTTAGTCCTACACTTTGTTTCCTATCCTTTAACCAGTTACCAGTTCACAATAGTACACTGTCTCCTATCCCATTACTTGTTAATTCCTCAAGAGTCTCTCATGGAGGGACCTTATCAAACACCTTCTGAAAATCCAGATACCTATATCAACCGGCTCACACCTACCCATATGCTTATGTATGCCCTCAAAAATCTCCAACAGGTTAGTGAGCCATACTCCGGGGCATTGCTAGTTCCTAAAACGATCAGGGGCTCCCCTCGGTGCTGCCTGGCTTGGCGGGCCTGGGGCGCTGCTGCAGCACTACTATCAGGCAGGGGCAGGTGAGGAATGGGGACACTCCACCCCCACCTTCAGCCCCCTGTGATCCGCCCCTGGACTCCCCTTCATTGATTGTAATCACAGAACACGTGTTGCTGGGAAGTTAGAATGGTCACCAACCAGAAGTTTTTGCTCTACTGACTCCCACTGAACAGCATAGGCGCAGTTCAATGAGAGTTTAGAGCCATGACTGTGGCTCTATAGTATCTTATGAGAAACAGAATCAAACTTACTGTATTTAATTTATTTTGACAGTAAAATGATTATGTCATAGAAACTCAGAAACATTTTGGAATACCTGCAACAGACCCACAAAGAACATAACTGAGAAATTCACTTTATGCCTATGTATTAACAAGGTGGTAGCATCTTAAATATCATCTGTATCATGCTAATTTAGCAATTCAAGACTACAGTAATGAGCATTATTTGATTCCTAAGAATGAATGAAAATGTTTTCTCTTACAAGTGACATTTAGTTAAATGAACGTGAAGTTTTCAAAAACAGCCTATGAAGTTAATAGTTCTTAATACTTACTAATCAGGCTTAAGCAGAATTATCTGTTTTTAAACAGATGACTGAATCATTTAAAAAGAGATTTATTCAGCCGGAAAAAAAAAATTCTTATTGTAACAGCAGCTCAAACAGTCCTAAACATAGGGCTGCATATATATGCAAGTGAAATATTTTCTGAAATAAAGTTTACTTATTTGCAAAAATACATATGCACATTTGAAATATTCTGNTTAATGAAATATTAAATTATGAAAAATTAACTACACTAAAGCTTTCCAGTTATCTAAGTGATATATTATTACCTCCTGCAGACTTGTCTCCCAGCACACATCGGCCCCCGGAGAGGTGTGGACCCAGTTCGGTTGGTTCGCCCCCAGAAACTGATGGAACCCGAGAGATTCTGGAATGTTGTTGGGGAGTTACCCTCCGATCTAGATGACCGCCCACTCGATGCCCTTGTGACTTTTTGGAACACCTTGTTGTCTGAAGCCATCGACCGGATGGCTCCCAGGCATCCATTTCCCCAGCATTGACACTGCAGGCTTCCCTGGTCCACCTGCGGTGGCTGAAGCAGGAAGGGTGGCGGTTGGAGCGACAGTGGTACCGATCCTGTACTGAAGCCGACCAATTGCGACATAGAGCTAGTTTACGAACCTATTCCATGGCTATGCGGGCAGCAAAGAAGGCATTCTTTGCTACTCTTATAACATCTGCAAAGACCCATCCAGCAGAGCTTTTCTGGGTGGTGAGGGGCCTGGTCAATCCGGCTTCCCTCCCCCTGTAACATGAACCATTGGATGCCCGCTGTGACCTGTTTGTTGACTATTTCGCGGATAAAATTGCCCAGATTCACCACAAGTTTGACACCATGCTTAATACAATGGGAGAACCAGAGGCTGTGGAAGTCCTGCCTTGTCTGGTTTCATGGGATCAGTTTCAGTGGGTGCTGCCCACTGATGCGGAGGATATTCTTGGGGCTGTTAGAGCCACCTTTTGCGAATTGGGCCCGTGCCCATCCTGGCTGGTTAAGGGCAGCCAGGATACACTAGGGCCGGTACTGGTGTGAGTGGTCAATGCCTCCTTTCAGGAGGGCAGAGTGCCAAGCTGCCTCAAGGAGGCAGTGGTGCAGCCTCTGCTCAAAAAACCATCACTTGACATTGGCGCCCTTGCCAGTTATCAGCCTGTTTTTAATCTTCCCTTTTTAGGGANCAGTGGAGCAGCCACCGAGAAGGTCCTCTCCATCGTGGTCCCAATGGGGGACCTCCAGGAGAGCACTCCCCGATGACCGCAGGGGCCGATCCAGAACCCGGGGGATGAGGCGGTCCCGCAAATAGGTTGGGCCAAGGCCGTTTAGGGCTTTATAGGTAAGCACCAACACCTTGAATCGGGCGCGGAAGACTACAGGCAGTCAGTGCAGAGAGCGAAGAACCAATGTAATATGTTCCCGGTGGCCCAATCCCACCAGGAGACAGACCGCCACGTTCTCCACCAGCTGCAGAATCCGTACCGTCACCAAAGGTGGCCCCACGTAGAGCGCGTTACAGTAGTTAACCCATCAGGTTAAAAGCTTAGGAAGTGGTCAAAATTACTTAGACCCACCTTCACTTTGTGGTGAGCAGAGTGTGAACTGGACAGAGACACGAGCTAGGCCTATAGAAAGTGTCAGCCGCCCATGGCGACGCTGAGACCAGAGAGGCTCCCTGAGATGGGCTGGGGTCCCCCTTGGAGTCCAACTACCCAGGGGAGAGCCCCAACTTCCCCCCCACCAGATCAAGAGGAACCCCTACCCCAGCCACAAACCTCAGCACAGGAAAAAACCCAGCAGCAGGCACAGGAAGCAGAAAGCCAGCGGAAGCAATCAGCAGGAGCGGTGGGGCCCGCACCTGTGTGGCACTTTGCAAGGCTCTTGGGGCAACGAGGAAAGAAGGAGGGACTTAGGGAATAAAAGGAAATGAGTGCCTAGCCTCTTTGCCGATAATCACAGTCTGAGAGGCTGGCCCTACTGCGTGAAAGCTAAGTGTACTTTGCTTGTTTGCTATTGTGCTACTTGTGCTTGATCCCTATTTCCTATTGCCTTCTTGTGTGGAGAGTGTTTTGCCCTCATGGTTTCCCCTGTCTTTGAGTGAGTGACTGGTAAAAGCCAAGTGTGTTGCCTCCCCCCTTCCTGGGATTATTCCTCCCTATGGACCATGAAAGCCCTGTCCTTGCCATTTGCTCACAGGACCTCTTTCCCTTCCTCCCCTTCACCCTCTGCAGCACTGTTCTTCCTTCTCCCCACCTAGCCCTGAGTGCTTGTGCTAGACTGTACCTACCACTTTGCCAGTGGTTCTTCGAGAGCTCTGATCCTTATGATGATAGAGGCCTGCTTTCTGTGAAGTCATTAGGCCATAATTCTATCCTGAAGGAATCTTTAACCCCGTGTGCAACCTATCAGAGTCTTAAGGAGCGTGTGTTTGGCTTGGACCCCTACTCCTTCCCTTATCTCCCCCTTCCCACTGACAAAAAGAGATAACAATTTGGGTCATTTTTTTAATAAAACAAATCTTTTAAGATTTCATCTTACAAAAGGAAAAACTTCTCTTTTCACTTACAGCATCTTATTAGGCCCCAATTCTGTACACACTGCACAGGTGAATATTAACTTTAAAAACGCACAGCAGAGGTATATGCATGTAGCATTCACTGGTGGAAAAATAATCAAAACTGCAGGGAGGAAAGGACAGCCACTTCAACAGACCTACTGAATAGCTGAATTTCCCATACCTGCGAATTCCTGTTCTCTCCAGCAGAACGGGCAGCCTGGACTGATGTGTTATGTCTCTCCTTGCTTGCACTAGGCAGGATCAAAGACCAACAGGCTCTGACAGTAGGAGGGAACAGCCATCTCACTGGCTCCCCAGTAAGAGACTGTCAAAGCTACTAAGAAACTAAGATAACTATTACAATAACCAGAACCATAAACTCGGTAGAAAAACTATCAGCAGGAGGATCGGAAGAAGCAACCTGCAGATAAACCTATCTGACAGGACCTTCAGTGTTCTCCTCACAGCTAGTGCACACCAATGACTGTTTTTACATGGATGCCCCCCCTCCCCCCGCCCCTCGCTGGGTGTGCAGGAGGGTGTTTGATGCGGGAGGGGGTGTCCACGTAAATGTCATGATGGTGGTGGGTGGGGCGGATGAGTGTTTGTCCGTACGAACAGCACAGGCAGTGGGTGTGGGTGCATGCACGCTCCCAAAGCACTCCCACCTCCACCCATCACCCACCCATGGAGTCGTCCGGCAAGACAGAGGAGGCCCCGTGGGTGGAGATACAGCACACCCATCCCCCCACCGTGGCAGCACACCTATCCCACTCACCCCCCACCCACCACTGTAAAAAGGGCCAATCTCTTTCCCTTGGGGTCTGGGGACTGGGACAACAAGAATGTAGGTTTAACTCCATTTCCCTATGAAAGCTGGAATGTACTTTAAAATAAAGGGTGGATCCAGCCTAAGCACTCTGTCTTAATTAAAGACACACAAGTTGGGGTCTGAGGAAAGGGCCCCCAACTCCAAAACTGCCCTAACCAATGTGATGGACAAGAACAGCAGAGGTACCTCTCCAAGCGATTTGAAGGCGGGATGCATAAGGGCCCTGAGAACCACATTCAGCCTCCAGGCAGGGAAATGCTCTCATTAATCTCTTCACGTGGGAACGTGAAAAGACAGAGACTCCATCTCTGCAAGTAGTGATGCTCGAGAGAGCCGTAACTTCTCTCTTCAGAGTGTTCGCCCTTAGTCCTTTCTCCAAGCCTGCTTGTAGGAAATCAAAGTACCTCGCCTAAACCTGCATCCACCACATTGCAACCTTTGGCAACACTATTTGGAGAATTTGGCCCAAGTGGATTCATACATCTTGTTAGTGAAGACCCTACATGATGCCAGGAGAGTGTTCAGTAGGTTACCTTAATAGTTTATCAAGCTCAGCAGTGCCCTCTGAGCCGCCATGTAGTCAGATGAAGAGTTTGCGGGTAGGGGATGCAGGATCGAGCGATGAGAAAGGAGACCTGGATGATCTGGGAGATGAAGAGGGTCCATAATTGACAGGTTGATCACATCTGAGAACCATGGTCTCCTTGGTCAATATGGAGCTAGCAGGATCAGATTCATTCCTTCCTCTCTGACTCACTGCACGACTCGGAGGATCAACAGAAAGGGTGGGAATTTCAGTAAGGGCGGAAAAGAGGTTTTGGGGCCACTGATGGGACAGTGCATCCACTCCTTCCACTTTCAATTCTTCATTCTTGCTAGGAACCTGGGAATCTTGTGGTTCATGTTGGAGGCAAATAAGTCCATCATTGGGTGACCAAAGTGTCTTATAATCATCTGGAAGACCTGGAAATCCAGGGACCATTCTCCCAGGTCCACAGTCTGCCTGCTTAGGGGGATCTCTCAATGGCGTTCCCACAGACAATTGATCTGGTACTGTCCACCATCTCGGGCTTTTTTCCACATCTCACAACAGACACACCAGGCAATGGCCTCATGGCAATCTCTTCCTGGAATGGTTGAGGCACTTTCTGTAGTTGTCTCAGGAGCATGCGTGCCCAGTTGACCGTCTCTAGGCAAGATACTAGAGTACCTAAGACCTGGGCTAAGAACATCGGGTCTGACCTTTCCTCTGACTGAAAGCAGTCCAACATACTGAGGAGGCAAGAGCTTCACTTGCCTCTCCTGCAAGAGGAAAACCTTGTCAAGTTTCATGTCCAGTAATACTCCTAGATGTACCAGCGACTGAGAAAGCATCAGGTGATTTTTCTCTTTGTTCATTAGGAAGCTGCGGTATTCCAAAAAGTGAATTGTCACCAAAGGTGTCTCTCTGCTTGAGCCCTTGAGGTAGCCCAGAATGAGAATATCATTGACAAAAGGGTACACAAGGATCCTCCTTTCTCGAAGGCGAGTCACCAAGACCTCAGGGATTTTGTGAAACCTTTCGGGAGGATGCCAGGCAGAACTGGTAGTGCCTCTCTCCATAAGCAAATCGGAGAAACTGTCAATGTGATAATTGTCAGAATTTGGAGGTAGGTTTCTCTTAAGTCGATAGATGTTAGGAAGTCTTCCAGCTGTAGGGCTCCAATGATGGAATGAAGGGTATCCATCTTGAATTTCCTGTACTTGGCCTTCTTGTTCAGAAACGTGAGACCCAAGATGGCTCTCATGTCCCCATTCTTTTTAGGAACCATAAAGAAAAAGTAGTACACTCCATAATGTCTCTGAGTTGGGAGTACTTTCTCTATGGCCCCGATATCTATGAGGTGTTAAATTGCCCTGAAAAAGGACTGGCATTTTCCTGAATCTCTCAATTCCGGAGACAGTACAAAATGGTCCCTCGGGGGTGGGAGGTCAGGTGGTGAACTCTATCAAGTACCCCCACAACCTGACCCAGGCATCTGAGGAGGAATCAGCCCATTGCTCAACGAACAGCTGCAGCCTCCCCGCTACTCACCTGCTGTCAGGGGGAGAGATGGCCCGTCCAGCTGAGGAGTGGTTGGGCCTATTCCAACTGGGCTGTTGCTTCCTGAAAGAGAACTGGGCGTATGTTCCTCACCAACGCTGTCCTTCTGTATCGGTTAGCATGCTGATCTCTTCGGACATAGCAACCCCTTTCACCCTGAAAGTACTGACAGGGACGAAAGGATTGTCCTGGGGTCGGTGCTGATGGATTGAGAGGCAACTCTTTCTTCTTATTGAGCTCTTTGTTGGGCGCCTTGTACATAGCCTCCACAAAGAAATCCCCACCCCTGGGACCTTCCAGGCTCTGAGCCAAACTGAGCATCAGACAAGGACATTGGTTGCCATGGCATGGGCTTATACAGCATGGTGTCTGAGTCAAAGGCCAAGGTTAGTTTTTTTAAAACTGTCCTTTAATTTCTTGGACTTTGCTTTCTCCCCAGATCTGATGCCCGTACGCCACCCTGCAAAAGCTGGAAGCTGAAGCAGTGACTCTCACGGCCAATGAGGAAGCCTCAACCTTTTTTCTCGTGACCTCTACCTTTCTGTCTAAGGCATCATTGGGAAACCCCTTCCCTCAGCTGAAAGCACAACTGATTTAGCCAAATAGTCTGCTACTGCACCCATTTGGGATAGGGTTACAAACTCCTCCTGGGATCTAGAGACTGAGTAGAAGCACTTAGCATATTTGGGAGGGGGGAGGGAGAGCTTAAACTTTGCGGGGAAGGCCCATTCATCTTGGATAGCGTCCAGGTAAAATTGAGCTAGGGGTAGCTCTGAGAGTGCTGCCATTGGTCTACGGAAGGCTCTTTTATTCTCTTTAGGGGTTTGGAAACTTGGGGGGGGGGGGAGTTCCAGTTGAAGCACTGAAGCCACCTTCCCCATGAGTTTGCCAAATTGTTCCAGATCAAAGAGCCTTACCCCCTAAGGGCTTCCCTGGGATGGAATCAGGAATTGCTCCTTCCTCCTTATCCGACTGGGGTGGGGGGTGGGCTCCTGGGATGATTCTGGAAAGGAGAGAGAAGGGACTCCCCTCCTTTTCTGTTGTCCCTTATGAGCAGACTTGCATCTTTTTCCCTCATCCTGGGTCTTCTTACGAAGTTCCCTAGAATGCTCCCTGTATCCTTTGCCCTTATAGGGGTATGTGTGTTTGTCTGGTCCAATTTGGATCAGGAGAACGATACAGAGGAGGAGTCCTTGCTCTGTGGTCTATTGCCACCCTTGCAAAGGAGCTGCATCCTCTGCTCTTCTCAGGGCACTGGGTGGCTTTGATCAAGTCACTACCTCTCAACCGCCATCCCCCATCTGTAAAAAGGGAACAATAACAATCTACTTCACAAGATCATTGAGAGATTGAGCTAAATAAGGATTGTAAAGCAATTTGAACACTGAAAGTACTATAGAAATGAGAAAAACACATTGACAAAATTTCTGAACCAAGTCATGTTGGATTACAGACACACCTACATAAAAATTAATATTCAGTTCAGAGAGCAAAACAAGATCATTTTTAACATGAAATGAACCTGATTCCCAAGGCACATCGTAACAGTGTGGGGTCACTAAGTCACACGAATATCCTGACCACACGCTATTTCTCTATAAAGAACCTGACACAACAGCCACAGGCCCAACAGATAATGTACTGATGTAGGGATTTACACCATCTGGGGATCTCTATGCTGGAGCATTCCTGTCATAGTTGCTGGAATGCTGGTGCTTGCACATGGAAACATGGAGTTTATCTTTGCATTGGAACTGGGCACATTTGTAAATTTGGCTCCCCATCATATCTCATCAAATTATATAATCCTATGCAGTTAGGTACCCAGCGTCCCTGACTGAAACTGGAAGATATCATTCTTTTACACAGCTATAAAGCCATTTGTACACATCAGTAACTCTACTCCCACATTTATTTATTTAAATTTATCTGCTGTCCTTCCCATAAAGGCTCAGGGCAGCTTACAATAAAGAAAGCAAGCACATCCACTGCACTTTAGAACAGAAATATAAGAAACACATACCTAGACATAGAACTCAGATTTATTTATTTTTAAAAAAATATTAATTTGTTTGAGAGGGGGGGGACTAGAATAATAGAATCGTAGGCCCTTTGAGCACGGGCCACGGTGCGGATGAGTATGCGCTGCAGTGGGTGTGCAGCGTGTGGGCAGCCATTACATGGACGCACACCCATCTCCACTGATCTCCACACGGAGCCAGCAAAGGGAAGGAAGGAGAGGGGAGGAGGGGAGTATGAATCCCAGGTGCGAGGACTGCAATTCTTACTATCAGCAGCTCTTACTCTTCCCACTTTGTTGTATTCCACCTTTCTGAATTGCAGACTTCCTACCTGGGGCTCATTCTCACGTTCTGCTCCCATCCCTTTGCTGTTGTTTCCAATCACTGTGTATACCTCACTGCTTTGCTCAGTCTCCAGTTCTAATTCCCGACTTGCCTGATGAAGGATCTGGTGAGGCCTGGAAGCTGCATCCCTCCACCAACTGGAGTTGGTCCAATAAAACATATCACTGTACTACTTTGTTTCTACTACTTAATACAGATGAAGTCATTCCTGATTTAGGGGGGGAGGAAATCTCATATTTTCTAGTTCTACATAGAGCTTCAGGAGACCTTCCAACACAACACAAATATCTCATGAGCTTCCAAAAGCAAAAACCCTCTAACAATAGTTCTGCATTATGAAAACTAAATTAGTAATTCCAGAAACAAAGATGGCCAATTTACAGATTGGAAGTCAGTGAATGATTTTGTTGCAGAGACTTTTAAAGTCTGCCAACACATCTCTACCATAGTCAATATCAACATTCCCACCCCTCACCCTCAGAAAACCTTTCAAAATGCAAAGGATTTACACATGCCAATCCCAGAATATTTTGTACTTCATTCAATACACTAAATATCCCAATAGAAGCCATGTTGGTGAAACCAATCAATCCTTCCGTAAAGAGATGAATTCTCACCAAAAAAATGATGGACAAGGACACTGAATCAAATGCAAGTATTCAATTCTCCCAGAACCGCCACTTTATTTCTGATCTCTCAGTGCTTGTCCTAAAGGGCAACTGTACAGCACCTTGAAAAAACAGGACTAGGAAACAAATGCATAACTCTACTGGATATGGAAAATAATGAACTAAAACATTTGGGATTCATAAACCACCATGGAAAGAAAGAAAGAAAGAAAGAAAGAAAGAAAGAACCTGCCTGCTGTTTACTCCCGTGCCTGCTGTGTTCTCTTTGTAGTATTTAAATATTTTGAAATGCTAACTGCCTATTCTCCATTTTCTCACTGTATTTAAACATTTGAAAGGTTAATGACTTTTAACCAGATAGCTCCCTGCTATGTGACTGCTTCCTCCTGTCCAACATTGATTCAGTCTATTTAACATGCCTGAAGACGAGTCCTATGTGCATTGAAAACGTGCATACCCTCACCAAGTTGGACCAATCAATGGTTTCATCTGAACTACTCTGTCTACATCCCCAACAAAACAAAACTCCAAACCCAAATGTCCAGTGTGATGCAGTACCTTGCATTCCCATTTTTTTTTTTAAATTAGCAAAGCATATGACATGTGTTGTAGTATCATAAAATAGATGAACATGCCATCAAGAGTCCTTTCCCTGCCAAAAAGGTCTATGTATATGGAATGTCAAAAACAGATTATCTACACATCTCTCTGGTGGGGGTATTTGTCTTTTGAGGAAGACAGGGAACACCAATTATTTATTTATTATTATTATTATTATAAGCATTTGTATAGCACCAGCTGTGTACTTAAATACACAGAACAATAAGATAGACACGGTCCCTGCCTACAGCTCACAATCTAATAGATACGGAGGGGGAGACAAGGAAAGGGGAAATAGGGAGAGACAAGGGATACTTATTGATAAGGCCAGGTCAACATCTTGGGCCAACTTAATCAAGATTAGGCAAGTTACCCAATTAATCTTACTGCTCTCCCAGCTGATTTACATACTTGGGCTTTTGGGGTGTTTTCAAGCAAAACGCTACCAGGCATGGCCACCCACTAACCATTCATCCAACTGCCCATCTGAAGGTGGTGCAGGGGAGGTGCGCGCTCCCGTGAGCCTCACAGCAACCACTCAGGAGCATCCGCATGGCCCTGCTGAAAAATGCAAGGACCCCAAAAAGTGTGTGGCAACGAGCGCTCACACATCCTCTGCCCATATGAACTGAGGCGGCCACCGATACCAGCAGACAGGTCCCCCCCGATTAAAGGCACTGTCGGCGAGGGACACGGCTTTTGCAAGCCACGGGAACTGGCCAGGAGTGCTAAGGAGCCCGGTTCTCCTGCGCTCACAGTCAGGACGTGACAATTTCAAAGGCCAGCCCAGCGCGCTTCCCCCTCCCCCATGGTCTGGGGAAGGGGGAGTGCGAGGTAACGGCCACGGTAGCCACAGTAGGAGCTGCCTGTTAGAATCCCTTCCCACTCACTCCACCGGAGTTGCTGCTCCACAGCAGTGCCACCCAGCGGGCATGGAAAACCCTTTGTTGAAATGATGGTAGTAAACAGAGGGTGAATCACGGGCAAAGAATTTTCATTGGTAGATTATTTCCAATACTTTTCTGACATTCTGCTATATGTAATTTAGTAACTGTAACTTGCATGCTACAAGTTTGATACTGGTATTGTATATTACAGACCAGATGAAAAACGGGAATCTCATCAAATCCAGTGTTTCAATTAGCAGGCATAACACAATAGATAGGGGCCAGTAATGTATATGGCGTTTTATTGTTTTGGACAGACGTATCCTACACCATTTTGAGAATTACAAAAGAAATACCACAATGTAAGACTAGTTTCTCAAAACGAACAGCATACTTTTAAGACATCAATACTATTGCTAAAGCACTATTTATAGGCTTTTCCCACTCTCACCTTCAGCCTCCCATATCTGTTCAACATTCCCCTGCCAAGGTCATCCACTTCTCCCACTACTTTGATCATGTTCAACCCCTTCTCTGTTCACCCTACTGGATTCCTTTCTCTTTTCCCATCCAGCACCAACTCCTTGTCTTCACCTTCAAGTCTCTTTGTGGCCTTGCTCCTCTCTAGCTTTCAGCCCTCATTTTCCGATATATTTCCACCCAGAAAATTGACTCTTCTGCCACCAACCTCACCTGCCCCCAGTCTCCTGCTCTAAAATCATCTTTGCTCCTTTTCCTATTCTTCCTCCTATCCTTCCTACCCCCCCGCTCCCCGAACATATATGATCTGCTCCATCCCCAACTCCAAATCCCTCCTAAAAACCTACCACTTCCACCAGGCTTTCCCTGGCTCCACACCTCCACAGATTGTTCCTTTATGCTTCTCCTTATACTGTCACATCCTTCAGGATCCTCCTCCCCCTCCCCTTGCCACCCTCTCCCCCTTGGTAATTAAGCTAAGCGCAACATCTTAACATCATGCATGTATCCCTGCCCCTCCCCTTGCCACTCCCTCCTCTTATTTCCCCTCCACTTGTACACGTTCTAGACTGTAAGCCCCTTGGGACAGGGACCTCTCTATAATCATCCTGGCTGTTCAGCACCAGGCACATTATTGTAACAACAACATTATAGCTACATCAATGTCTCTATGCTAATGCCACAAATAAATCTATGTGCCGTCCAAAGTCCCTTCCCTGCCCAAAAGGTCTATGTTGTACGTTGTAACGCATTACAAAGGTGTTGCAACATGGCAAAATGGTAAACATTTGTAAATCCCTTCATTTAAAAAAGCCCTGTGTTCCAAAACTAAAGCATTATGGTTCCGGCACTCATGGTCAGGTAAGGAGTCTCTGGAAGGCCTTCAGATGCACATTTCTCAGTGCTGTGAGCCAGTTTTTGGAGAACAGGTACTATATCCAAGGACAAAGGGAAAAAAAAATCTACCTAATCACTACCAGTACCCAGACTTGCACAAGAAACGTGAACTAGGAAGTATGGTGCAATATCATTGTTACAATATAGCCTATGGTGTGAGTCCTATAGCCCAAGGCTTGGATCACCTATTCTCAAGCATTTGAAGGAGGTTTAAAATCAACTAAGCTTAATTTGACCCTTAGTTAAGTGTTCTTTGTAAAGAAGTAACGTTTAAACGGTAAAGGAATAAACATGTCAGCAATAGGAGCACTTAGGGTGATTTCAGTCTTGACGGGGCGCCTATTGGCCCCGTCACGGAATCATCTTTTGATTCCTCAATGGAATCAAAATGGCCCGTCAACAGACGAGCCAGCTGATTCCAGCGGGGAATCGAGGGAGGGGGCGGGACTGCGCGGCGCAACGTAGGGCCACACAGCCCCCCCCCCATGCTCCCCGGGCCATCCACCCTCCAGGAGACGGGCGGGCGCAGCGGTCAATCCAGCTGCTGCACCTGATTCCATTCCAGGGTCTGGGCCACAGTCCGGAATCAGCGGCGGTAACAGACGTTACCAGCCACCGATTCCGGGCTGTGATTCAATTAACCACGCTTTCGGAGATGGTGCCCGGACCATCCTCGAAAGCGTGGTTATTTTGCTCACCGCCAGTGGCTCACTGTTGTAAACATCTGGCGGCAAGCAACCAGACGTTACGTGACCATCCGCCACCACAGGGGATTGTCCGTGGTTGACCGTGATCGTGTAACATCTGAAAATACCCTTAGTATACAGCAATACAAACCTCTTTTGAGAAGCATTAAACACTATTGCGTTCAAAGAGAAATAAACTCCTGGGCACTCCATACAAGTTCATGCTTCATTGACTGCAAAATTATTCCTTCTCGGGGCAATGAAAATATAATTTTTTTAATCACGCTGTCACATAAAAAATGCAAACAATTTTTCTTTCAAACACATACCTTCACTATAAGAGTCTGATCAGAGACACTGTTCATCATCTCATTGATAGACTTAAATAGCTGGAGCAAAGATTCCCTGAAATCTGCTTCTCCTTTGTTTTCGTAAAGCCTGAAAGTCAAATAATTGTTTGTTTAATGTAAGGTTTGGTTTTTTTTAAAGTTCAAGTTTAAAAAATTGTTGGTCAACTGATAATTGAGGGAAAATGCACTGTTTTACAAATCATTTTAAAAAACTTTTTAGAACATATTTTTACTCTATCAAGGTGTAGTTTGATGTCCACAGAACATTCTAGGACAGGGGGAGGCCAGGCTGAGCTAAATGTAAAGGCCTACACAGACAGGGTTATCTTAAATATAAGGAGAGGAAGAGGCAAACCAAGACAAGAGGATAGACTTAACTTTAGCAACCTTGTAAGAAAGTGAAAGAGAAGTTTAAGAGGTGAATAATAAATTATGTAAAAAAAAAAAGAAGTTCCCATGACCTATTAACTAATAAAAGAACAGACAGATTCCCTGATACATTAAGCATTGACTTATATTCTATTTCTTAGTTTGCACATTAGAACTCATGTTATTGACGGAATCCAGCCCCCTCTGGTCAGTCAGGTTCACAACCTCGGAGTGCTTCTGGACCCCTTGTAATACCTGGATTATCAAGTTGCAGCAGTGGCCAGGAATGCTTTTCACCAACTGTATCTGGTGAGGAGGCTGCGGCCTTTTCTTTACGACTCGGATCTGGCCACTGTTATCCATGCTTTCATGACCTCAAGGCTAGACTACTGCACTGTACTCTCTGTGGGGCTACTCTTGATGACTGTTCAGAAGCTGCAGCTGGTGCAGAATGCAGCGGCGTGCTGGTTTTGACCTTTAAAGCCCTAAACGGTTTGGACGCCACATATCTGACACCACCTGTCCTTCCATGCCCCACTGTGGCCCCTGCGATCAGCAGAGAGCGCCTCACTGTGGGTACCATTTGTTAGTCTTATTTGTACAGAGGGCTTTATTATTTATTATTATTATTATTATTTTCTAGATTTCTACCCCGCCCCTCCTGAGAACAGCTCGGGGCGGCTTAAGGAGAATGTTCTCGGTTGTTGCCCAAATGCTATAGAAGTCCCTTCTCCCAGAGGTTTGTCTGAGCCTGAGCATCTTCCAGAGATGATGTAAGACCTTTCTTTTTGTTAAGGCATTTGGCAGGCAGGGATAGGGGGTTGGGAGTTTTGGTGTGTGTTTCGGGAGGGGTTTGTGGTGGGGCTGGGAAGGGGTGAGGGGAAAGGTTGGATGTTTGGGTTTTTATGTTGTTTTATATGTATTATTTTTACTCGTTTTGTAAGCCACCCTGAGCCTTCTGGGTAGGGTGGGGTAGAAATCACAATAAATAAATAAAACAACATAAATGGAACAAACTTCAATCCATTAATTTCCACGTGAGCCTTACTGACATAGGGCTAAAGCAAGGAACTCAGGTCTTATCATTCTTACAGTTACCCACTTCTCCAGTCCCAAGAAATAGCCACTCCCAGACTTGCGAGGTCTAAATTTCAAGACTGAGCAACCCTTGGGGGTGTTGGAAAGAGCTGGGGCAAGAAGCCACTATGGAGTGCCTCTTTTTCCCTTACAGATTTTTGATGAACAACAGAAGGATTATTCCACAATATCCCTGTCATTCTGGGAAGAGAATGGCAGTGATATCGTTTGCTGCAATATCCATTTCTCCTGTTTGCGGCGATATCCATCCCTGCTCCAGTTGTCTCTCACTGTTGCTCCCATTCAGCTTACAGTTTTTAATCTTTCTGCTTGTCTGCTCTTTGGACTTTAATCTGGTTTCTGCACCTTTTTGCTATGCATTTCTTCAAGCAGTCATTCTTTAGCTTGTTGTGCTCAATTGTCCTTTAAACCCCGTTTAACTGTATTCCTTCAATAAGTGTCAAGAAGCTCATTCTCAACTTTTTTCTTCAGATTCATTCCTTTGCTCTTGAATTCCATTTCCTCTGTTTCTCAAGATCGTTCCCTTCACCCACAGCTTTTCCACCAATTTATAATTTCCTTCAAACCTTCCACTTAACAACTTCACCTGAATGGCTGTTAACTATCTTATTTATTATTGCTTTCATTCTTCAATTGGCTGTCCCCTTTTGAGGGCAACATTCAGTGCTACAGCATAAAAGTTACAGGGCAGATATCAGCACTGACTGTCCAAGATCCAAAAGTTGGCAATGCTGGGGGCCAATTCTAATTCTAATTAAAAAAACATTCAACATACAACAAAAATTAAATGCCCAAAAGCATGGAAATTATTTCTGCCTTTTCTATCTCTATTTCATACTTTACCGTCACCATGAAAGTAATATATGTACTTAATTCCTTACCATACATACTCTTATTAATACTTATCACTAAGTAAACTATAACATTTTTCATTATTAAGCACTGATTATCATAATTTAACAACTAACAATTTTTTCAAAGTGCCTTAACTCTCTCCTTGTACATAGATTTGTATTGTATCGAACCAATTCTATACCATTCTTTACACTAACATTGGCAACATTTCATTCTATAAAGTGTATACCATTTTTATACATGTAAACAACAGAGCTAAGGCACTTTGAAAAAATTGTTGGTTGTCAAATTGCGATAATAAATCAATGCTTGATGAAAAAATGTGATAGTTTACTTAGTGATAAAAATTAATAAAAGAATGTATGGTAAGGAATTAAGTACATATATTACATTCATGTTCATGGTAAAGTATTGAAATATAGTTAGAAAAGTTTTAAATAATTTCCATGCTTTTTGGCATTTAATTTTTGTTGTAATGTAAGTTAATTTTAAAAAAAAAATTAGATTGTAATTAATTTTCATGTTTTTTGGAGTTTAAGTTAAGGTAAAATGTATTTTGTGAAATGTTTTATAAGAGGAAAGGTTTTTGTTGGGAAATGGTTGTGCCTTTAACGTTTTTTGAAACTATTAGGTTTTCTGTTTTAGATAATTTGTTTGTTTTTTGGGGGGTTCCTGGATCTGAGCTCTCAATTCAGTTTGCTCCCCCGTCCCCAAGTACTGAAAAACAAAGCTCAGGGGAAGGAAGCAGAGATGAGGGCATGCACACAATGCTTGGGAACAGATCCATGATGTGGATCCTACTCTTCCTAAGTACAGTTGATAGGTGTGTACCTTAAAGGGCTCATGGGGGGGGGGGCTCAGATCGAGGGAGGAGAGAACTTCTACACTGTGATGCTGCTTTATACCAGTGGGGGATCCGATACCATGTACTCCAATACAAAACATGGATTTACACCATTTATGGACCTAAATAGAGTAAGGTCAGCTTACACCAGCTGGGAATCCTTTCCCCATTGACTCCAAGGGAGTGATCCCTCCTGCCGCCAGGCCTTCTCAT
>QEPC01010217.1:1299953-1312612 GCA_003113815.1 Sphenodon punctatus
CAGGATCTGCGCAGATCCTCTGGTGGGGCCACACGCTGCCATTGATCCCCACTCCTCTCCTTTTCTGCCAGCAGACATGGAAAAGGAGGGGTGTGACAGCCAGGGAAGAAGCCCCGTTTCCACTGGAGCCAGAGATAGCACTCCCCTCTCAGAAGATAGTCGGCAGGGGCAGTAGGGAAGAAGAGGCGTAAAGGCAATAATGCCTGTCTCTGGGGGGCACCAGACAGCTGGAACAGGGGGGTGGGGGAGGCATGCCAGCGATCCCACTGTCCCCAGGTCACCCAGTGATAGTGAGATGGCCGGAGCAGCTGCCTGATGGCCCGGGAGGTGGAGGGTGTGGGTGTGGTCACACTATCTGTGGGTGTGGTCACACATGATCTGCGGGCAGGGGGCTACCCATTTGAAGGGCTCCCAATGTTCTCCTTGCTGCTGCATGAGGACCACATGGGGAGGCTCCGGGTTCAAGGCTGCTCGCAGCCTGTGTGTTGACACCCAAAGGTATGAACTACAAAACTAATTTTAGAAGTTCTGGATACTGCAAACCCAACTGGCTTCAAATGAAACTGGAGAACCTCAGAACTATAGGGGCTGGTCAGTACCACTCTACTCCATGGCTGGACCTCTTCTGCTACCATGAGGTGGTACTTCTGGTATTTCCAACATTTTCTCTCTGGTTATTCTTAGCCCACTGAGGCATCCTATGAGTTCAGTCTGTTTAGTCTGAGCTAAGTTCTAACTGTTTAGTCTGAGCTGGTTATCCCAACGATTTCTCCTCCTGGGTTTCACCCACCACCATCACCACTTGTGACCTCTACTCTGTACACAGTTAGTACATCCGCCCACTTCTTTTTTCTGGGCCTTCTCAGCCTCCCCTGAGGCAGTCACCACATCCACTCCTCCATGCCCGTTCCTGTGTCTGAACTGGGCTGTCCCTACCTACAGCTCCTCCTGCTGGATCTCCTCAGCTCTCTTGAGGAAGTCTATAGGTGCTTTTAGACAAGCATTTCCCCACCCACTACCCATTCACCTGCAACCCATTATAGAGGTTGCAGGGCACACACAGGGCACCACTGCAGCCCTGCAACATGAATAGTGGGTGGACGGTTGGTGGGTAGCGAGTGAGACGATGCTTGTCTAAATGCACCCTGTGGTGTCAGCTTCTTTCTATGTACCATTCACAGCACCCTCTTCTAACTGACTGCCCCCCTGGAGGTGGGGTGGGGAGAGCAAGCCTCATCTCAATGACCAGCTCTGTGTTTCTCTTCTTGTTCTTCTTTCATTTAAAAATAATCTTGGAGCTGCCACTCTAATAATTGCTCTGAGCGTACCTTCCTTTACGTCTGCCCATCCCAGTTCCCTCACCACTATGCTAGAAATGGTGACTGTCTGGAAGCTGCAACTGGTGCAAAATGCAGCAGCCCATCTCCTAACAGGGACGGGCCGCAGGGAGCACATTCAACCAGTGCTCCAGGCATTGCACTGGCTGCCAATTGTCTTCCTAGCTCGATTCAAGGTGCTGGTTTTAACCTATAAAGCCCTATATGGCCTGGGTCCCGCTTATCTGAGGGGCTGTCTCACTCCCTGGGCACTGAGGTGGGCCCTGTGGTTGTCTGGGGGCACCCTCCTGGAGGTCCTGTGATTTCAACAGGTCCGGACAGACAGGAGGGTGTTCTTGGCAGCCGCTCCATCACTGTGGAACGCCCTCCTGGAGGAGATCCGCCTCAACCCAGATCCCCTTACCTTCCGCCAGTGTTGTACGGCCTGGCTCTTCCGACAGGTGTTTGGCAGGAGGGTGGGATGGGTTGAGGGGTTTTGTGGGGGGGGGTTCTTTATACTGCACAGACCTATGACTAAATTTTTATTGTTCTATTTTATTGTATTGAATTGTTTTTAGTATTTTATTTTAAGCCGCCCTGAGTCACCATATGGTGAGAGGGACGGGGTAAAAATATATTTATAAATAAAATTAATGAAATAAATCTGTACCCTCTACCTCCTCAGAGCCAGTTGGAGGGAGTAACACCAGCTGAATCATGATAAAACACCAAGGTTCCAATAAATCTCCCAAAAGAAGAGAGAATAGATTCCCCTCTTTTTGAACAGCATGGACTCCACTCTTCCTCATCTTTTCAACTCTGTCCCATATCCACATTAACATGCCTATTTACCATGCACTCAACAGAATTGTAATTTTTAAATTAATTTTGAGAGGACTCCATTTAATTACCCAAGAATGCTGATTGTGAACAAGGCAGCATAAAGTTTGTTATGTAGCTCAGAGGAAATTGAACATTGTAAATGGAGTTAAAAACACCTCACAAAAGAGGTCCAAATCATCCGTGGCATAGCTATCAGGGCATGGGGTAGTGCAGTTGCGCGGGGCCCTGGGGGGCCTGCTGGGGCCCAGAACCCAAGGACAGATAAAGGATGTCTGCTGCCGCTGGGGTTGGTGTCTGGCAGGGAGTGGGTACACGCTGCAATGGGACCAGGCGCAGGTGCACTCAAATGTGGCGGCAGCTGTTGGTAGTGGCAGGAAACTAACTGTCTGCTGCAGCATCGTGGCAGGCACACTGTATGCCTCCCCTCACCGCTTGCATGAGTCAGCTTAGGCCGGCTGATTAGCCTGGCTCCTCTCTCCTCTTGCTGTGACTTGAGCCTGGCCCTAGACTCGGAGTTTGCTTGGTTTTGGTGGCACCGCTGCAGCAGCTTGGAGCAGAGGGACTCCCTCTGTTCCAGGAACTCATGGTGACCATCAGGAGAACTCAGCCTCAGGAGAGCTGTCAGAGGAGCCCCTGAGCTGAGCCACGGAGACAGCGAGAGAGAGGATGAAGGTGAAGCAACAGGATGGACAGTCACACGCGGACAGAGAGTCATCTCAGACAACACAAGGTAGGGGCTAGTTAGCAGCCCCTCCGCCCACTCAACATGCGAGAACAAGTTATGATCAGGTGAGGCATGTCCCCTGGCACTGTCTGTCTGTCCCTCCAGGGCAACATATCCCCCAGCAGCGCAGGGACTAGGCAGGGGCGGGGACTGGCGTTTGCCTCTCTCTGCTCTTCTCCCTGCTCCAAGGAAAGTCACCCTGCAGGGGGATGGAGCTGAGCAGGCATGGGAACGGCTTCCTCTTTTTACCATTTATTTCTTAGCACCTTCCAGTCCCTCTTTACTCCCATTCTCCCTCCTTCCCCCTCTGGCTGAGAGGCTGGATCCCTGTTCCATTGCCAGGTCTGGTCTCCAGCTGGATCTGCTCCTGCCAGAGCCTGGGTGTGTCAGTCACAGTAGCTGCTTTAGGGCTCACAGACACACAGGGGTAAAACTTAGTAGAGACTCTCAGCTGTTGCATTTATCTCCCCATTCCCACCCCAAGCCAACCCTCCCCCAGACTTTCCCTCCATCCCCTATAGGTCCTGGTGTGCGTGCGTGTGTGTGTGTGTTTGCGTGCATGCACTTACACTACTGTACAGGTATATGTGTGTGTGTGTGTGTGTGTGTGTATGTGTCACTGTGCGAGGGTGCCACTGTGCAGTGAGTGTTTGTGTATGGCACTGTGCAGGGGTGTGTGCATGTTTATATGTGCACGTCACTGTGCAAGTGTGCGTCCGCATGTGCATGCCGCTATGAAAGTGTCTGTGTGTGCGCACGCATGTGCATACCATTGTGCAAGTGTGTGTCTGCGTTCTACACATAGGTGTGCGGGTGTGCATGCCTGGTGTGTGTATAGAATTTCTGACACAGACCTTGCTGAACCCCCTCATGTGGACTCTGCCCCTTTCCCCTGAGCTCAGTAATTCAGTGCTTGCAGGTAAGAACTGAATCCAGGGGCCAGATCCAGGAACCGGATCTGAAAAGGAACCAGGTAAAAGCTTGTCACAGGCCACATTTGGCCCAGGGGTCTGAGGCTCTCCACCTACCCACCCCGTGTTAAGACCAGCTTGCACCAGCTTGAGTATTATCTAACTGTGGTGACAAATTTCGCTATACCTAAGTCCTTAACTTTGCTCAGATTCCAGCTAAGCCTTCAATGGAAAATGGAAGGTAGATATAATCATATTCCCTATGAGGTAAGATTTTGTCCCTGTGGTGCACAGAAAGTTGAGGATATACTGCACTACCTTTTTGATTGTTCACTTGCGTTGAATGTAAGGCATAAACTGCTGACCCCTCTACTGGCTGGAAAAACACATTGGGACGCTTGTATGAAACTATCCTATAGAACAAATCCCAACCCTACTATCATTTTGAAGGTGGCAAACGTAGCACAGGCCTTGATGGTCTAGAGACGTTTAGCCACTAGGGTGCTTGAGTCACAAGTATGATTTTAGTGTTTTTAATTCCTTTTATATTTTGATGCACTTTTTGTTTAAAACTGATTAACTGTATACGGTTACTGTGTTTCTTAATTATTATTTTTTTAATTTGTTATGACCTATGGTCAAGACAATAAAGTACTGTCAACTGTCTCTCTGACATCTCTACCTGGATGTCTCAACGTCAACTCAAACTCAACATGGCTAAAACTGAACTCCTTATCTTCCCCCCTCATCCCTCCTCTCCTTTCTCACTGTCAATAATTATTGATGGAGTCACCATCCTGCCCGTCCCCCAAGCCCGTAGCCTAGGCTTCATCTTTGACTCAGCCCTTTCTTTTAAACCCTACATTGACTCTGTTGCTAAATCCTGTCGCTTCTCCCTCCATAACATTGCTAAGATTCACCCATTTCTCTCTGTCTTGTCTCCCAAAACTCTTGTTCATGCTCTGGTCATCTCTCGCCTCGATTACTGTAACCTCCTTCTTTCTGGCCTTCCCCAGTCTCACCTTTCTCCCCTCATCTCTGTCCAAAACTCTGCTGCCAGGGTCATCCACCTTGCCCGTCGCTTCGACCATGTGCAGCCCCTCCTCTCTTCGCTTCACTGGCTTCCCCTTCCTGAACGAATCCTGCACAAGCTCCTAGTCTTCACCTATAAAGCTCGTCACAACCTCGCTCCCCGCTACCTCTCTGCACTTATCGTCCTCCATACTCCAGCCCGTGCACTTCGCTCCTCCTCTGTCCCTTCTCTCACCCTTCCACGCCTTCCCTGCTCCCCTAAGCGCCTTCGTCCCTTCTCACTTGCTGCCCCCCATGCCTGGAACTCCCTCCCTGTCCACATCCACCTTGCCCCCTCCCTTCATACCTTCAAATCTCTCCTTAAGACTCACCTCTTTCGCTCTGCTCTGTCTGACTCTTTATCCTGCTGAGCCACTATTTCCTATACCTACGATTGGTTTAGCCTTATCCTTGCAACATGGAACTGCCTGCTGTCATTCTCATCGTAACCAAGCCAAGTACGTGCACCTGAGACCTCGCATCTTCATGAATGTTACACTCCTTGTCTCTCCTTCTGTTCCTGTCTCTTATACACATCTAGATGTGTATAAGAGACAGATATAAATGTTTGTTAATAATAATTATTAATAATAATAATAATAATAAGATTAAGACCAACTTCCTCATTGTTTCAACTTTGTTGTCCCCCTCCCCCTCTCTTTCTTGAATGACAATTTTTGGAGTGTCCCATATCTGCGTATAAAAATGAATTTTATATTGATGTATTATACTGTATGCATTTTGAAATGTTAAGTAAAGCTTTTCTTGTTAGCAATGATGTCAGCTGACATATCCTAAGTACAGCCCAGATGTGTGCTGTGCCAAGGTAACATTTAGAGAGCAATCCAATGGGTCACGTACAGCGCCGGCTGACACCGTGCTCTGGCCAGAACGTGCGCGCTCAAGTGCACACACGTCCCAGGCGCACAAGAGTGCGCACGTTGGGGCTGTGCATCATGCGGGGGGGGGGGGCGTACATAGGCCGTTGGATTGCTCCCCAAATGTATAACTCAAATAAACAGAATAATATCAAACGTCAGATTTAAAGTGATCTGCGAGTTTTAGGTCATGCTTGCCTGTATAGAGCTTGACTGCAGAATTCCAGTAGGGTCCTGTGGTGATGTGCTGAAGCACAAACGCCTCTTGCAAACACTCTTTGGGTGCTTATTGCTTTGTCTGTATCAGTGTTTTGAGACAATTTTGGAGGTTTAGGGTTTTAAAGATTTCCAGATTGGGTTTTTAAGGATGGTGCTTTAAGGATGTTTTAAAAACCATGTTTTTTTCATAGTTTTTAAATCTGGTTTAAAGATGGATACTTTAAAGATGGTTTTTAGAGATGTCCAAAAGAGTAAGTATAGTTTTTGTGTTTGTTTTGGCAGGAAAATTTGGTAGAAAAGGATATTTACTTGGCATCATTTCAAAACGTTCTGCTAGTGGACGCAAAAAGGAAAAGGCTTCGGAATCATCCTGGGGGGGCATAATTGTGGGCTGAGCCCAGGCCCTCTTCAGTCTTGCTACATCCCTGCAAATCATGTCCCCACCACCCTCTCCCAGCTACTCAACCAGGGGACTTTTTGCCATTACATCTCCATGAGAATTTTCTCATGGTGAAGCCCATTACCATACTGGGAGTGGACAGTGGGAGGAAAAAGGGAGGATAAAAGGGAAGAGAGAGATTGGCTTCTTCTCTATCCCTGAAAAAAGTGGGTCTGTTTCTATTTAGCTTGTGCCCTTATGAAAAATAATTTCATAGAAGTCAAATTTCAAAATTAATATTTACAGTTATGCACAAAAAAGCTACTACTTGTAATGATTTACTTTTGAAAAAATTCTAGTTGTCAGAAGAGGGAAATAAAATATGGGAAAGGGGGGGAAAAGATACATACTGGTTAAACAATATTCTGGACCGAACAATGAACCTGAAGATATATTCCAAAGCTTTCATAGCTTTATAGAGTTGATCAGTGACACCAGGCTTCTCAGCGTTATCCACATATGTTCTTAAAACTTTAGTCAGCTTTCTGTTAAGAAAAGCAACACAAATTAGAGGTATATTTAACCATTAGGGATTCCACCTTCCTAAAATTTAAAAAGAAAAAAGTACAACTTTGTGCCAACATTAATAGGGGTATAATATCACCTAATTCCCAAGGATGCCTTGAGCCATAATTAATATTGACAAGTTGCTCAGATACAGCTACTGCAGGTGTGTTTAGACGGAGGGGGAGCTGGAGCTGCTCTGGGGAACCCACCGCAGAGCTGCAGCATGGGTCAGCCAACCAGACTGACAGCAGCTCCGTGTTCAGCCGGCCCGCTCAGTGCAGTGAGGATGTTCAGGATGATTCAGAGCGCCAGCAGCAGACGGCTCCATTTACAACATCTGTCGGCCAGGTACATTGCTGGCACTATATAAATACTTGCTAATAATAATAATAATAATAATCTTTAGATGGACCAGTCAACTCGAGGGTGATGGGGGATTCCCAGAGATGCCGTCCATCTAAAAACACCCTGTGTAAGTGCAAACAATTATCTATAGCTGGGACCAGATTTCTAAATATCAATATCAAATTTCAACCAAGACCTCCCCCCACCATTTATTACTTTCCAGTTACACAGTGTGATTTCCAGCTGTTTCACAACATTCCTTAGCATTTGCACCATGTCCCATCCACTTCAATGGAACGCGTGCCAGTTGTAAGTTCAGCTGCTAAATTACTGATCCTGCAAAACTTGTCTGTTCAAATGATATACAGTTTAGCAGTATGTATTATAAAGTGGCCCTTTTCCATTTTTTAAATGCTTTGTCTGTAGGTAACCTAGCAAAATTACCATTTTTCAACATTGGAATTTTCTTCTCATTGTGGGTTAAATTTTAAAATTAAAATACCTCCAACTCACAGTTTTAAATTGCCATCCCAACATACCATGAATGCATACTTCTGTCATACTGATGTTTAAAAACATTTTAAACTCAACATAAGTGATTTAAAAAAAAAAAAAAAAAGATGGGGAAAAAAAGAAAAAACTAAAGTAAAAATTTGCCTGCAACCTTTGGAAGTTAATACAATACTATAGATATAACTAGGAACTTATTTTGGTCCTTCGTGCTTTTTAAGTAAGTGCTACAATGCTTTTAAAATATATTTTCTGCCCACACAGTACATGCAAGCTAGCAATTCAACTCCGTTCTGAAGGGGCAGGGGGGGAATTGTTAAGCAAAGTTGTCCATTTTACTCATTGACCCTCCAAGGACAGTTTGAAGTGGCAGCAGTGGATTTAGGATTCCAATGAAATGAATCTGATCAAATGATACCTTTTATTGGCCCAACTTTTTATTGGTGAGAGGGCCACAGAAAGCCCTTTTCCATGTATGTAAAAATCAAAACTGCAAATGCAGGACAGTCATGGTACATAGGGTTATCTTTAGTCCTCTGACTATGTTGTATTTATCCCTGTATGTAATATAATAGTCAGACACTAAACGATCACCATGTAAATGCTACCACACTTGGCCAACCAGGAGCCACTCATCTAACCACCCATCTGTAGGTCACACACGGTGCACTGCTGAGAAATCTGTGCACCGTCAGGGCAAGCCAAAAAGGTGTGTGGCAACTGGTGCCCACACATCCCTTGCCCGTATGAAGTGGGGTGGCCAGCCAGGCAAGCAGAGAGGTCTGTGGCTCCTAGGCACTGTGAGTTGCGGACACAGCCTTTGGAAGTCACCAGGACTGGCCATGCATGGTGGGGAGAAATGGTTGTAGGACAAGCATTTCAAAACATTTAAATACAAGAAAGGAGATTGGTCCAAATAAAAGTTATAATCTGAACTCCTTTGTCTCCATCTCATACATTTTGGACCAATATGGCAACCACATTCTATACTTTTTCACTATTTTTATCATGTCATCTAGAGACTTTTAAAACAAAGAACACAATAGTTGTGGACAAGTATTACACCAACTCCTCACTGTAATCAAGACTGATGTTTAACTTTTTATTATTTATAACTTTCTGCCCAAGTACAAATCTACAGTTGCCATGTTCTAGTTACAATCATTTCCCCCACTTTAGATGTTTTAAAGTAATCAAATCACCAGTTCAGTTAAAAAAGGGGGTATTTCCAGTGTTGAGTTTCAGTATAAACAGCTTGTTTAATTATTAACTCAAACTTGGGGGGAATGCAAGAACGTTTCCTACATGCTCTTTTAGAGCAGAATATGTATTTAAATTGCCAAAAAAAGCAGCCTCAGTAACTATCTGGATATACTTGTACACAAAATATTTCATTAAAAAATGTACTTAAACAACTTACGTGTAGGCTAAGGTAGCACTGAAATGTTTCTTAATGTAGGTTTCCAAAACAGGGTTAAAATGCTGGAATTTTCGGTCAGCAATTAATCCAATGATGAATACCTGTTTAAATTTACAAGGATACTCCATTACACACAAAGCCTTCATACTTAGACAGTCTCATGCACTAACCAGATTAATATTATCAAATGAGTCACAAAAAGTGATTTAACTCCAGCCCCCAAACAACAACAAAAAAACATGGTCCTATTTTCCTTTACCAATTGTGTATACCCTCCCAGCAATAGCTCTTCCTTTACGAAACCACGCAGAGAACTTGGAAGCTCTTTAGCAATAAAACTTCAACGTGGAGATTTTCCACGAACACTACCTCTGTTCCATTAACCACGAACGGGACCTGGCTGATAGTTCACAATAAGAACACATGTCCTGGACTGATTTCACAGTTAGCTTGGTTCATCGGCAATACACAAACATAGATTATGAAGTCAGGAGTTCTTCTGAGATCATTCATTGTGTTCTCCTATACAACATAGGCAATTGAATCTTCCCCCACTTACCAAGCCAACTAAATTGTGTTTGGCTAAGACAGATCTTTTACGAAGATTTATAGTCTTAATTTGAAGTGCGCAAATTACGTGGAATCCACAAGTTATGTGGCCCTTCCTGGCTCCAACAGTTAATCACCCTCACTGTTAGAAAATAACTGCTTCTTATTTCCATTTTGAATTTGTACAGCTTGCACCCAATCCATTTCTAGCCTACAGATCCTTATTGATCAATCCCACAGAAACCAACAATAAAGCTGGTGTTGTGCTCAATGTGAAGGCTTACCACCCTGCAATTAGCACGGTCGGTCACCCTGTTTGCCCTTTTTAAATAAAAAGCACAACATTAGTATTCATGAAGAAATTCTAGAATTTCACCAGTTACTTCAAGCTTTAATAAAAATTCCTTGAAGGTGGTCTCTGTTTGAATTAACACCAAAAACCATTTTAGGAGATTTTAAAGGCAAGCTGGAGAGGCAGCGAAGGGCAGAATTAGATGTAAGTAACTAGAGCAGGAAGTGGGGCCGGTTGTCTCAGGTAGTCATGCAGGCTGCTAACCCAAGAACATCTCCTTTAGAGCCCTGCCACCTGACAAACTGTGTCGGGTTCAAGTTGGGTTGGGCACTGAATCACCAAATGCCTTTCAGGTTCATGTTGGGCAGAGATTTTAAAGCAGATTCTTAGCCACTGTAGCTTTTGTTTAGCCACAGCATCTCTGGGAACCCAGTGTGACAAGTCAGAGGCAGTTTTGTCATCGCTTGAAAGGCAGAGGAGCAGCAAGGCAGGACTCTAAGAATGGGAAGCCCAGAGCATCCTTTCCTATCGTTGACAGGGGTCTCCCCAACCTGGTAAAACCCTTGTGCCTAGGAAGGGAGCCCACTGGGAACGGTGTGCATAGGCCAGCTTTTTAGATGCTCTCCCTTTATCGCGGTCTCACTCCCCCAGGCCCTTACTCTTCCACCCCAGTCAAATAATCCCCTCCAGAACCAGGCAGCTAGCTACCAACAGATGCTTGTGTCCCTGCAACTCTGAACAGATTCAGGCTCCTGCCTGACTCAGTCTCTCTCCGGGGGCAGTACGTGCTGCAGGGAGGGAAAAGGGAGGGTGTGCTGCTGCAGGGCTCCACTTTACAGCATGCTTTTCAGATGCTGTCTTCTGGTTGTGGAACCACGCAGGTCAGGTCAGAGTGGGCACCCCAATCCAGAACAACATTTCAGGTCAGGCCAGGTTCCGGCACGCTCTTTCAGCCTATTTAGGGTTCTAGTCTCCTTTCCTACTTCCCCACATGAGACTCTAATCTTATGGCACTTTTTACACAGGCGTGGGGAGCAGAGGGGGATGGGTGTTCACTGCAGTGCATGGGCAGTGAGGGGGGCAGGATTACATGGGTGCACACCCACCTCTACCCATCTCTATGCACGGAACAACCGCCATTGTCGCTGGTTGCTCCATGTGTGGGCTATGGGTGGAGTGCGGGATTGTGCGCGCCCCCGCACCCACCAGCCATGGCGGTCACACAAGCGCCCTCACCCCCATGCCCGCGTGAGCGAGGGGAGCACGCTTTGTGTGAAAAGGGCCTTAGACATCTTCTGATGTAAAGGGGGAGACCACAAACATACTGCCACCTGTAGTTTATGGGGATTTATGCAAGACAAGGGCACTGTGGCGATCTTAGCCTGTATAAATGCACTCTTTCAAAGTACATGGCCAGCCAGTTTCACATAAGCAGCAGCTCCTTCCTCGGCGATGTTCACCCTTATTCCATATTCTATCAATTCGGCAGCCACCCCATTTCAAGTCTCCACAGTCTCTCCAAGGGTAATATTTTGGGTTCCCCCGAGCTCCCAAAGTTAGATAGTTAAGAGAGGAAATAGAGGGGGTGACAGAAACAACACTTTTGCCCAGTGCTACCAGTTGGAGGGAATTTCCCCTCAGCACAGAGAAATTGGGAATCTTGTGGATTGCAGGGAAATATGAGATCACTGCTCAAGTAGTCTGCATTCTTTAAGGTACAGATAATCCCAGATTTTGCCCACCTATCACATATGGGTGCTGCCCTGCAGCCTCACGAGCAGTGTAGGCCTGCAGGAGTGAAACACCCTGCCACCCAATGAGCCAGCCAACAGAGGATGTAGGCAAACGCTTTCCATGTTTGGATCATACGAAGTCCTAGAAGAGTATCTTCATAACCCCTGCTTCCCATCCCCACAGGGCAGAAGGCTCCTGTCACAACCGGGAACAGGAAGTGAAATGGGGGCTACTCAGTCTGCCGTTTCTCCTGTGGTTTTGGGGCAGACTGACTATACGGTAATACTGCAGGGGACAGCTAGGTGTGGAGGGAGCAGGAGTGATGAGCAGAAGAAGCAGAGAGATAGTCAAACAGCAACAAGGCCTGAGACAGTGAGTGGGTGTGCCCTCTGCAGGCTGTGCCACAGTTGCTTTTGATGTAACTTACTCCAGAGCAAAGTATTTGTCTTTTGGAGCAATTTGCTATCACGCTGGAACAAGCTGTGCATGTGAACAAATTGCCCTAGAGGAACTTGTACACACCAATAGTATCATCAGCATTATTGGCTACCACTTGCTCTGAAGCAGAGCATCTACCCAATTCTTGCAACCCCATTACTGCACAGCAAGGGCAAACTGATCACAGCAAATGTTTCAGAGACAAGATGATCCTCCTCCTAAATGTCATTTTTGCCAAATATACAATAAAGAGAATTACAGAAGATGTAGAAGGAAAATTTGGTGCATAAAGAGATGCTTTCGCCCTCTTGCAGGGAAATATGAAATTCAGAATTATTATTATTATTATTATAAACATTTATATAGCGCCAGTCATGTACTTGGTGCTGTACAGAAACATAGAAATAGGCGTGGTCCCTGCCTGTGGCTTACAATCTAAAAGACAAGGAGGGGGAGACAGGGA
>QEPC01010217.1:1313902-1324386 GCA_003113815.1 Sphenodon punctatus
ACAAGTAGATCATTGGTGATCTTGGCCAGGGCAGTTTCAGTAGAGTGGAGGGGACGGAAGCCAGATTGGAGAGGGTCCAGGGAGGAGTTGGCAGAGAGGAGGTCCAGGCAGCGGGAGTAGACGACACGTTCCAGGAGCTTTGGGGCAAAGGGAAGGAGGGAGACTGGCCAGTAACTAGAGGGGTCAGATGGGTCCAGGGTGGGCTTTTTGAGGATGGGGGAGACAGTGGCATGCTTACAGGTAGACGTGAAGGAGCCTGTGGAAAGGGAGAGATTGATGACGTGTAGAAGTGGGGGGGCGACAGTGGGAGCAATAGAGTGTCCGTGGGATATAAATGTGCAGTGTAATACTTCCAAAGCAACAGCAACCCAACACTGCACTTATAGTAACAAGACCCTCCAAAAAAGTTATAATGTGGTTGCAAACTCACACTACAAGGAAATACAGAAGTAGATCATCGGTCAAATATATAATTATACAAATAATCAAATTATATAGAATAGAACAAGGGAATCCAGTCCACGAAACTTACAGGGAAATATACAAACAAAAAATAAATCCCCAGAGTGACCTATTTAGTCCAATCTTATATGGGTTGCTGTTGGTTTGCTGGTGTCCCAGCACAGCAGATAAGCCACTAAAATATCTGCTCTATCCCCAACAGTGTTTACAAGCAGCACTCACCTTTCACTAAGGCCTTTTTTAAACAGGCCGCAGCTGCAGAAGGAAGTGGGATGAGTGTGCGTGCAGCAGCGTGGGCGGCGCAGGGTGGTGTATGCAGACGCACACCCATCTCCACCCACCTCCACAAATGGAGCAATCACCAGGCCTTTTCACACGAGATGCCCACCCCCTTGCCCACGTAAGCGACTGGGTGGGCATGGGGGGGTGTCCGTGTGACCGCCAGTGTGGGTGGGGGTGCGTGCGTGCTCCCCCCATCTCCACTGATCACCACGCATGGAGGCATCGGACCAAACCGAGATGCCTCTGAGTGTAGATCAGTAGAGATGGGTGGAGATGGGCATGCGTCCGTGTAACCGGCCGTCCATGGACTGCAGCACATACCCACACACACCCCGCACCGCAGCTCCTCACAGCCCGTGTGAAATGGGCCTCCATTCTGGCCAATTGCTCCATGAATGGTTGATGGGTGGAGGTGGGTGGGTCGCATGAGCGCACGCGCATGCCCACCCATTCACCCACCATAGTGGTTACACAGGTGGCACTCATCCATGCCTACACAGCACACCTGTGTGGACATGCATGGGTCCATCTCATCTACAAAGGGCCTAAAATGAGATCACTGGTCCTCATAGAAATCTATATTCTCTTTGAAATAAAAGCCCAACTAGAAACCCCATCCCTTTGCCTTTTACACACATACAGTTTCACAAAAGGTGCATCTTACAGGTGGAAGGATGAAGGCCAATTAGGAAACAAACAAACAAAATTTCCTAATTCATCTATTTATTTATTTTTAATCATTTTAGTCTACCATCCATTCAGAAAAAATGTTGGCTTACCAAAGCATCGAACACCAATGTATCAAAAGTTTCACTCTCTGAATTCTCCATCATTATATTAAAAAGGGCGTCAAGCGTGTCTTGTAAGAACTGCAGAGAAATTGTCAGTATCAGGGATATGAAAACTGAAATTAAAAAGTGTCTCTAATTTATCAACTTTTTTATAAATAATGCCAGAATAATTTTAATACATATAGTATATGGTTTAAACATGATAAAGTGAGAATATATAAAGCATTTATGATTCCGTCTGAATTTCTTCCAATTCATTATTATTAATATATATTAGAACTGATCCTAAAACACACACAGAGAAACCTAAATAAAAAACTTTACTTAACAGCGAACAAAGTACATTCAAAATTCAATCATAGCATACCGTTACTAAAAGCTCATGCAATTTTCAAGAAAGAATAGACCAAAATCAAAACCCAGGCAAGCAAATCAATCCCATGCTGCATAGACCATGTTGTCCTCAGTTACTTTAAATTACTTTGGTGTTAAGAGAGAGACAGTACACAGCTATTCATGGCTGTCTGAACTCACAGCTCCAATACTGTCAACTAATTGCACACATGCAGGCATGGGAAATAAAAAACAAACTTCTGACCCTGCCCCCACAAACAAAAATAACCAACAGGTCTCTACCACTGTAACTGAAGAAGACTCTTCACTAGACAGATAGCTGGATACCCTGAACTGGCCACTATAAAAAAGAATGGCATAAAGGAATTAGGGATAAACTGTAGAAGATACACTCTCCCAGTCAATACAGTCACAATTTTTGTATTATAAATACAACTTGGAAATATTACATATCAGGACTGGAGTTTGGCCATTTTTACACGGACGGCCCCCTGGTGTTCCGGCAGGCGTTGTGGGAGGCGTGCGTGGGGGAGGAGGGATGGGGGTGTGCCAGGTGTGCACGTGTAAACACCACGGGCAACGAATGTTTGTGTGTGCGCGCTCCCAGCACACACCCACCTACACCTAGCCCCACCCACAGGGCCCTCAGGAAAACTGGAGGAGGCTCCGTGGGTGGAGATGGGTGTGTGTCCATGTAAACGGCCACACACCCACCTTCACACACCGCGGCCAAACGCCCCACCCAGCCACCCCCTCCCATCCGTGTAAAAACACCCTACTTCATGTCCTACGACACAATTCGTTTTTAACAGGCTATAGTTGCATGTCTGGGCAACTTTTTTTTTACTGCAAATGAATGGAAATCTACAACAGCCGATTCAACACAAAGAAAAGGATGAAGTGGGGCACTGGCGAGATTCAAATGTCGAAAGGAAAAAATACTGGATTCATCAGTAACTTTCTCTTACCCAATAATGAAACAGGAAGTGGGCAGTGTCCTGTGGCCGGAGTGCATAGAGTGTGTGGGTGACAGGGGATGTTTGTTCTCTCAAGCTATTTTATTTAATAGTACGGACTCAAGTCAGTTCTGAAAAATTTACCCAAGATGTCAAGTAAGGCCCTTTTCAAGGCTGCGGGGGGGGAAGGGATAGGTGTGCACCGCTGTAGGTGTGCTGCGTGTGGGCGACCGTCACACGGACACAAACCCATCTCCACCCACCTCCACCTATTGCCCACGCACGGAACCATCAGCCAAGATGGGGATGGCTCCGTGCGTGAGCAATGGGTGGAGGTGGGTGGAGTGCAGGAGTGCGCAGACACCCCCACCCACTCACAGAGACAGGCACACAGGACTCCCCGCATGCACACACAAGCACCCACATGTGTGTTGCGTGGGGGCGACTCATATGAAATGGGCCTATGTGTCTCATGGGACAAGATTTGGGGGCATGGCTGATATTTTTTACTACTATTCTAAGTTTCAGTGAAAACCAGTTTCTATCACACTGTCATCTTCCTAGACTTATCAAGACATCCAAATAGTTGTCTCTCAAGGATCATTAGGGTAAGAATCAAGTTACAAATGATAGCGTTAGTGCCAATAAATCAGGGACCCGTGTTCACTTCATTTTCTCCATTGGTGGCAATGGGGGAAACTCGATAAGAGCCAAAAATGCAGTATAAACATCACTCTGAAACATAACTCTGCAGAAGATCTGTCAGAGACTATTTTTTTCCTCCTATAGTTAAAAAATCTCTGCTGCTCTAAGTTTTCTTAAGATGAATAATTCTTTAGTGCTTTTTGACTTGATTTGGATTTTAATTTGGTTACTAGAAATCTAAAGGCCCTTAAGGCTCATCTGTTCCTGATACATTACATCTGCTGACATATTTCTGGATTTGATTTAGTGCATTATATTCAATAAAGTCTCAACCTATTGTTTTCCAGAAATAAACCTATCTTTATGCCAGTCTCTACAATTACTCAATGCCCTTATGGCCTTGGCAAATGTAAATGGCTTAGCCTGACTACATCTTCGCATGAACCATGATTATCAAGAAAATGCCAGTACTCTCTGTAATGAGAGGAAACTTCCACTTCACATTCAAGTGCAATAAAAACACTTAGCATACTTTTGCTAAAATGAACTTTTGCTACATGTTTTAATCAGTAAATAATGAATGAAACTCTCTCAGCAACAACTCTCAAGAATTGCTGATGTTTTTGCTTTAATGAAACCTCTATTTTTCATCAACCTGATTTATTTATTTTTTGTAATTAAAAGCACGTTTACTACAGTATTTGTATGCTATACTAGTGTTTGATAGACTGAACACAAAAAATTATATTCTGGACTCAAGAATAAATTATATACTTATTTTCAAATGACTTGCTTGTTACCTTAACAACTTCACCGCCATCAACTTTCATCAACTGCCTCAAATTCTGCTGCAACAAGTTTGTGTTAGAACGCCATTTCAAGAGACCCAGCAGATCCACTGCAAGCAATGGGGGGAGGGGGAGAGAAAAGAGGAAGGAGGTAAATCCACATTACACACAGCAATAGTTCTGCCCTCGTTCACAGAAATCATATTCATGATAAATAAAAACTTAACTCCCAAGTTAGCCACTTTTATTGGCTGCTCACCCATTTCACTAATCTGATACTGCTGTGCTCCTACAATAAAAACTGCATTTCTTTCAAAAACGATGACCATACAAATATCAATGGCAGTTATGATAAGGATACCTTAAGCCTTATCAATATGTATTATGAAAGCAGTGCTGTTTTCAAGAAGGTAGGTTGCTAACATCAGACAGTAACCTGAAGGGGGGAAAAGCTGGTTTCACAGCATTAACATTTTTGTGCACAGTAGGGCTTTTTTGTTTAGAACTGGAGCTATAGAAAACCGTAAGAAATTGGATCTATAAGAAACAAAGCACAACATTCAAATAGTTACCCAGCAACACAATGGCAGTTTAGATTCTAAGATCACCTGAAGTTTTTTGTGTTATTTGTGATCCTGAGTTTTTTGATGCAGTGAATTTCTTTGTGGTCTTTAAACTGAGATTATTATTATTATTATTATTATAAACATTTATATAGCACCAGCCATGTGCCTGGCGCTGTACAGAACATAGAAATAGACGCAGTCCCTGCCTGTGGCTTACACTCTAAAAGACAAGGAGGGGGAGACAGGAAGAGGGGACAGTGGGAGAGACAGGGGAGAAAACAAACAAACATTCAGGCGGATGCAAAGTCTCAGGTGCGTGTGCTTGGCGTGGTTACAATCAGGGTGGTTGCAGCAGTCTGCAGAGGAGGGCAGACAGTAAGTATATGGGGAACAACTAGCAGGCATTGGGAAAGGCGGTGAGGAAAAATGAATTGAATTTTAAAACTAAGAGATGGGCAGCACTAGAGTCTGAGGAGGCTGCATCTGTGTTTGCAGTCATGTGTGGGGAAAAAACAAACTTCTAATAAAGTACGTAATAAATGACTTTAAACCAGTCCCCCATAAGGCAAACTTGTATTTTAAAAAGTAGACTGCAACCCTTGACTCGTTTTTCCCTCTGAAGGAGGTCAAGTTCTCACTATTTCAGTAGTTTCATCGCCACCATACCCAAATAAGGCATAAACAAGTGCAGTACAAAATTAGAAACTTTCCCCACGCATGCCTCCTAACAATCTGAGCAGCCAGAGTTCTGCCCCCTCAGTCAATAAGCCCCACCCCCTCAGCCAATAAGCTCCACTCCCTCACACACTCGCACGCATGCGTACACCTCCCAAAATTCCAATTGCATAGAGAGGGACGGAAGCTCTCCTAATTATCATTCCACTTAGGGTGCCGCCAGATGAGCCAGGCAGGACAGTTCCCCAGGGCAAGCAATCACAGCTGCCACACTTCAGGGCCAACACAGAGAGCAGGGCAGATGATCCCCGCCCCCCACCACCTCACCACCTATGGGGAAACCAAGCAGGCGGGCTGCTGTCAAACCTGGGGGCGGGCCAAGTGGCAGACACATGCATGGCCACCAAGCCCTGCCCCATTCACCCTCTCCCAGCCTGCCCACTATCCTGCCCCCCGTCATGAGGTGGCCACACAGTAATAGCAACAGCTGCTCAAAGACCTGCGGCAGACCTCACCATGGGGTGGGACAGACAAGGACCAGGTCCACGAGTGGCGGTGCAGTAGTGCGATTTGGGCAGCTGTACTCCACTTCTACGCCTTGAAGTCCATGGCTTTTTTCGGAGGATGCAGGGTGTAGCAGCCAGCTGCCTGTCCTGCCCCGGGGCAGAATGAACATCTGGCAGCCATCAGGCGCACGAGCCACTGCTTTGCATGGCAACGGTGCCCAAATTCGGGTAAGGCTGCCCAAATCACAGTACCGTCTCGTGCGTCTGTACCCTTAGTCATCCAATCATCATTGTCTTTTCAAGCACTTTTCCTTGGAGGCAACCAGAAAGAGCTGCCTGAGGCTTGAATACTGGCCTTTTTGTGCCTCTCTCCTGAGCAACAGCGGATGCCTCGAAGCTGCTGTTACATTCTTCAGCAGAACACAGCATTTTCTGCCATTGTTACCAATATAAAGAGATATATTTCCAGATCAGAAAGTGAAGGAGAAAACTGGTTGAAGTGAAATAGATTAGAGAAATAAGAGGAGCATCACTTGAATGTTCTAGGATTTGAAAAGATACACCTTTTATACATAAAGTGCAAGCTCATACTCTCCTTAAAAAGATATTTCCTAAAATAAGACAGAAAAGGGGGGTAAAAAAAACCTGCTTCGTCAGCTAAAAGCAAAGTACGATAGTCAGCAAGGATGGCAAAGAATAACTATCTGTAATCAGTACCACTTGGAGGCCATAACATTTTTTAATAGGCACGTTTTACTCTATCTAGTTAAATTTAAAATAGCATTTGGCCTAAACATTAATTTAAGAACAGAAGCTAGAATAGCTCTCTTGAAAACATTGAAGAAATGCATGTGTCTGCAGTGAAACGTGTCAACAATCTCAAAGCAGTTCAGCAACCCTGCTCTATGGAAAGGTTCCAATCTCGTTTAGGGATAGAGTAAGCATGATCTGTTCAGAATGCGGTTTCTTCCGAGTCCTTTTCAGATCCAAAAAGAAATCTTGTGCTCTGTTTAGGCAGAATTCCATGGCTTCTAATGTAGAGGAATAGAGATTTCATGATCATATTTCAAAAAGAAGGAACAAAATAAAAATCAGTGGGGGAATTTTTCCCATAGGAAGACAGAACAACTTTATGGAAAATGAAAGAAGTCTAAACTGGGACTGCCATCTCAGTAACCCAGAAAGAGGAGAAAATTGTTGCTGTGAACAAAAGCTTAAGGCTTAGAAGAACTTCTTTCATAAACTAGAAAGTACGAACACATAAAAAAGGCAACAAAACTAGCCACATGTGTTAACCATATGCTTAATACCTTAATTCTAATTAAAACTTTAAGAAAACATCTGGACAGATGATGTCCAATAATGGAGTATCCTTGAATAAACTCCAGAATTGCCCAACACAAAAAGGTATAGTTCAGGAAAGCGATTTTAAAGAAAAAAGAAAAAAACTTTACTCAAAATCTAGCTTAAAGTTCTAATAAAGGCTTCTACTGAAGAAAATTATTATTTCTGCTTTCTACTCCAATGTACTGAAAAGGACTAACTGGTCATCAGTTAGTAACAACAGATTTAACGATGCTTCCCTAACACCATATTAGACCTTTCCTATTTCCTTAATAAAATCTCATGAATTTAATACAAAAAGCTTTCAAACTGGGGAACTAAGCTACTGCATGGCCAGACACCAGGGCTATATTTTGAAAAGCTTAGGGGATACTATCCCTAGAACAATTCATTTTTACTTTATTGGCCTGAGATGTATTGCCAAAGTATTAAGGAAAAGGACAGACCCCACTAGCATCTTTTAGGAGGGAGGGTGACCCAGCCACACATCAGGATTAGGGTTTGATCCTTTTTGTCCATTACTCATTACTGTTCACACCTGGTCAGCTGGCAAGCTAGCTGCTACATCGCGTGGGAAACTGACCTGATGTGACCATAATAGAGCATTCATCTTCTTCACCATGGAATTTTTTTAAATCACCTTGTCATGATGAAAAAGGTGGAAGAGTTATGTGAAGGCCCAGGAGTCATGCTTTCAAAGGAAGTATCTGCCTAATCAACTGCCATGGACAACAAAGTCCCTGACAAGGTAACCTGGGAAGTTAGGAAGAGTAACCTTAAAATAGAATCCGTTACCCCTACAAAAACACAAAAAAACGAAAGCCATACACACACACACACACACACACACACACACACACACAAACCCAGATTTTTTTCTTGCCATGTCTTACAAAATCCAAGCAACCGATTATGCTTTTCAGACTACAACAATTATCTGAATAGCTTGGAAATAAAAAAAGCTGTAAAACACATGTTTAAATGTCAGCTAATATGCAATGTCAAACATAACGCAAAAACAAAAGACGCACCATGATTAACCAACATATGGAGAGCATAAAAGCAGAATTTCAGAACTACTAAAAGAGCAATAAAACCATCTTTAGCATAGTGTAATACTATAGAAAGGCTGACAAAAGGAATACAGTAAAATATCAAAAAGGAGGCAATTACCTTTTAAGCTCAATATGATGGCCTCTACCAATAAAAGAAGCATTGCCGTAAAACTTTATTTCAACTCTTTGTAAGTTAAAGGGACATCACAATCTTTAACTTTAGTTAAGCTTGCTTTCAGCTTCCTTTTTAGGTAAAAACCTTTCCCCCTAAGTTCTATGGAACTCCCTTCGTCCAGAGGTTCGAAGGGATGAGTCTGAGAGTCTTCCAGAGGAGATGTTAAACATTCTTGTTTAGTAAGGCATTTGACAGGTGGGAATAGGGATTGGGGGTTGGGAGACTATATGTGGTACTGGGTTGGGGGGAGGAGTTAGGGATGTTTTTGAAGATGGGTTAGGGGTAGGACTGCTGTTGAGGGAAGTGTGGGGAGGGGGGGTTATGTGTTTTAAGAGTTTTTATTAATTGTAAGCCATCCTTAGCCGATTCGGGTGGGGTGGGGTGGAGATAGATTTCATAGATAGATAAGATAGATACCTCTGAAGTTTCTGTGGGCCTTAGTAGTACATAGTGGGGAAATGTAAATGGTTATCTATCCCACTGATATAAGAAAAACCTATACATTAAAAGGGGAAAGAGTTAAATTTACTTTATATAAAAAGCAGTCTATTTTTTCCCAAAGCTCTCAGATATGTTAATTTTAGGGTTAGATTTCAATAGGTAAAAATAATTTGAGAGAGAAATGTGTTTCAAATTGACAGTGCCTTTTAAGGGGGAAAGTTTCTTATTGCAACAATGGAAAATACCATAGCAAATTATTTCTTCATGTCAATATGATGATGATGTTGTTTTAAAAAATGAACACAAACAGGTCTATAAACAAACACCTGTCTATAAAACAACATGTTTTCTTATTGACCTTGCTCTGACACTGCCCTAGTACTTCAGTGGTTATCTTTTTTGATGGGTTTGTTTGTTTGGGGGCGTTTTGAGAGGGAGGAAGGCAGAGTTCAATGTTTCAACAACAACAAATATAATTACCAATATGATTTACCAGCTAACATATGGTTAATTCATTATTACACTCAGCAATGATATTCACTATATCCTGCTTGGTGAGCACTAAGAACAGCATGAGAACTACTGGAATTGACCAGTAAAAACATAAGAAACCAAACAGTCATTGCAATAAACATTATTAATCACAACCAAATGTGATAGTGCTAACAATGTGACCTCCACATAGTGGATGCTGCAAGCTGTGTTTTATGAGACTATAAAATTACTGTGTTATGATTAAATGTGATCATATATTTTTGATGCAGCTCCAAAATTATTGCCAAGTAACTCTTTATGCCATAAGACTGGTTTGACTGCAGTGCATCTGATGTGCTTTGAATATGAAATAACCAGAATGTGCTTCAATAGGCATGTCACCCAAAAGACTGCAGTGTAATTGTAAGGTGACTGAAGTCCTATCAAGCCTGTGCATTGTCTTTTTGGACAGAGAAACGAATAAAGAACATGTTAACTAAGCAGTCTTAATGGCTCCTTTGAGTACAGTAAAGAACCACTCAATATTGCACACTTCACACAAAATATGTACTTGCACTTAGTCGCTTCTGTGAAACAGTAGTAAAAAGAGATGCTGAGATAAATACAAATTCATGAGAATAGCTACACTGAGTTAGCCACTCAATCCCCAGAGAGCTCAGGTGGAAATCAGTTTGCAACAGGCAAACTCTATTGATCCCCAAATAACTAAAAGTTACTTACAATAAACAGATTAAAAATAAAAGGATACATTTAAATGTCTATATACAAATGCTAGAAGCTAAGATGGGAGAATTATTTATTTATTTATTTATTTATTTTAAAAACTTATTACCCCGCCCCTCCTGCCACAGGCAGCTCGGGGTAGCTTACAACAATTAAAAAAAAAAAAAAACAATTAAAACACAAAAGCAAGGAAGAAACAAAAAAGCAACAACAAACAACCATCCCC
>QEPC01010217.1:1344561-1356963 GCA_003113815.1 Sphenodon punctatus
TTCTTTTAAACAGTTTTGCTGGGGCTTTAATTTTTTTTACATTGCAGCCATTTTTAAATGGCTGCAATGGTAAAAAAACCGGTACACCGAAATCCGGTACCGGGTCCGGATTACCGGGTCGAATCCGGTAATGCCGGTACGCCCGATACCGGCATTATCGGATACCGGTAGATCCGGAATTCCCACCCCTAGTAAACTGTATGTTAAGACAACTTTATTAAATATCAGACCAATCTATACATTTTTCTTTTCTTATTCATTAATAAAAAATATGACAACTGAAATTAAACTATATACATTCCTCATCACGTATAAGTATTGTTCAGTCACCATACCACACATATGCAGCTTAATTTCAGTTAAGTTATATATTCTTTATTAATGAATAAGAAAAGAAAAATTTATAGTTTAGAGACAGTGCAAGACCTGGCTGTTCCGCCAGGCTTTTGGGGAGGGAAATGGGTAGGGTGGGGAGGAGTTTTGGTTCCACTCTTTTAGTAATTTTAATGCGTTAAGCTGTAATTTTAATTGTTGATCTTATTGTTTGGTTTGTTGTGAGCCACCCCGAGCTGCTATGAGCAGGAGGGTGCGGGATAAAATTCTCTGAAATAAAATAAAATAAAATAAACAAACAAAATCAGTATTTGAGTCCGAGGCCAAAATCCTCAAAACACTTACTCTGCAGTAGTTAAATTAAAGTCAACGAGAGTAATCTGGAATAAACTGTTTGAGGTTCACAGCCCAAGTATCTTAATTTGTAAGCCCATATCTACTCAACATGGCAGATCCTTGTCAAAGTCAAATTCCATGCAACTTCCAAAAAAATTGAAGATAATAGTGATCCATCTTGTAGCAGTACAAAGACATGACCCTACTTCATGCAAAGCTGGCAATTTGTTTGCTCTCTCATTTGTTAACTTGGGAAAGCAAGTGTGCGGAAAAGGAAAGGAGAGAGAAATTAGTAGCAAAAGGCAAGGGAAGAAGCGGTAGGGAAAGAAAACGCATCTTCTCCTCATCATTGATTTGACCAAGCTTCTCTAAAACAGATTGAGGCACCAGGAAACAACAGACCCAGAGGGTGGCGCGGGTGGGGTGGGGTGGGGTGGGAATTGTAAAAATGTAGTTACTCACAGTCTTGTGATGACCTGTGCCGAAACGTAAACCTTAAATGACTGCGGTTTACATCTTCAATAGGGATCGCAACCTTCATAAATAGACAAAAAGAAGAGAATAAACTATGGCTTCAAATACCACGCTTTTTTTTTTTACTACTTCAAGCTCTCTGTTTTTATTGTTGTTTATATAGTGTCAGCTGTGTGCCTGGTGATGAGCAGGCATAATTAGAGACAGATCCCTTCCCCAAGAGGCTTACAATCGATAGCTTGCCCATTTAGATCTTCTTGAAAGGACATAAAAGGCTAGACTTGCCTTTTCTGTAGAAGCTGTTTAAAAGATCCCCATTGCCATACCAAGGATCACCACATGCTCAGTCAGAAGCAGCACTAAAACTATTAAGACTACTAAGAACGGCAGTATGGCAGAGAAGCCCGAGCTCCAGCTACCCTTTGTCCTTCACTACTCTTAGGTGCAGCCTTTAAATGCCCTCCTTGTTAATGGCACATCGATACAAGCAAGCCAACATTTCAGCATTCTTTCACCCTCCGATATTGTCAGCTTTCCTCACCTCAGCTGCAAAGGCTCTTGACACTTACACCATAACCATATAAGACCGCTTTCACACCAACTCCCCAGGGCATATTTTGGCTCCGCGAGAGACTGCGGGAGCCAAACTCTACGCAGGATTTGGCCAGTCTGAAAGCACCCCCCGTGCGGCTTTGCCAGCAAACACACGCAGAGATGCAGAACTGGATTTCCTGCTCTGTATCTCTGTGTGTGTTTGCCAGCAAAGCCATGGGGGCGGGCTTTCAGACCGGCTGAACCTCGCACAGATTCTGGCTCCCACAATCTCTCGCGGAGCCAAAATATGCGTGGGAGAGGTGATGTGAAAGCGGCCTAAGTGTCTAGAGAAGTCTCTCTTTGATGCAGGTGTTCACTATTGCTGCTGCTGTCAACAACTGTGTCTACTGCCAATTTGATTTGACTGCCCTGTCTCACTACACCTGCTCTTGTCCCCACTCTCTCTGTTCTCCCTCTTCACTCAAGCCTCAGGTAATCCTGTGTACTATCCCCATATTTAATCCAATCAGTTCCTTTCTACAGGCAAAGACCATTAGCTATTTTAAAAAGAAAAAAAATATTCACTTCAAAAACAGTCAACTTGGTGCTAATCCAATTATGCAACAATAATGCATCAAGAATTTAAAATGCACTAATTAGTTATTCACTACGGCAACACTGTAGGTTTCCTGCCACGATTTTCACTTTTCTAGAAACAAAGTAAACGAAGTGCTCAAAGGCAGATGTTTTTGGAAATATACAAGTTACCTTTGTCTTCAAAGTGGCTTCCTACCACCCCCTCCCTAAAGGTTTGTCCTTGCATTGTTTTTAATTTGCATTTACTGTTAACTATTTATTCTTGGTTTTTAAAACGCCATTGTAAGAAGTTTTTAACGTCTTTGTTTTTAAATGACTGAAATCTATATTTTTCTCCCCTAAGATCTCCCTCCCAAGTCATTATATAGCTGACAGGTTACATGCCTGAGAAAGGGGCTCCGACTGGTCTGAAAGCTTGCATACTCCTTGCCAACAGAAGTTGGGTCAATAAAAAGGTATCAGCTGAACTATTTTGTCTCCATATCAAGACTGACGTCAGAATACTTCTTCTCAAAGTTGGGTGAAAAGTAACGAGATAGTTGCCCGCAAACGCAAGTCACCCGCTCATCACTTTGGTGGCTGCCAGATGTTCGCCTACTTCTACCGAGGGGCGGCCTGCCGGCAGCTATCAAACGCATCGTCCAGAGAGATGTGACACAGACTAAAGCTTGCCCAGCCGGGCTAATCCAGGCTAGCATGCACCCTCCCATCTGTTAGGTCGTGCCATGAAGCAAGGTCTGAGGATTGGCCCTGTAGGAGCACACTTGCCCCGGCTGCCAAACAACTGATTGGAGAGGGATGTGGAGGAGCGCACTCACCCAGGTCAAGTGAGCATGCTCCTCGGGACCCCCCATCTCCGATCAGCTGTTTGGCTGTCCGGGTGATCGCACTCCCGATCAGCTGTTTGACAGCAACTCCTCCCAGGGATTGGATCCTGCTGAGCAGCAGGGGCCGAGAGCCGTGCCGTGTGTGGACTCAGCCGACCCATGGCGTGGAGAGACTTGTGATGATAGCCCATCTGCCTGGATTCCCGGGGGGTGGGGGGAGGAGAGGCTGCTCGTTTGAGCTGCCCTGACCACTGGTCCAAAGTGTAACTGCTCTGGAGGCCCTCCCCGGGATGGTTAGGGGATCCAGCTCACACCTATCTCATCTATTTTCACCTGTTGCCTTCACAAAAAGATGGGAGAATAATTATTTGTATTCCAGTCCATGCCCATATTGTTCCTTAGCCACCCTGAAAAGCTTTCTTAGCATTGATACCTCTCTTAGTCTAATTGCAATTGACCAAATTCATTAATTTGGCCATCTCTTTTTTTTAAAAAAACCATAAAAATAAAATTAGAAAATTCTCATTTTGTTTTAAATTTGATCCAAAATAAATCACTTTAGTATTCTCTTTACCTTTACAGTCTCAAACCAGCGGGGTTGTTTTACTTGATAATATATCACAGACTTGTATTCGGAGATGGCTTCATCACCAGCACCAGGGAAAATCACACTCTTAAATAAAGAAAGATTTTAAAGATGTACACACTTCCTGGCTGCGTGAAAACATACGCTCAGCTTTTCAATTCAGTAGTGAAAGGGAGGCTCTAGCAAGATAAATCTATTAGTTTAAGTCAGCTAAACTGAATGTATTCAAAGTAAAATATATTTGTCACAAATGACAAACTGAAATCCATCTAATATGAAGAATAAAATATTCATATTCATGAATGACTTTTAAAAATACTTCTAAAAGAAGCCTTACAATTTTGACAAAGTCTTCGGGATGTTTGAAATTCCTGGACAGGAAAAGTACTCCAGTACTTCTATACTGGAGTTCAACTTTTCACTAAATAATACCTCTAATCTTTTGCCATCTTCATCATAAACGGACACTGTAACCTCCACATTTTTTGCTGTTGTTTTGCTGCCTTTGTCAAAGTCTCCCTGAACTAATGTTACATATATATCATTACGAACATCACCTAGAAAAAAAAAAAACAAATTAATCAACTCACACTATTCATCAAAATTCAGCATACATCAAGGTTCTTTATTAACCAGACTTACATAAAACCATAATATGGAGACTGAAAAAGAATATTTTTCAGACAAAAAGATATACAAGTATATTCAGATTTTAAGGACACTCATATTCTGCGGGGTTTCTACACAATCTTGTTGCCTTGGTTTCCTTTTCCCAATATCAGCTTCAAAACGCCATGTGTGAAGTGCCAGAAATTGTTTCCTTTTAAAACAAATCTTACCATATAAGCTCATGCAATAATATGTTTTGTTTAAATGAATCATGGAAGGGGCGTAAATTTAATCTGAAGACATGAGTTTATTAGATTTCTGATTTCCTAGATCGATAAAAAGTCTCTATCCAATACATTCTTACTGATAAAAAAAAACCCTAAAAACAATAAAAAGGAAGCATATTTTTGCAAGAAAAATGATTCCTGCCAATTCTGACAAACAGCAACTCTATCCCCATGCAAGTAGGTATGATCAGCTGAATCATTTTAACTATGAAGTGTGCCATAGCTTAAACTATGCAGTAAGTGTGTAAACTATGAAGGCCTTTGCACATGAGGATGATGTGTAAAATATCACTCACTATCAATTATTTTAAGCAGGTGGGTGGAATAATTTTTGATCCAACCTGATTTAAAATAAGTCTTGTCTATGCCAAATTACTGAAATTAGGTTTATTCTATTAACTGAGACATTGAATCAATTTATTGACTTACAAAAGTCATGAATTTTAGCAGCATTGGAGCCGAAACAGGCAGTAAGGTTACACTACCTGTAATTTCAAGCAGCTTATTAATTGCCTGATCAGAAACCTATTGCCAAGTTGGACAACCGACAACCTGAAATCGGGTAAGACCATTATTATCAAATCATATTTATGAATACGCTTAACCATTGGTTATCACGAATGCAAAAGCAAAATATACAATTATTCAGTCTGTAGTATAAGGCATAACCTAAACATAAAATTAAAACCTCAAATGAATTTGTCCACAGACATATTTAAAACAAATAAAATGTTATAAGATTAGATTATCAGTCTGTTCCCGATACAACACAAACTAACGTCTGTTACCTTCAGCTGCCCCGGATTGTGGGATCGGGCGCAGCCGCCGTATTGGCCGCCCATCTCCCGGCAGGCGGGCGACTGGGGGGGGCTGTGCGGCCGCACATCGCGCTGTGCAGCCCCACCCCCACCCCGATCCCCCTCCAGAATCAGGCCAGCACGTCTAAAGGACAGACGGCCTGATTCTGTTTTGAATCCCAGTCCGTGATTCAGCGTGGCAGGTCTCTGGGCCCCTCATATCTTAAATTATCCAAAGTCTCTTGAAATAAAGTATAAAACAAAAGAGTTATCAGAGCTACAAGAGTTAGGTGTTTATAAAGTTATAAGGGTTATAAAAATTATGTTTGGTACCATGGTACTCATCCAGATATTGAAAATTCAAAAATTTGTTCCTGATAATAAAGGCTTCCTCTAGGAACCTTGCAACTGATCGCGTAAGCTGTGGATCAGTGTCTTCCAACAAAATTTTCAATAAAGTGGTTCCAGTTCTTTCCAAAAAATTAGATAAAGTATGAAGCTAAATACTGGGGTCTTATCATACAGGTGACATTCAAATAGAATATGCTCAACCAATTCAGCAGTTAATTCATCAAATGGACATAATCAGCAAGCGTAATCAATTTTAAGTATGCGTTCCTCAAATATTCTGGTGGGTAATGAATTTAACTGGGCACACAGGGATAGATGCCTGCATCTAAAAGACATTTCCTGAGCCAAAAAGGAGGTCATACACCCTTGTTCTGGGATCAGATATAAATATAAATAGATATGAGAGAGAGCGAGATCAGATCGATAGATCGATCAGATAATAGATATAGATATAGATATAGATATAGATGATATATAGATAGATCAGATATAAATATAACTAGAATGAGTCAAAAAGGAGGCCATACACCCTTGTTCTGGGATCAGATATAAATATAAATAGAAAGGGAGTTTCCCTTATTTTGGCTATCGCCTGCTGTGTACCAATGTCCTTAAGTCATTGAATTAGTTCAAATTTAATTTGGGTCAGCTTCTTAGTTTCCATCTCTTTCAACCACGGGCTTTTACAAGAGTCCTCCATCAAAGCCATTAATAAAGGATTGGATGTATAAACTACTTTTAGCCAAAAAAGTATGGCATTCCTTTTAATCACCATTTCCCAACTTGCCTGACCTGTCTCCAACCTAATAGCTTCCATAGGAATTCCCTGTGGAGCTCTCAATATCCATCAAAAAAAATTATTTTGTGGTTTATTAATATCCGTAAGAGGGGGGATTGCACACAACTCTGCTCCATATAAGAATTTTGAGAACATTATTGGATTACCAACTTCCGGATTTACTGTTCCCAAGTTACCATTTCTGGTTTACCATTTGTTGTTTGGTTACTCTGTTTCAACCAATCATTTTAAATCTGCACAGGCACACCATGCACCCCTCAACCCCTGTTTCGAGTATGCAGAATGTGTAGTAACCAAGTAATGGTTATTCAGTAAAGTGGTAAAGGTATCTCTGTTACTTAAGTAACTGATCAGGTGGTGAACATGTATTTATTTATTATTTATTTAACATTCTTAATATCCCGTCCCTCCTGCCACAGGCAGCTTGGGGCGACTAACATTATCAAATCATAAAAACGTCAGACAATATTACAATAAGATGTAAATAAAATAACCCAAACCCCTCCCCCCATCCCATGCCCCCACAGACCCTCCCCATCTCCTTCTCCAGATGCCTGGCAGAACAATAAGGTTTTACATAGCCGTCGGAAGGTGAGCAGATCCAAGCAGAGGCAGGCTTCCTCTGGGAGGGAGTTTCTCAGCAACAGCGCGGTCACAAAGAACGCCCTCCTCATAGTGGCCATCCACCAACAACGTAGAACCTCAAGGAGAGTGCTCCCAGCAGACCACGAAGGCCGGAATGAGTTGGTACCATTTAGTACCCAGTATCTGGGGTCAGTTCGATTATGAGGTTCCAACGGGTTTACTCATTCTTACAGGTAGCAGTTTCAGTTCTAAACACCCCACACAGTTTTATCTTTACAAACACCAGTTTAATTACTGAAACTTACCAGGCATAATAATCTCAGGAAACCCCATTTTCCGAGCCACAGCTGTAGATCTGTCCACTAAATGGGGAAACTCTTTTCTAATCTGATGGATGTCTCCTGGAAGCAGTTTCAGTGTTACCCATAAACCTGCAGCATAAAGTGTAAATATTAGACATCTTTTAAAATGTTTGCTTCTTTAATCAAAAATGTATTCATTTACAAGTTCAAAAGATAATGAATCAGAGAGAAACGTCTACTTTTTTTTCCTTTCCATTTGAGAAGATCAGCCTGAAGCATTCATTAAGAAAAAAACCTTCTAATCTGGAAACAACATCAGACCAGGACAGGTTTCAAGGAAAATAACATTCATGTCACAGATCAAAACTTAATTAACTTATTAATCAATTAACTTAATTAAAAGGAAGAAAGAGAAGATGGGGAATGAACTGGAGATTCTGTGTGAAACTTAGGCTGTTTGCCCACGTTACCCGATATCACGTTTGTCTCTAACAAACGTAAGATTGGGTAATGTGTGTAAACCTACTTTCTCATGCAGGCTGAAATCACACATGTATTTGACAGGGCTGAAAATGAAGCCCTGTCACGTAAGTTTAAATACACACATGATTTTAACGCGTACAGGAGAATCTCACCATAAGATAAACATGGTGAGATTCCCCTTTGCAGTAACTCACCCAGGGGCGGCAGCGGTGACAGCAGCAGGGATTTCTCCAACCACCTCTGTCCACAGCTTCCTCTGCCTGCTTCCAGCCCCTCTTGACGGGGTCTGGATGATGTCATCCAACTGCGACTGCCTGAAAGGCCCCATCGGGAAGGGCTGGAAGCAGACAGAGGAAGCTATGGAGAGAGGCAGCTGGAGAAATCCCTTCTGCTGTCCCCGCCGCTGCTGCCCCCAGATGAGTTACTGGGCTGGAGGAAGGGTGCAGGGAGTTACTGGGCTGGGGACATTTGGGTAATGTGGGCACAGGTAGGGAAATTTCACTCACGGATGCTCTCTGATCACGTGGCATGCAAATGTCCTTCATTTGGCGAGCGTGTGCAGCCTCCCTTCGCAAAACTTATGTGTTCGCAAAACTCACGTGTGCTCTAATAACAGGTAAGTTTCTCACTCATGTGTATTTCTGCAACGTGGGCAAGCAGCCTTAGTGCAGATTCAGCAAGCAAGGTTTACAAAGTCTGCACAATGCATTCTAGAACCAGCTAAGGGGACACATTACTCTTCTAGCTGATAATTCTTTAATTACACGTGCAAAAAAACACTCACACAACCACTAGATCTCTGTTTGGTTCCAATTGTTTCTGTGTGAATGCAAGTGAAGGCTTGGGGTTTCATTTTGTTTTATAAAGAACAAAATGTACTCCATTGGCAGTTAGACGTCCTTTCAGCGTACTAGATGGTAATGATAGAAGGGCTTTCCTTTTTCAGTGCTCCTTTAGGAAAATTTAGGGTTTGTATTATTTTTTGTTTGTTTGTTTGTTTTGGAGGAAAGGGGGTTAATTAGGTATGATGTTACAGAAGGGGTGGGGGGATTGAGGAAGGAGAAAAAAATTATTCAATCCCAACCTTGGAGGGATGGTTTTATAGTAAATTCAAAGGCTTAACTAAACAAAAGTTAAGTCCAATGTAGGAACTGTTCCAGAAGGACCCTACAAAGCAAGAACATATTGGCAGGGAGAATCTTCAATACTTGTAGGAAGGAATCTTATATTCAACTATCAATCGCATCTGTCCCTCTGAACTCGAAATAATTCCTTAGATTGGCAAAGAGTTAATATTCTAACTTATTTCATAGGTAAAATCCAGGAGACAACATTAAAGACAGTACTAAAAGGAATAAGTATGTTAAGTTATTGGGGAACATAACGTTTTAGTATGGCTTCTTATTTTTTCCAAATGTGTCAGTTTCACCAATGAGATAACAAGACTCCCTGCTGCATGCATCACTGAAATGAAAATGAAACTACAATAATGCCATCAGTATTTCAATGGATAGCATACAGTTAAATCCTGCTCTTAAGTAGTCAGAAGAAAAGTGGAATCTCAGATCACAATATGTGAATTAATTTGTAAATGACAACTTTTTTATTGTGACCACTGCAAAGAAGAGTGGAATAATTACAAAGGTAATTATAAAAATGAGAGCTCTAAAATAAAACTGTGGAGGTATAAAACAAATTGTGTATCAGGCTACAAACCTTAATTTAGCATTCACTTTTTCTATGATCATCAGTCCTAAGACTTTTTGTGTATGACTTATTGTCAAAGGCAGTTATAGGTCTTTTCCATAACACTGTGCTTACGCAAGATACTCTCCACCAACTACCCACCTACTGTACATATTGCAGGGCTGCAGTGTTGCCCTATGGGCAGGGGTGGATTGGCCATTCAACCCACCGGGAGGATACCCGGTGGGCCGGGCCAGCTACGTGGCCCTAGCTGTCCCACAGTCTGACATTTTTTTTAATTATTTTTTTTTAAATTTAAAAACAATTCTTGGTCCCGACAACCCCATTGGGTGGGGATGGGGGGGGAGGCGTCTGGCCTTCCCCCCCCCTCCTCCGTGCCACGAGGCTTTGCCCTCCCAGAAGTTGCTTTTACACTACTTCCAGGAGAGTCTGGCCCCTTCTCGCTCCCTCCCAGAAGTAGTGTAAAAGCAACTTCCAGGAGGGCAAAGTCTCGTGGCAGAGGCGTGGGAGCAGGCGGCTGAACTGGCTCACTTCACTGGACTCGCGTGGAGAGCAGTGGCGCAGGAGGGGAGCACTGGGAGCAGCATGGAGGAGCAGCAGCAGACACCGGCGGTAAGAGCGGCAGCGGTGGCAAGAGAGGCGACTCGAGGGGAGGACAAAGTATGAGCTGCGGGGCAGCAGGTGGAGTCTGGGTGGGGCCGGGGGGACTTGGGCCTGCTTGGGGGGGCGGCTGGGGGGCCCGGTTTGGACCTCTTTTGGGCTGGGGGGGGGCCGGGGCCTGGCTGGGCCGGGGGGGCTGGGGCCTGGGAGGGCCAGGCCTAGGCCGGGCTGGTGGGCCGGACCTGGGTGGGCCGGGGCCAGGGCTAGTGGAGCCTGGCCTGGGCCAGCCAGCTTGTGTGGCCTGGCTTGGACCGGGCCTGGTGGGGCCTGGCCTGGTGGAGCCGGGCTTGGTGGGGCCTGGCCTGGTGGGGCCGGGATGGTGGGGCCTGACCGGTGCCTGGCCTCGTGTCGCTAGGGCTGGGCCGGCTGGCTTGGGTCAGGCCTGGTGGGACCTGGCCTGGGCCAGGCTAGCGGGGCCGGGCCTGGCGGGGCCTGGCCTAGTGGGGCCTGGCCTGGGCTGGCCGGCTTGTGGGGCTTCTGGGCCGGGGCCTGTGGGCCTGCTTGTGGGGCCTGGGGCAGACTGGGGTGGGGGCTGAGACTGGCTGGCCTGTGGGTGGGGGGCTGGGAGCCAGGACTCCTGCGTTATCTGGGAGGGGAGTGGGGGCTAGTGGGTTAGAGCAAAAGTCAAGTATCTTGACTTTTGCAGCTTGCAACGAGTCCATGTTATAGCTTCTGCCTAATCATGATACCTATCATTTCCACACAGGCTTTCCTGCTGTGGATCAAGGCCAGCCTCGGAGCTCGAGACACCAGCAGTCGGAGATAAGCAAAGCAGCAAGAACAGGTAAAAAGAGCAGCACAGTCCTGGGGAGGATGTGACTGCCAACTTTGTTGTTGGTGTTTCCTTTATATTTCTGTGCAATTGAACTGTAATTTGTATTTTATTTGTTGTATTGTTGCATTTTGCATTTCACAGTACAATATTGTACTGTATGTATTGTAAAGTGTATTGTATTTGCAGTAAGTTTTCAGTTCTGTAAATGCTGTAATTTGCTGTGATTTGCTGTAATTTTTCAGTTCTGCCTTAGTATATTTTTATTCCCTGACTCTCCATGCTAGACGAGCCTTCCAGCAGGAGTAGACGTTGTGCACATACATTCAACAGAGAAATCACTTACAGCAACCTTCTTCTATGGAGAGCAAACGAAAACTCAAAGGTGGGGCTGAAAAACTACCCGAAAAGAAGAAGAAACAGTTGGCCTCGGAAGCGGTGAAGTGTGCAAAACTGACTTCCCTATTCAAGATTGGTTCTGGTGGGCCTTCAGTGGACACGCATGGATCCAAAGGAAGTGAAGACACGGTAACGGCAAGCTGCACTGTAGAGATGCCTTCTGCTACGGAGCAGGGAACAGAGGAAGATAGTTCTGCCAGGGAGCCTTCAACATTACAGGAGGCATCCAAAGGAACTCGCCCCTTTCCAATGGAAAGAAAACGAAAAGTCGAAGGTGGGGCTGAAAAAATCCGTGACAAGAAGAAGAGACTGTTGGCCTCAGAAGCGAAAACGTGTGCCAAGCTGACTTCCCTATTTAAAGTTTGTTCTGCTAGTGGGCCTTCAGAGGCACAGCAGCCATCAAGAGGAAGTGAAGAGATGATAAAAGATCTCCAGTGAGGAGGAGCCTTCTGCAACACAGGCATCAGAAGAAGGAACAGAGGAAACAATCAAGAGCACCAGTGTACAATGGCCTTCTGAAACTCAGGAAGTAACTGAGAGCTTAGATGCGGAAACCACCAACCAGGGGACAGAAGCTGGAAATAAGTTATCTGAGGCAAGCTCATATAATCAGCAGGCTGAGGAAGTTGTTATTTTTGTCAGACCCAAGGAAATGGAGAGGTCTTTTTTTTAACCATCATCCTGTACAGCCACTTGAAGATACGTCTCTCCCATTCAAACCGAAACAAGTATTCAAAAAAGAAAATGGTACTCGCCGTAATTGGATATCCTATAATAAGTCATCAGGTGCCCTCTACTGCACAGTATGTTTGGCGTACAGCAAGAGTAATGAAAATAACGCATTTACAGAAGGTATAAGTACCTGGTCGCATGTTCACCAGCGCATCTCTGAGCACGAGAACAGCAAACACCATATTTCCTGTGCAGATGCTCACATGCAGAGTGCGAAGAAAAAAGATATTGG
>QEPC01010217.1:1360987-1397480 GCA_003113815.1 Sphenodon punctatus
TAAATGAGTAATCAATATAAAGATGTTTACTCACTTTATTCATATTCACCTTAATATTTAAACTCACAACTCATCTAGAACGGATAGATGGCAATATTACAAGGTGCCATTGTGGTGAATGCTGAGCTGAACTTGGGGGTGGCTGGAGAGGCAGCTAGGGGAATCAGCTGTTCACAGTAAACAGAAACACACAGTGGCCACGCGGGTAGGCCTGATGGCATTTCCAATCCTAACCGGGAGTTCAGGTGGGCCACTCTGAGCATGCTCGGGGGGGTGGCCAGATACCACGGGGCTGGCTGGAGTCAACTGGTCTTAAATACTACAGGTGTGGGGCAGCTGAGGGTGGGACCCTGGAACAACGGAAGCTGGAAGGAGCTGATGAGTGCTGGGTCCCTGAGCTGGAGGTGAAGCTTGGTAGAGCTGGCTCGACTGGGACTGTACCTCTCTTTCTGGGTCAGCTGGAGAGCACCACTGAGGAGGAACCACCAAACAGAATGTGAGACTACTGGCTTTTTGCTCTGTATTTGCTGATACTGTCTGTGTGTTGTATCTTACCTACACTTTACCCTTATCCCCACTGTTAGTAAAGTTGGGTGATTAATAAATAAATAATAATAATAATATTTATTTATATAGCGCCCCCCATGCCATGGCAATCGGAGCACTTCACATAGAATTTAACACAAGTTTGAATCCTCACAACAACCCTGACAAGTAGGTTAGGCTGGGAGAATATTGTGACTGGCTCAAGGTCACCCAGGGAGTTTCTGGTTAAACTGAGACTTAAGCTGAACTAGGGTCTCACCCACCCACCCTTACCTCCTGGTCCAGGAACTGCGGACTTAGCCACTACACCACACTCTACACTACCCTAACTCCCTACTCTGGAGTTAGTCTGGTCATTGCTCCAGGTAGACACCTCCAGGGGAGGGGGAATCTCGGTCAGCCTTCGCCTGCACCCCAGAGGGGTGGGTTTCTCCACTAAGCTTTACCTCCCAAGGGCCTGCCCAGCAAGGTGATCTCAGGCTGGCTGCATGACAGGCACGGGCCTGCCCGAGCACCAGGACACAGGGGGCTGGGCTCGGTGAGGTGAACAGGGGTCTGGGACAGCCATGCAAACGTGAGTTAATCCAAGACAACAAAAAATAAGCCAAGCCAATCAAATGTCTGTCTAAAGCCCAGCTTACATTTTAGTTCTTTAAAAATAGCAGTACCAGAGTGCAACTTTTAAGGTTATAAAGCGTTGCACACAAAATGGATTTTAGAAAAGACCTTATTTCATTTCAGCAGAAAGCACCCTGAATTAGGAAAGGGGCATGTTAAACCTAGGAGACAACCCTTTTTTATTATTTTGTAGCTCTTCTTATCATTTCAATTCCCTTTTCTTCTTGACACAAGGCTAAATGCTGTGAATTATAGCTGCTAAGGAGTGAAAGAAGAAGAATCAGGATGGGGGGCAGGGGGGCACACCTTAAATGAAGAAACACTGAAAGGCCAGAACTATTTCTGAATTCCTGTTCTGGACAGACAGGCAGGAATACTAGCCCCGCCCCGGCCTCACGGCCCGTTGCGCGCGGCGGGCCCCCTTCTCCCCCTGGGAGGGGAGTGAGGGCAGGGGCCCATCGGGCTAGGGCCGTGGGGAACACGGGAGCGACAGGTACCTGGTCCCTGGGTCAGAGGGAAACCTGACACGATGTTCCCCTCCCGGGGCGTTCCTCGCCCGCTGCCCGCCACGGCTGGGCCGGCCAGGCTCTCCGCACCGGAACCTCCCCCCAGCCCACGAGGGATCCATCGGTATCGGATTCATCCTATAATACCAATAATTGTCAATATTGGATTAATCAGATAATACTGATAATTGTCGGTATCTGTATATTGTTTTTTTAACATTGCCGGTTTGTCTCAAATTTTTAACATCGCAATGTTAAAACATGGCTGCAATGTTAAAGAACCGAGAAAATCAGCAATCTTAAAAAACCGATATACCGATAAATCCGATATCGGATTAATCCTATACCGATAAAACCTGTAACCGATAATTTGCCTCGAGTCCCACCCCTAAGAATACATTCACATGTTCAAGGGGCCAAGACTGCATGAGAAGGACAGAAGGCATCCTGTGGAATGATAAAACTCCAAAAAGGATGAGAGAGCTCCAGGGAAGAAGAAAAAAAAAAAGAAACGAAACATAGTTTCTGGTATTGCCCAATAGTGATCAAACAACAAAATTAATATTATGTATCCTCCAGTCCAAAGCCAAAAGATCATATGGTGTGAACTAAGCGGTTAATATATTTCTCTATGCCCGTTTACAGAAAGCACGGTACGTACCCTGACCCTTGTGGTTAACTTCTTTAGCAGCAATCACTTTGTTTATAACAGTCTGAAGGAAATCGTTCTCCCCTGCCACCCTGGGTGAAAAACGGGATGATATATTCAGCTGCTTGTGTCGACTGGCGTCATCCAATGCTAGCCTGGAGGATGCACATGACGACCAACACCACAGGAAACAAAGGGGCACAGAAAACCAGAAGTCACAGTAACAAGGGAACACAAAAGAGCATATCATATAGTTGAGACAAAGAGTATTTATTAGTCAACACAAGACAAAGGATAGGAAAGGTAACAAGAAAGACATCGGAAGATCATTAATCAGGAAAATGCTAACCTAATAAAGAGAAGTAAAGCAGACCTATGTTACCCTTATCCAAGAGGACTATGCATGCTTCAGTTCCACTTCCAATATAGTAAAGGCAAGGAGCCTTTTACCTGAGACACCCATGTTAGATAATCAAACACTAAGGGGATGACAGAGTATTGAACCCTGTTGAATCTTTCAAGCTAGCTTCGTGCTGCTACAGAAATGAAGGGGTAGGTGCAAAGAGCTTGATGGGAATTTACAGGAGAAAAAAAACAGCTTTGAATTTCACAAAAGTGGCTTAGGGCAGGAAAAAGAAATAACCCATCAAACACATTGTTACATCTGATGAACAAGTGAAAATATGAAAGTAGTATATGAAACGCCACATTTATAAACAGCATTCAAATACCCCACGCCAACCTTGCCAAGTGCATTTTGACAGCTGTTGTGTCGGTGGCCAGTGAATGAATACAAACAAGCAACATACGCAAACAGAAAATGCCAAGTAGCACAATAAAAGCACAGCATGAAATGAGTAAGAAAATATGCCTACTATTCAGTGTTTAAGTCAACACTAGAAATAATGACACCACTATTCATCATGGGTTTGTCCATTACTCATATGCCCAATGCAGACTTTTTCTGAAGAACATTTTTAATTTACAAACAAACAAACCAAAAAAATCACATTTGTGCATCTTTTCCAAAAGACCGTTTATATAAACAAAGAATATAAATCAGATTTAATGGAGCAAAACCAAAAACACCCTAAATGTTCTATTAGCATCCACTTCCTTCATACACAAAGGTTCATTTTCAAGCATATTTCCCTACTCACCAAAATAAAAACTTGCCATTGTTTAATAATACAAAAAAGAAATCTCATGAAAACATGTCTTTAAAAACCTCCTTGAACAATAGATCAATATTACTTGGCAAATGTGCAATATTCTGTTGGTATCATAACATACAAAACACAATGTGTCTGAAGCTAGCAGACATTCAACTCCATCCAGCCCATGTGGACGGCTGACTCGAAGTCCTCCGGGCTGCTCAGGTGGCAAGGATGGGGAGGGCGGTCTCGGTGGCCGCTCCCAGGCTGTGGAACTCCCTCCCGACGGAGGCCTGCCTGGCCTCGGTACCTCCCCTCTTTCTGAAGACAGTGTAAGATCTGGCCATTTGGCCAGGCCACTGGAGAGGGAGATGGGTAGCCGGATGGGTTGGGGAGGGGGGGAAGTCTGCCCTTTTAGTTTATTTTTAACATTTTAATGATATTTTATGTTTTTATTATGTTTTAGTTATGTACTTTGTAAGCCACCCCGAGCTGCTCTGTAAGCAGGAGGGGGCAGGGTAGAAAAATGGTAAGTAAATACGTAAATAAATAAATAAATACATGTCTCTATTCTCCCCATTTTTTTGCTACGTTGTGTTGACTTAATTCCCAAATTAAAATGTTTTAGGCTTCGTGTTCTTTCAAAGGCCGTTTTCACACGGATGCCCACCAGATGCCTCCCGTCCCGCTCAGTGTTTGGGCCAGCGGTTAGTGGGGGGATGGGTGTCCGCTTGGAGTTTGCCTGTGTGAACACCCAGCATGGGATGGGTGGCAGTCCGTGTGCATTCCTGTGCAACACCCACCTCTGCTCACCTCACACACATTTCCACCCATAGCGCCCTCCGAAAAAACTGAGGCTGCCCTATGGGTGGAGGTGGGTGGGTGTCCATGTAAACAGACACTCACACACACCTCCACCCACCACGGCAAAACAACCATCCCCCTCATCCACCTCTGTTCATGTAAAAAGGGCCAAAATCTTCTATATCTGTACTAGCTAAAACTTAGCTAAGATGGTTTGTTTGGGGCTATTTGAGGGGGCGGGGGTTGTTTTTTTTGTTTGTTTTTTAATTCTTGGAAGCTCTCCTGATCCACCTCTGAAATAAAGCAAGGTATAAATATAAAACAATAATAATAATAATCTGTACTCGTGTATTAAGTCAACAGGGAACAGAGTTATATGGTATATAAAGTTAATTTTTACTGCTTGAACAGCTTGGGGTGTATATATATATGTGTGTGTGTGTATAATAATAATAATTATTATTTTTATTATGGTAAACTTAACCTTTTGTATTTTATGGAGCTGTACCTCTTTCCCTCCCCCACCCAGACACTAGTATTCTGTGTTTTGCTGGGTGAAAGTATTAGCTGCAGACAAAAGGTTGGAAGATCCTTATATATTTTGCCATTAATCGATCATCATGCACTTCTAAACAATATCCTTTAAAAACAAAGAAAATCTACATACAAATAGACGCACACAAGGTGCATCCACACGAGCTGGGGTGGGACCGATCCTCCGCGGGCCCCATGTCAGACAAGTCCAGTCACCACACTTTGGGCCAGCTGGGAGAATTGGGCACATGGTCCGCCCCCCCTGTGGGCATCACCAGCTCCGTCATGCTCTTCGGGTAGGCTGAAGAGTTGACCACACTGAGTTGGATGCTCCAAGTCTGGCTGCACTGCAGGATTAGGCCTGCTGTGTGTGTGTAGGAGGGGGGGGAGCATGCATCTCCTCTCCAATGCCTAACAGCTGATTGTGAGGAAGGGGAACCTGGGAGAAGCATGTACGCGCCCCTCTCCCCACCCTGACAAACAGCTGATTGGGGAGATGCTGGTTTTGACCTTTAAAATCCTAAACGTTCTAGGCCCCACAGATCTGAGAGAGTGCTTGTCCTTCCATGCCCTAGTGTGTCCCCTGCCATCATCCAGAAGAGGCTCCCTTCAGGTACTGTCCATTAGCCTGGTTTAAACAAAAAGAGCTCGCAAGGAGGCTTCTCTGATGTTGCCCCAATGTTATGAATTTCTTTTCCTCCAGAGGTTCGTTTGAACCTGAGCCCAAGTGTCTTCCAGAGGCAGTGTAAGGCTTTTGTCCTAAGACATTTGGTGGGTGGGAATGGGGTGGTCTTGAGGTTGGGGAATGGGGAGGTGGTATTGGGTGGGTTTTCTAGGAGGTGGTGGGAGGGGTAAGGTCTTTTGTATTGGCTTTAATGTTTTTATAGATTGTGAGCCACCCTAAGCCTCTGGGAAGGGTGGCATATAAAATAAATAAAATAAATAAGCAGCGGGGAAGAGGGCGCGCACCCTTTCCAAGCTCCATCCCCACCCCACCCCATGATCAGCTGTTAGGCAGGGGGTGGAGCGCACTCCCCCAGGCCTGATTCACAGACCCCACCTGGTACCAGGGCTGCACAGCCTGGCCACCTGGGAGGCAGGCCCTTTAACCCACTTTGGGTAACCTTAGTACAATGCTGTGCCCCCAGCTTTTTTCCAAGGATGCATCGCGTTGGGCAATCCCACGGTGGCATTTCAAGAAGTTTGGCAAAACATGTACGTTAATTTTGTTTTATATTTTCCAGATGGGTCACCCAGTTGTTTTTAAAGACTTTAGAGCTTCTGAAAGGTATCAAATGGAGTAAAGGAGATCAAAGTCTAGATATAAAAACAAGTACAGTGGGGAAGCAACAGAACTAACATCCTCACGCTGTCACGAAAAGGTTTAATCTCTCACAAAGGGTCTAGTTTTAAAGATCAGAAGAAAGTTCAATATCCAGGACTATTTGGCTTTTGTCATCTCTACCTTTGAATTAGGTAAATTAGTTCTAATTATAGTGGTGTCTTTTTGACAAAGGTATCTGTCACTAAGACAGCCAAGTAGTCTCATAGAGACCACCCAGCTTACATAAAATGGGATAATAAATTTTGGTCATTACTGCCCTTGGTATGCTTCAACCAGCAGCTTATGTTTAAAGCTGAAGGGGGGGAACATATAAACGAAGACATAAATGACATTTATCAACTTAACTCTTGTTGACTTTCATTAGGCGTTTATACATTTAAGGGGATATTTTTAAAAGGTGTAAGTGGTAGTCAGAAGTCTATTTCAAATAGCTGTGACCATATGGCAGATTTTTGCTCCTTTAACAAAGCAAAAACAAACAAACAAAAAAGTAGCAAGGCAAGCTTAAATGGGGAACCACAAAAATCAAAAGAATAAATCAAAAGAAAAATCTTTCTTCATCACTAGTATTGTGCAATAGTTCATATACAAACCACCAAATTCAAAGCAACTCTTCATTCCCTCATCCAGGCCATCTGAACTAATCCCGGAGCAAATTCACAAACTGTAAAATATCTGCATAAGCTTAGTGGAATTTGCAAGGGCTTTTTAATTATTCCAAAATCACCTCTGAGAATCGTTTACATTAGCCTGTACTTACGGTTGGAATGGTATAAAGTGTTGCTTGTCCTCATCATCTACTTTCCCATTAATTATGTCAGTTACATCCATTACTGAAATCAAAAAGAAAAAAATGACATTAAACTGATCAGCAACTGAAGGAGTAAGGGTGGATAAAAGCACTTTTAATCTTCATGACAGACATTAGCAACTATTTGTGGCAAAATACTCTTATGCTGCAACGATAAACAGACTGTTTTCACTTGAAGGAAATTGAAACATTTTTGTGTCACATTCTTTGGGGTAACTTCTATGGTGCAATTACTTCACTGTGTGGCTTATACAAATGTAATCAGAATGAACAGGACGATAACTACCAGGAGGAATATAGCATACTAGTGGGTACCGTTACCATGCAGGATAAATCACTTAGGATTACACTGCCGCCATGTGGCTGGGATACACACAGGCTAACCAAGGAGCACTACTTGGTATCCCAACAACATTCTAGATATGGACAGCTCAGCATCTGAAATACCTCTTTCCACCTACGCAGAGAAGAGTGAGGTAATTTAGGTAGTTAAGGCAAATCCTTTTGTTGTAAAATAAAACCTCACTAATCAATGTATGCATCCACTCACAGGTAGACCGGTCTGCAAAGTGCTCAAAAGGCACAGACCTCACTAGCAATGAAGAGGGCTCACACCAAGAAAGGTGAGAGCTAGACTGTGTGCGCACCATGCGATCTAGAAGCCTGTTAAGCTAACATTTTCCAAGCACTAAATACCGACATGTCTTTCTTCCTCACCGCATGTGTTAATAAGAAATGCCTTCATTTTGCATGTATTTCTCATAGGACAAATCAATTTGCTTCTGAAACCAATTACAGTTGGGGCGTTTATAGACGAGACAAAAAAGGCGGCTGATCCTTTGATCAGCCGCCTTTCTTGCCGCTCGTCTACATGCGTGGCCTGCTTTTTAATCCGCGTCGGAGGGAGCAGGCGATCCTGCCCCCTCCGACGCGGATTCCCGGAGTGCCGGCTTTACGCCGCACTTCCTGGTCCTGTGCACGAGTGCGCATGCGCAGAAGGGCGCGCATGCGCACTCGCACTCTGCGCCATGTCTGAACATCAGACACGGCATGCAGAGACGCCGCGGCGGGAAAACCCGGCGTTTAGCGATCCCGCTTGTAAGCGGGATCGTCTATAAACGCCCTTGGTCTGAGAAATACCCCATAAAATGAATTAGCTAACAGCAAAAAATTAAACTATTTGTATTTTCCACATTGGAAGGCAGTTCTATAATGCTAGCCTCAAACCCGTTACCATACACAGCAGAGGGTGAGGAATGCATGTTCTTCTGAAAGTCATGATGAGGTAGACGGAGGTGAGACCTACTGGGACACCAAGGGCAGACACGGGGATCACCAGCCTGAGGCCTGCTGAGTTCAGCAGCTAGAGACAGGGTCTACCTGAACTAGGAGATGGGACCCGTCCTGCCCTGCCCACCTACAGAGCATCCCAGTAGGCCTGCAGGTCCCACCGAATGTCGCCATCTGCTCACACAGGCATCCCAGCATCACCTCCTCACCCCTGGGAGACTGCTCCCTTTCCAGACTGCCACCCACCCCTACATGTCAAGACTGAGGATTGCTCTGTGGGCCAGAAGTCGTCCATACAGAGGCAGACCACAGGCCAGGGGTTCTCCACTCCTGAATTACAGGGCAAAGAGGTCCATTGTGTCCCCATGAATTCCACACGGCACAGGGTTAGTGATGGTATTAGTGAAAACAAACTACCAGTTAGCATATGTGTCATACTCCTCACTCTTTTGAACTGTTCCAACCAACAGGCTACAAGCAGGGAAGTATGGATTACTGGCTGTGTTACTGTTGGTGTCAGAAAAGCTCCAGTTTATTAGAACCCAAGGTGACCTCTGTAATAAGTAATATTGGCATTCCAGGTTTTTCCATCTCAAAATGTGAATAGTAGCACCCACAGGCAGTGTCAGGATCACCTATACTGTGATGACATCTTGTTCAGCCACCGAGGATGAAGAATTTTAGAGGAGACAGTGGACAAACATCAGAAAACAGAAATATTCTTTTGCTGTTTCATACAGGGATGATCTCTACCTGCCCCCAGACCTCATCTTTAATAATTCTGGATATCACCAGGTACTTATATGAAAATATATCACATATTTCTTACTTGATAGTCTCTGTAAAATTTCATTCCCTGCAGGTTCAAAAAATTATGCTACCCTGTTTCATAGGCAAAACAATTATTTACGACTTAACTATAATACCTACACATATGTCCAGTTAGCTGTCAAATACCTGGATGCTGTACGTCAATTGTAAAAGTATAGGATCAGAAAACTTTGGGTTTAAGAGAGGAGTTAAGGCTCTTACAAAATTCAGCCATGCTCCAAAAAGCATGAAAATTGTAAGTTAAGGCTCCTGCCTTAACTTGCATGCCATGAAAGCAGTAAGCACGCTGGAAAGTCATACATAGTGTGCTTGCTTACAAATTAGGCTCCATTTTGCTTTGGTCTTTCAGTCCCAATCCTCTTCCTCTGTGGGTTGTGGGCAACACCGAAGCTGGGAACAGCAGGCTCCTCCCCACCCTATTATTATGGATTTGATCCCTATCTCCACTGTATCGGCAATTTCTCCTTCATTTATAGCTCTCCTCTCAGGCAGCAGCTGACCCCAAAACCTTTTCCCCGAATACACATCACCCCCATGTGTATGGGGGGGGGGGGAGACAAGGCTCAGAGTCAGCCAGGGGTGGGGGAGCAGTGTGTTTATGGGGAGGGAGAGCCAAGGTGCTTGGGGGTATATATTTATTTATTTATTTCGCTGCTCTTTTACCCCGCATCCTCCCGCTCACAGAGCAGCTCAGGCCCTATATGAGGGCCTGAGAGATCTCAAGAGGATAATAACCTCTCTACGTATATCCTACACACAGAAAAGAATAAGGATCCTCATTGTTTTCTCTTCTATACAAGAGTGTAGAGAGAGAGATTTACATGTCATGTACGTATGTGACATAACCTAAAAATCTCACTCTTTCCATTGGATAAAATGGGAATGTCAAAATATCGTAACATAGAAACTATATGCGACAGATTTTCAAAATCTAAATTCAGGAACACACTAGAATGAACACTTGAATTTTCTGAACCCTCTACACCTCCAGACAGATTACTTAAAACAAACTTTTCTGTGTCAACAAAAACCATCAGAAAAAACAGTTCTGCCTCCAAAATCCAAACTCCTGTAACTCATCCACTTGTCAACTGAACTGTCTGAAATTTGGATAATTTCAACCCCTCACTCTAGGCGATCCTTCCTACACGTTTACACAGTAATAGGATAAATCATCTCAGTTTTATAACGAGTAGCCTTTTCATGATTTGAACAAAAGACTGCAACCTGCCTTAGCTTTAGAGCTGCTCCTGTGTTGCTATAATAGAGGAAAGTCTCAATAATCTTTTTTTCTAAGCAAAAGGCGGATGAAACAATTGTGTGATATTAAAACAGCAACTCTTATCTACAGTTCTTATCTGACACTTTACCTGAAGAGAATAGATTACCTGCTACTCCAAAAGGTCGCCGTAGCCCAGAGGTTAGTTTTCTTGTGTTGTTGTCTCTCAGTTCCATTCTGCCCACTCTTACAATCTGACAGACAAAACTGATTTTCTCTCTTTTCAGGTCTTTGCTGCCAAGGTCCTAGAAAAATTAATTTCCATACATTACTTCAGAAAAATACAACTCACAATTTAGGTTCTACTTTAGTAAACATCAAAAAGTTTGTTGTTCAGAACTCAGTCTTTTTAGATGCCAGATTTTAGCATCAGAATAAGTTATTCACATAACAAAAGATTTTCATAACAATACTCAAGCAATTAATTTAGGCAGAATCCAAGAAATGGCTCCAGGACTCCTGCACAATTCTAATAATATAATATCTTTTGTCACAACTGTCAGAGAGGTTTGACTTGGTCCCAATGGGAAAAGGTCACAGTTGCCACAAATCACATTAAAGTTACAAATAAAGAAGGGAATTATAAGCTGCTCTGCAACCCAAATTCTAATCTCTTCTAGTAAGTCTAAGGGGTTTTAACAACACAATCCATTAGTGTCCTACAAAAAAACAAAAACAGCACACCTTAAATTCAGCAAGAAAAAAAAGTGCACTTACAGTAAAGACAGCTCGAAGATTATGTAATCTGTCTAAATCTTTTGGCAACCCAGAACTTGACCACCGCACCAGATAGTTTTCACTGTATATTTTTTTAAAAACAACAAATGTGGTATTTTTTAAAAAAACAAAACAAAAAACAAAAACAAATTAAAGGCATTACTATCTCAGTGCAGATTATACAAAACCAGGCTAAGTCTACATGGAACTAACCTACCAACTAAGATTTTGCACAGGAAAGTGACTTCAAAATGGTACCTTCTTAGACAATAGACCGATCTTTGTGTGAATTTGTAGTCAGCAAAATGACTTTTCATCTGGGGCAGCACTACCAGCACTGCACACTGCACTCACTCACTATGAGTGAGTGAGTTTCTGCATCATCGGATGCATCACCAAAAGAATTAACCAAGTTCAGAATGCAGAATCTCTAGAATGCACCCGCCGCGCCCCAAGCGGCTCCTGCGGTCGGCCGGGGGTGTCTTTCTGCAGGTCCCCCACGTAAAGCGGGGGGCCACAATGGAGAGGGCATTCTCGGTGGCCGGGTCGCGCCTTTGGAACTCCCTTCCGGAGGAAGCTCGCCTGGCCCCAAGCCTGTTGTCATTCCGGCGGTGTTGTAAAACCTGGCTGTTCGCCCAGGCCTTTGGGGGGGAAGGGGGGTTAGGGTTTTTGTTCATCTCCCCTACCCTGTCTATTGTTTTAATGTTTAAGTTGTATCCCGGGGCCCTGAAGTATTTAATATGTCTGAGTATTTTAAATTGTTTATATGTGTTTTCTATTTGTTTTTATGACTGTTGGAAGCTGCCCCGAGCTGTTGTCAGGAGGGGCGGGGTACAAATGCAATAAATAAATAAATAAATTTGATGGATAAACAAAGGGGGAAAAACATTTGACTTTGCCATTTTAGAACGTGTAAGGGCTGGCAGTTAAAAAAATTAAAATAGACAAAACTGACATTTTATTTGAAATCTGATTCCCAGATCTGATCTGCCCAACAGGCCTATAACTATAGAAGATCACAAGGCGCACGCTCACATTGGCATTTTCAGAGTAAAAGTACACTTCAGTTTCCAAGGCAAAAAATTATCAATGTTAGATTTCTGTAAGAAACCCTGAAGTTAATATACTTTACAGTTTACATAACTATGTTCATATACTAACGATGGGCTTATACAAATGTCAGGGAAAAAAAGTCAAAATAAGTCCAGATGATTCTGGCATGCTTCACCCTATGTTCTGCCACAGTAGCAATTACTTCATGAGCAGCTGCTCTGAGCATTCCGTGTATGTGTGCGTGTGCGTTCAATATGAATGAAAGAGCAATTCTTCCCCAGCCCAGCAGGATGCACTCACAAAGGGAATCCAAATTTTCATGTCTCTCCCAAATGTTAAGCCAACTGCAAAGTGAGAGCGCCCAGTCTTGCAAGCGTGTGTGTGTATGTTCCAATAAGCTCTACAATTGGGGGAACTAAATACATATTGCAAAGAGGAGCAACATGAATTTATAACTTACTGATGGCAGGGACCCTACCCTGCTGCTGTGCTTCATAAAGAAGATGAAGTACTTTTAAACCTATGCCTCCCAGATAATTCCCCTACAGTTCACCTGGGAAACTGACTTTCCCAATATTCAGCTATTTTTTGCAACTGCTACCAAAATCCAGGAGGAGGACATAGTTGACAGGCAACACAAGAGATAAAAACACACACTAACCTGATAAACTTGGATTCCACTGGGTCATACAGAGACATAAGGACTTCAGCATCTTCACCGATTTTACAGACTACATTTTTTAAATTTACAAATAAAGCAAATGAAGGTGTTGCAGCAAATTTGGCTTGTCTGTTAATATCAATGTTCTGTTTTTGAGACTAAAAAAAAGACAAAGAGTATCAAATCTAACAGGATTAACGACTAAAACCTTGCTTTCATCAGTCATCCATCCTATGTATTTAAATAAAAAACAACTGACAAAGAAAACTGCAAGTGGGTGTCCCCAGGAAGTTGATGGAGAGTTGGAGCCCTTGCCACACTCACTTACAGAGAACAAAGAGGGTGATGAGTTTTTATATTAGGCACTTGCATCTATTGAGTCCATCATCTATGGGGCTTACCAATGTCATTACACTGTTTCCTTGCACTCCCCTGTCATATCCACCTATTCTCTCATTTCATACCTATACTTTAAGCGCTAAGCAGCAGGGACTGTCTTTGGGTGAAAACAGACATGACTCTAACCACCCTTTAACCACCCTTGGTGGTTATTTATGCATGTTGCAGGGCTGTATTGGTGCCCCATGCAGCCCTGAAACATGCATAAATGACCACCAAGGGTGGTTAAAGGGTGGTTAGTGTCATGTCTGTTTTCACCCTTTGTTGTCAGGGATTTCTGCAATGCCAATACAGCATGGTCCTAGGAAACCTAGCCACTAGCAAGGTAGGGAGAAATGGGCAAGAGGGAGATTTAATATAAATCCCCTTCTCCAGTGTCCCCCCCAATCAAACATGCGCCAAATATTTCAATTGCCTCTTTCTTTGTGTTCTGCACCCCTGGCTTTGTAGTTTGCTCTGAGGGCTGCATCGGAAGAGGATGGCTTGCTGTGGAATGGGTTGTTTGCTTTCTTCCCTTGTCCCCTCATCCTTCCCTATCTCCATCTCCTTCTTTACCCCTGAATCAGTCTCTCTCCTCTTCCCTTTCTGTTCCCTCCTACTCCCTCTCCCTGCCTGTCCCTGAACATAGCACTGTCTACTTCTGCCCTCACTCTGCTCTCTCCCTCAAGGCCAGGTAAGAGCCCAAAGCGGATAAATAGAGGGTTGTGGTAGGAGTAAGCTTGGCACTTGCTTGGCCAAACCTGAAGCTGGGTTGGCAGAGTCTGCCCCTGAATAAAGAAGAAAGACTGGTACCCTCACTCACCCAGAACCAACCATCCCTGTAGTGGAGACAGGTCCCATAGCACCTCACCCTGAGCACCTTACAGCCCTGTCCCTCTCAAGAGAGTCATTTTGTTTAGAGGGAGATCAGGAAAGGGCTAGCAAATGCATTGAGCTCCTGCTCAATGCAGGAGACTTCGCAGGTCTGAACTATGAATAATAATTTCTGAAATCTATGCATAATTTAAATTATTTACATCCGGAACGCTCAACAAATCGTTGGTTTGCCAAAAACAAGTTTGGACATACATCTGTCCTGCCCTTTAAACCCTGCAGATCCAGCGTCCTGATCCAACTTTTAATTTAATATAGTTTGATCCTCTGTCAGATAATACCCTCACACCTGCTTACTCTTTTAAACAAATTCAGTAGCCTCCTTCCTTCCACTCCCACCTGCTCCAACCCAATGGCCACAAAAAATGGCCTTTTGGGTCACATGCTACCCCTGGGCTGAATGTTGAACACCCCTGCTTTACATCATGGACAAGATAAGGTGAGTTAAGAAGTGTACTTCTGAAAACTAGAATACAGTCAAAGAGCTCCACTCCTCAAGCCCCACTGAAGTGAATAGGATTTGTGTCAGCAAAGCAACTTGAAGATCAGGCTCCAAATGTTGAGAATACCGTGGTAAACAACCGTCATCATTTAAACAAGAACATATGTGTAGATAGGGTCGCTTACCTTTTCTTCGAGTAGTCTTTCCTCAACTTGCTTGGAAGCTATTTCATGAGCTCTGAAAAGGCTGATTGTGCTCGTTTGTTCCGGATCTAAAATATTACCATCTTCATCCCTTACAACTAAATCCAGATCAAGGATTCTACGTAAAAGGAGGCACACAGTGTCACACTAGGTTACTTAATTATCAGCATCTATGCATCTTATTATTTACATAGCCCTAGCAACGTGCCTGGCACTGAACGGTAGTGATTAGAAACAGTTCCTTGCTCCGAGGGGCTTAAAACTGAGGCTGGACAAGGGGAAGAAAAGCTACAGTCAAAGTAGGAATGATTCAGGCGTAAGTGCTTAGCTTAATTACAGGGGTAGATGGGGATCATGAAGGGCAAGACAGCATAAGGAAAAACATTGGTAGGCAATCTACCAATTGCACGCGAGGAGCTAGGAAAGGCTCGACATAAGAGGTAGGTTTTTAGGAAGGATTTGATGGGAAGAAGCAGAATATACATGTTCAGGAAGGAAGTTCCAGATGTAGAGCGGGCATGGGAGAAGGGTCAAAGAGGATTTAGTGAGCAGGAGACTCTAGTGTAGGTGAGAGTGGTGGTAGAGGAGAAACAATCTTCTCAAGTGGGAACCATAGAAGGAAACGAGGGAAGAGAGATGGATGGAGGAATAAGACCAAGAAATGCTTTGAAGGTGAGAAATAGGAGCTTGTGCTGGATGCGAGGCGGAGAGGGAGTAATGGAGGGAGCAGAAGAGGGGGTTGAAAAAACAGAAAGCATTGCAGTAACTGTTGCATACATCATCTCAGAGGCCCAATTTTACAAGTAAAGGGGAAAAAATTCTTCTCAATTTCATCTGACTGTTTGGACAAATGGAACCAAGGTGGCATCTCCTGAAAATGGTTTGGTAACTTCGTGAGATCTAGCAATGGTTCCAGGTTCTCAGAGAAATCTACAAATTCTCAGAAGAGAAAATTAAGAGCTCCAGAAATCAGCAAGGAGAATGCCAAGACCTTTAGCTTTTATCCTGAAGACACAGTCTTTTCTTGTTACCAAGCAAGGAAATGCAGTCTCAATTATGTGGGTTTTCCAGAAATCTGAAAGTTTTCTGATGCCCTAAATCAACTGGGATCGGATCTAGCATGTTTATTTGACTTATATTAAACAAAGCTCCCAAAGTACACCATGGGTGATTTCAGACGTTGCGCGGTCCCGATTCACCACAGTGGATTCCCGGCGGGGGTGAACCGAACCACCCCCCGTGGTCAAAAGTAGCTGAACAGACATGACGGGACCAGGACCACGGCAGGGAATCAGGTCGCCAGATCACAGCCCGGGGCAGCGCAACAGACGTTACACCGATCCCGGGCCGGGCCGTGGTCAAAGCACCCGGAAGGCGCCGGGGCGCCTCATCCCGGCTGCTGCTGTGTGCCCACATGTTTTGTCCCCGGCTGGGAATCATTTCCTTTGATTCCAGCCGCTGGTTGCCAGCCAGACGTTACTTTTTGTTGGTTCCCGTCGGGAATCTCTTTGACCACACTTTCGGAGATGGTCCAGGGGGGAGCTCCGGAAGCGTGGTTGATTTTGACCCCATGTGGGTATTGACCGTGGTGAACATCTGGCGCCCGCGAAACAGACGTTCAGGGCGCTTTGGCCCCACCGCGGGATTGACCGTGGTTCACTGTGGTTGCGTGTGATCTCGTAACGTCTGAAAATACCCCATGTTAATTTTATGTGCTGGATCTCAAAAGTTTTTCCAATAGCCAAAAGTAGTTGAACTGAAATATTTAAAGGGAATGGGGGGGTGGGGTGGATTTCAATAAAACGTACTTAATATGGTTTAAAATAAAGGTTATATTCAAACAAATTCAAAGCTTTACTTTGAAATTATTTTTATTGGAATTACTTGTAAATATTTGAAGACATGACAACTTAATAGCATACACTTACTTCCCTTACATTGGTTAAATTTTAAGAAAATGTTAATGTACTGAAAACTGTAACATACTGATTTGGGGGCAGTATGTTTACATTTCTCTGAGCACCTTCAGTTTCACCGTCACTCACTGTCTTTAGAAGCGCTTACACTACTTGTTAGTTCCAGTTAAGAGGCAAATCTCTTTCACTAAAGGATGGTGTATGTATGTATAGCCCTTTCCACGCGGATGGTGCTGCAGGCCCGGTGGGTGGAGGTGGGGGGGAGGCGTTTGTGTGAAAACGTCCTATATGTGCATTTGTTTAGTGTTAAAACAAAATTACTGGACTTGTAATTTCTTGTTATCTTCTGTACCAAGTTTCTAGAGATCACTTTAACCACTTTGTGTCCCTGTCTGTAACTGACCCGGTCAGTTGAATTCTCAGCCTTTGTGTTACTGTGAAACCAGTTTCTTTGATATGTGTATTCCCTTCTCCTGATAAGCTGTTTCCCACTACATCCTCAACCCATATGGTTGCCCCCTCTGTGTTTAACACTACCTATTGTTTCTAAGGCCGCGTTCACATCTGCGGCGGCAACGGCAGAGAGAGTGGCGAGGGAAGACGTGGCAGTGGGGAGGAGCCAAATGACAGGAAAAGAGTCGGTGCGAAAGGGGATCTGCCGCAGCTTCTCTCACACATATCAGGCCCTGACATGCGTGAGAGAAGACACAGCAGACCCCCCTTCGCACCCGCTCTTTTCCTGTCATCTGGCTCCTCCCCACTGCCACGTCTTCCCTCACCACTCTCTCTGCCACCATCACTGCCACAGATGTGAATGCAGCCTTAGTTTGTCTCCTACACCAATATATAATTTTACAGCTATTTTTAAATGTCTGGCACATCTATCTCTCTCTCTTTACCCACCCACCCCCCACACACACACCCCTTGCTCAATCCACTCCAACCTGTTCCATGCCCCCTCATATATACCTGATCTACATTTGCCCATTATATATATATTTCTACTGGCTATGCTACATGCCTGAGGAAGGGCCCTGTGTGGGCAGAAAGCTTGCTTATTTCCACCAACAATAGTTGGTCCGATAAAAGATACCATTCAAACTACTTTGTCTCTCTGATTATCTCATCTGAGACTACGTGGAGGAAAAAGGGGTCTTATCCATCCAAGTATAGCCAGGACCAGCTCCTGGAATCTTTTCATGATGGGTCTCTGGACTCAGATAGCGCCCGCTGTTTCATGTTTCCACCATCGTGTCCTAAGCCAGCAGGCAACTGCACTTTTTCCATTCACCTCTGAATTGTTGTCTTGGCCAATCAACTCCAGGGATAAGAGGGACTGACAGAATATGCTAAGCTGTAGAGCCTGAAAATTTGCTTGATTGGTGGACCCTGAGAAATCAGAATTTAAAGATTTTAATTTAAGGCCAGAAAGGAATATTGCAATCATCTTGTCCGATGTCCGAACGTCTTACAAAAACCAACTATTCTTCCAGGCAGGAAAGAGGCAAAAGCTGGGGTCGAAGAGAAGAAGTTTTAAAAAGTTCATCCCTGCAAGAAAGGAAGCTTATTCCTCTCTCTGGGTGTTTTTACACAAGATGCATGGACACTCACTGTCCACATTTGAATATGGTGCGTGGGGGCACGGGCTTCCATGAACCACGTACTGCCCAACCAGTCCATGCATGGGGCACTCCAAAAAAAGCCCCGGAGTGGTGCATGGACCCCATGTGTGGGGCCACTCGTGTGAAGCACCCCTCCCACCCCCCAGTGCACAGTAGCCATGCACCCTCCCCACCCCCGACTCATTTAAAAGCACCCTTTGTCTAACAACATCTAGATGGGGAAACTGGAGCAGCTATGGATAGGAGAGGAGATAGTTGCATGAGTGGCTAAGATCTGGATAAATGAGTCTGTTAATAAGAACTCATGACACACTAGGTTGTTTGAAAAAGAAACAATCATTTTGCCCAGGCTTTAAAATAAAAGGTGATCACCCCTGACCACTCATGAAATAAGAGGAAACTGGAGCGTTGAAATTCCATGCAGGAATGCTTGCGTCCAAGCAGATAATACCCTATGGCCCTTTTCTAATGGGTGTGGGTGCATGGGGGGATGGCTGGGTGACACGGTGGGAGGGCGGTGCGTGGGGGTGCATTCACACAGATCTCCACGCACGGAGCATCAGGCATTGGCACCCGTTGCTCCGTGCGTGGGTGATGGGTGGAGGTGGGTGGCGAGGTGGGTGGCACGGTGGGTGGAGCGCGGGAGTGCACATGCACCCCACGCCCACCATCCGTGACGTTTCCACAGGCACCCACTGATCCCCCCCACATCCGCCGTGGCATTCACATGGGCACCCCCTACCCCCACATATGTGCAGGGGGGGGGCATCCATGTGAAAACGGTCTGTGTTCCAGGATACACTGAAATTGGAGTGTGACATGCGTCTCCTTTTCTGCACAATCCACAAACACAGACTGGTTACCAACTCCCAACCCCCTGCCAGCTCCAATTCCTGATGTCAGCCAAGAAGATAACAATCTCACAAGCGCAGAAGGCTATTCTAGCACCGCTCCATGAGGGGGATTTTATAGCACTGCCTGACAGGGATCGGAAGCAGAAGTCAGTCACCAGGGCACAATCAGAAAGTGTTGTGTTATTGCCAGGGCCTGTTCCTCGGATCTTTCTCTGATGGCTATCTGCACTCAGACAGCGCCCGCTGTTCAGGGTTCCCATCATTGTGTTTTAGGTTGGCAGGCAATTGCATCTTTATTGTGGTGGACCTGTCAGTGCGTGACCCACTGCCTCAAGATACTTATCTCGGCTCCCCTCTCCTCATCTTCAAAAAGCAGTCAAAGACTTTTTTATTCTCCAGGTGCTTTTTAAAGGATCCACTGTTGACTCCCCTCAATGTATTTTCCCACCCCTCTCAAATTGTTTATAACTGGATTATAAATGGACTTTTGGTTATTTTGTTGTATTTTGTGAAGCGGTTCAAGCACCATTCGGTTTGGGGGGGTGGGGTAGGAAGTGTTATATAAATACAATTATTATGTATTATATACTGGCTGCCTTGAGGTTCCAACACCAGTTTTCAAAGTGATGAGCAGAAAGGTGAAGGGCTATCTTTCTGGCCTATGCTTACTGCTGCTCTAGATGTAGCTTTGCGAGACCTTTCTGCCTGGACGCAGAGCAAGAGGGAGTATTTTAACTCTTGAAAGAGGAGCCTGCTTACTGAAGCAGTTTTGGCACAGCCTCTGTGCCACAAACTCTAGCTACAGGCAAAAAAGCAGAGGAATCTTCCAATGAAGAGCAACTGGGCAGGGAGAAAATGTCTTGGACCACAAATGTCTGATCACTCTGCCAACCAAGTACCAAAAGTAGAGGGAACTCCATTGGTCTTTACTGTCACATGGATAGGAGCAGAGACCACTGACTTTTAATCATTTTCTCCCCCAAATCCAGGTGGCATATAACAAAACGTAAATTACCAATTAATTTTTCTCAAAGCATTTTGATTTGTTTACACTACCCTTTACAACCACACAAGGAAATCTATCAGTACCAGAGAGCCCAGTCACAACTGCCCATTGAAAAACAAAAGATCTGCAGAGCCAACTTGATAAAGAGTTGGGGTTATCACAGCAAAACAAAATTAAAATGCTGCCTTTGTTTCTACAAAGTCCGTACTTGAGAAAATTTATTTGAGAAAATAAGGGGAAAAGAAGCAGTTTCGCAACGCTCCATGGGTATTTACTGAAGACATAACAAATAGTCTTTATGTAAAGATATCTGAAATTATCATTTTTGGCAAAATGCAAATATATGACTCTACTAAAAAGATGTGGCACCCTTTTTATTGTGTATATTTACTCCGAAGTTCAAAATCCAGTTCTTTCTTACCAATTCTATAGGGAATTTTCCAATCACTTAATTAGTCCATCAGAACACTATGAGTAAAAAAACCACATTAGAAGAGGTTCTATTGTGTTTGAACACTGAGCATCTGGAGGTTATTCAGAATAACTTTAACCAACTCCTTAGCCAGATGGCAAAATACAGTAGCCAAACAAATAATATCAACAACATCTGGTTAATTGTGTACTGGGGTAGAACAGTCCATATCTTGGATTATAAACATTAAATTACTTACTGAATGGAGTTAGTGACCTTTTCATCACAAGTTTTGCTGATAAAGTACCGAAAGAAATGAAGCACCAAAACTATTTAAGCAACGATGCACAAATAGTTGAATTCTCATAAGAGAATTACGTCACCGTGACTTATAAAAAGTAGAAAGCTTTGCTGAATGGTCTCGACTCCTGATATGTGTAATAACTGAATAACCACCAGCTCTTGAAAATATTCAGAAAACAGTTTTACCCAACTTTTAATTTTGAGTAAAAAGACAGCAATATTGCTTTAGCTTTTAGTTAAGAGTGCCACAACTGCACAGTATCATGACCTACTTCCTTCTTGTGGAATTACTAAATCTGCAATTAAAAAGTTCATCTTTCAAACACAAATTTCCTTCCACCCAAAAAAGATTTCCAGAAGTTTATCCTTCATCAGGAGTCACTAAACTTAAGTTTCTGACATATCTGGGGGGGTGGGGGAACTGTCTCCTTCATGCTCCATCATGATCATTGTGGTCAGCCAGGAACAGCTTCTTGAAAGTATCATCTACACTTCAGGTTCATGTGGTGAGGCATGCAGAGAGGTGTTCTATTTGCGGCTTCTGGATTTTATTTATTTTGATATATATCCCACCCTATCCCCAAAGACTCAGGGAGGCTCACAAAACACACACAAAATACAAATGTAAAATAAGTAAATTAAAACTCCACAAAACTAAAAAAAAAAAGTATCATCCACCCCAAAATCATCTTATCATAACCTCTACATAAATATCACCCTCCCCATATCATCTTATCATAACCTCTACATAAATACTAATGTTTATGAAAATTAATTAGTAACAGTATAACCTTTAATGTATGCTGAACCTCTGAACATATTGAGCTACCACTTTCACACCAACACTCCGTTAGAGCACGAACAACTTCAGAAGGATGGAGATTGTTGTGGTGAAAAGGTTTAGATTCTTGGAGAAGTTCAGACCACCCTCGTGAGACTGGGTATAACTAGATGGGAATGGGCCCTGGTGGCGAAGATGGAATGGGCACTTTACATGNGTTTGACCACGCTTCCCGGGACCTTCCCCCGGCTAGCCCGGGAAGCGTGGTTCAAACGAACCCCATGTGCCGATTGACCGTGGCCAACATCTGGCGCGCCGCAAACAGACGTACGGGACACGGTGACCACAGGTGGGTATTCACCGTGGTTCACCGTGTCAACGTCACGTCTGAAAATACCCCATGTATAACTAGGTGGGAATGGGCCCTGGTGGCGAAGATGGAATGGGCACTTTACATGTCTGTTGGCCACCCAGGCTTGTAGGATCCAGCACAGCTGCACGTGGGATAGCTATGCCCCATAGCCCTGTGAGTGGGGATGTTTTCCACCCATTTGTATGGTAATGCACAAGATGCTAGAGAGGGGGGTATAAGAGGTGCGAGTTTGACTGAGGAAGGACTGGCCCTACTGCGGGGCAGCTCGGGGCGACTGCCCCGGTCCCCACTCCTGGGGGGGGCACACTCGGGGTCCCCAGCTCACGGCCTGAGAGTGGCCGCGAGCTGGGGACCCCAAGTGCAGGGGGCCATCAGGAGTGAGGGAGAGGCAGAGGCTCCGGCAACAGTGGATCAAGTAAGCAAACCGAATGGCCGCTCAGGCTTGGGGATGGGCAGAGGGCAGTGCCCCTCCGCCCACCCCCGAGCCCAGGCAGTGTGCCGCCCCTTAGCCGGGGAGCGCGTCTAGGCCTGCTGGCTACCTGCGACTTTGCTGCTGGCTGCCTGCGGCTTTGCTGCTGGCAGAAGATAAAAGCCCCACAGTTGTTCCCCGCCCAGGGCCCCCGCTTATGCTAAGACCGGCCCTAGATTGGGGATTTTATATAAACTTAGAGGGATGGGGGGCGACTAATAAATGTATAAAATAAATAAAATAAAATAAATTTCCAACACCACAACAGGCGAGACCCCAGTAAAACTGTGTGCTGTTACCTGCTAATACAACACTGTGAGGAGTGGATGTGAGAAACCAGGTGGTGACAATATCCAAAGACTGACTACTTTCAATTTCAGTTTTTACTTCCACTTTCACTATAGGCCAGGAATTCTCAACCTGGTGCTCAGGAACACCAGAGTGCTCAGGCAACGCGTGAAAGTGCTCACCAAGCCAGCTATCAGTAGTGCTCGGGAGCACTTTGAAAAAGTCCTTCATCCACTAAAGTAAATGTGAGCTGGGATTGATTAATTATCTCCATTTCCATTGACCTGAATTAAATTGAATTGCAGAGGGGAAACTTAATTTATGCATATTCATGCAACTCATTAATGCAAATTATGCAGTGCTCCCAAGTAGTCACTTAAGTCACTCCAGTGCTCATGACTAGAAAAAGGTTGAGAACCCGTTATAGGCGCTCAATGGAAGTATGTGATTTGCTCAATAAACTGTGCATTATGTGCATAACAAAAGGTTATTTCCAGCTGTCAAGTGCTGGCAGGTATAAACTCAGCTATGAACCTCCTTTGGTGGGCGGGGATAGCAGTCACTGAACCACCTCCCAGAGTCACCGGTCACCACCTGTTTCTTTCTTTAGCTTGAAAGAAAGAAAGAGGTGGTGTGGCTTCTTCTTCTATGATTCACTGTGGCTGTGACTCATGACAGCATGTGGGATTCTGAGAATGATGGGCAGAGTGCAGTGGGGGAAAATGCCTGCCCGTGTATTAGGCTTGTCACACTAAACCGGCAAATGCGGGTTGAGTGGGGGCTGCCCAAACACACAAGAAATGCAGGCAGGGGGCTGCCCATTTATAAGGCTTTACACATTAATCCTGTGAGTGGGAGCTTCATGGACTGAACCCATACTCTAGGTGTTTGACCTGTTTGTTAACACCCACTTCCTCCTATCCCATAACTATTTAATGTCATCAAGAGGAACTTTATCAAACACTTTTTGAAAATCTAAATACACTATATTGACTAACTCCCCCTTATCCACATGCTTATGCCAATAGATTACTGAGGCATGACTTCCCTTTGCTAAATCCATGTTGACTGTTCCCTATTATGTCGTGTCTATCAGTATGCCCAGTAATTCTGTTCTTAACAACCATTAGAAACCTTTTTAAATATTGGCATTACATTCACTACTCTCCAATCCTCAGGTACAGTGGCAGGTTTAGCAATAGGTTATAAATTATCAACAGTAGGTCTGCAATTTCATATTTGAGTTCTTTCAGACCTCTCTTGGGTGACCACCATCTGGTTCTGGTGATTTGTTACTATTTAGTTTGTCAATTTGCTCTAGAACGCTTCCAGAGTCACATTTATTTGTGACAGTTCTTCCAATTCATCACCTACAAAAAATAGTTCTGGCATGGGTAACCCCCCAACATCTTCTGCAGTGAAGACCAAAGGAAAGAATTCACTCAGTTTCTCTGCAATGGCCTTATCCACCCAAGCAACCCTCTTGCCCTCTGGTAATCAAAAGGCCCAACTGACTCTCTAGCAGAATTCTTACTTCTTGTGTACTTGCAAAGTTTTTATTATTAGTTTTTGTATCTTTAGCAAGTCACTCTTCAAATTTCCTCTTGGATTGCCTTATTAATGTTTTACTTCTAATAGGGCAATGCTTATGTTCTTTCCTATTCCTCATTAGGACCAGAATTCCATTTTTTTTAAAGGACATCTTTTTGGCTCTAATAGCCAAAGGTGATTCCATCACCTCACCATTTATCTATGCTGGCAGACATCTGGTCCTAATAGTCTTCATGCCTCTTTTAGACATTTTATCCTCACAATTGCTCCTTTTAGTTTTTCTCTCTAACTAGTTTCCTAATTTTTGCATAGTTCCCCTTTTTAAAGTTAATGTTACTGCAGTAATTTTATTTGTCATTCTTCCTCCTAGAAGTATGTTGAATTTGATTATATATTATTATCACTGCTGCCAAGCAGCTCCACCACCATTGTCCCTTGCACGAGATTCTGCACTCTACTTAGGACTAGATCCAAAGTAGCTCCCCCTCGCATAGATTCCAGGAACAGCTGCTCCAAAAAACCTGCCATTTATGTCATTTACCTCAGCATCACACCCTGAGGAGACATTCACCCAGTCAACGTTAAAGTAACTGAAGTCACCTATTATCATTGTGTTTCCAATTTTATGACCCTGTCTAGTCTCCATTATAATTTCATAGTCAGTCTCACTGTCCTGGTCAGGGAGTCAATAGTATAGTACTGCTGCTATACACTTCCCTGTTACGCATGGAATTTCTAGCCACAGAGATTCCAGAGTACAGTTCACAGAATACAGATGATGTATAATAGTTGATAAAAAGATGGTTTAAAAAAACAACAACAAAATACACATTTCAGAGTTGCCATCACAAACCTGTTTCCATAATCGATTTTGGCAGTCACTTTCTTTTTGAGTTCCTTGAGTTCATCCTGGGGTAGAGTTCCAGAGAGTATTTGTGATCTCCATTCAATAAGATCGTATATCATGTGCCGCACGTTGTGAAACATTTCTCTGTTATCTTGCTGTTTGCGGGAGGGGGGGGGAAGAGAAACAAAATGAGATTGCAAAGGACAGAACAATTGTAGAACAATTTTTAGAGTTTCATAGACAGCATGAATTTAAAATATTGGCCAAGACAGAAAGAAGGAGAGGGGACACAAAAAGGTAGGCTTGAAAATAAATGGCTCAACTTTTAAAACTGCTACACTGGTAATGGTAACTGTTGGATGTTCAGCATTTTTCTAAGCCTGTTTACTTATTAAGGCAATAAATATGGATTTAGAAACCCATCAATAACAAAATGATACATCAAGATATCTTCGGGCGTAAACAGTACTTCCTCCTTCCAGGATCAAGGGTCTATGAGTACACAGCACGAAAGAGGCAGACAGGATGGTGAGATTTGCCACTTTAATGCCACTGAGATTACAATCACTACATTACTTTGAGTAGTATGCTCAGGAGTTTTCAGGTCACTCCATGTAAGTGATAATAAATTATTTACACATCACCTTTGTATTAGTATCCCAAAGGGGAAGGGCAGGGTATTAATTTGAATAAATAAATAATATGCCATATACTTTGCTGAAAGGCAATTTAGAAAGGAGAGTTTAAATTTTCTTCGTTACACACTGTGTAGATATAGGTTATGAAAAGAGAAGAGCAAGACTATTTGTATCGCCAACTCGCCTAAAAAGTCTCGATCAAGGGCCGCTTGACTTACGGTGTATGCGATTCACTTGATCTGGGCATCAACCTTAGATGATCTACCAGGGCTCATCCCACCAGCTCTTGTGCTCCAGGCCAGGACCCCTCCACAGGCTCCAAGCTCTAGGGCGCTTCAGCAACTGGTCTCAGAAGTGGAGAGGGACAACTCTCCTTTAGGATAAGCCTTCCCTGCTGCACTGGAGTAACTCGCCTAGCCCATCTCTTCCTCAGATACACTTCCTGGGGCACCTGTCCAACACTACTCTCCAGAGGCAATCTCTGAGAGGCTGGTCCTCCTCCCCACACTGTATTCTGCTGGAGATTAGAGTGTGATCTACCAGAAGAGTGCAATCTACCTCTTGTCCACTCTTTGTCTAGATATTCCATGAAAGCCTCTTATGACCTAAACAAAATGCTCAAGGTGAAACTGCCCTTTCCTATCATTTGGCTCCCCTTTGAAAAGGATCAGTTATGGTTCTTTCCATTCAGAGGCTAAAGGTTTTTGTTTCCATCTCCAAGATAGGGATCAATAAGTATCCCTCATTTGGCTTGTGATGGTGGCATGTACTTCCAGATGATTATTGATTCAATGCAAGTCACACATGTTGCCCATACAAGAAATTGTAGCTTGCACTATGTTCAAGCAATTCAGGTACCAGTTCATAACTGCAATATATTTAATTGTCAACATTTCACGTGGCAGGGGAGCTACTCAAATGGTTTAACAGGAATGAGAAAGGTTTAAGTGGGGAATGAGGAGTTCCTAGGTTTTCACCTTTCTGTTCCCCTCATACATAAGGTGCCATGTTTTGTCCTGCTCCATGGGCGGCATTCTCTGACAGCAAGAACACACACTGATCCCCGCCCCCATTCCACCCGAGTGTTCCTGAGGGTAGACACCTATTTAGGATTTTTAGAACATCCCCAAGCCACAGCATCAGTGTTTTTCATAATTAATGCATTTCTCATCACAACATTCCCCAAAGGATCAGGCTGCATCTTCATTTAATGAAGACAGAGAAATTAAAAATGAGTTGCCATAGGTCACGCAGGATATCTGTGGGAATAAAGATCAACCCCACGTTTCAGAAGTTTCATTCTTAACAACAAAGCTATCTCATCCTCTCTCACCTATTCTTGTTACAGGCCCACTGTCCCCAAATTTCACACACTTTTACAGGAGTCTTGCCGATTATTTCAGCAAGTTCTGGAACAGATCCAGAACATCCTATTTTATTTTAAATGATCTTTTACAGCAAGCCCTAAAATGATCCAAACCAAAAGAACAGGTTATCCAATGAACCTTTTACATGTATAAATATTATGGCATACCATCTGCAGACCCCTGCTTTAGTGAGACTCAGCAGAGCAACAACAGTCCCCATGCATATAGCTATCATGGCACTTGAACCAGAGAGGGTGAAAACCGAAGTGACAAATGCACAGCAGCAACCTTCTCCTGCCTCGCTGTCCCCCCCTCATGAATGCCTTCCGCAACCCCCCAGTTTGAGAACCTAGGAACTAAAGGGCTTCCATGCCCTCAGCGGTGCTTTATAGTGCGGCAAAGCCTTTTACGGCACCATAAAGTAGTCGCATACACAACACTATAAAGAGCCTCTGTCACTTTAGTAAAGTCACTCTGGCACCCTCTCCCAGCAGAGAGAGTCTGGAAATCTGCCCCTCTCCCCCCACATGGAGTGGGAAGGTCCTTTCATTTAGAATGTAAGCATGCAAGGATAACCAAGATGAAGAACGGATCATTTGCACAAACAACACTCAACAATTAAATAATTAGCCGTTTATCCTTAAGTGTTTCATAGGCCCTCACTGATTTAATTAAGAGTAAGAGAGGCAAATTGAGAATTAAGCTTTTTACAAACAATCATGGCTCTGTCTATTAAGCATAAATATTACATTATTAGACAATACACTCTTATAACAATGCAGATATATAGTTCCTTCATCCTGAAGATCTCAGCTCATTTCAGTAAGACTTGCAATCTCTACGAAAGTTTTTCACCAAGGTCACAGAAAAACAGTAGAGTTTCTTTCCACTCTTGTGGTATGGTTGTAGGCGTAGCACAGCAAGTGACCGATGTAACTGATTCTTTAATACTGCACTAAGATACACCCTGTTTCTGCAGATATTTACATGCTATAGACAGACACATTTGCATTCTTAAAGACATGTGCATAAGTGTTTGTAAGAGGGGCAATAGTTTTGTGTACATTTTATTTTCAAATGCTTTAAACGGATGGGAAGTTAATGCAGGAAGGGGAGAGTAACTGAAAATCAAAGATGCAGAAGTGTAGAGGTCAAAATTGGAACTATGAAGCCAAACCCCTCTGAGTATTAGACAAGAGGGAGTTGGAATTTGAATGCTTGAAGCCTAATCTAGTTAGCTCTATTACACTATTACCAAGTGGTGCCATGTAGGAAATCACAACTACATATCCTATCACTCTTCAGTTCTTACTATATGCCATAGGTTTATTGGTAGGTAGTTCAAATCCTGCTCGCCAAGAACCTCACACTGTACAATATCTCCAGAGTTGTATGAGAATGTTGTATAAAGAAATTCAAACTCTCAAGGAAAAGATTGCCTCAGAAGAGATTAGCAAGATAACCTTGAAATCTGCCTTGGGACGGTAGGGGAGGAGGTAAACTAGGTGTATCAATGTACATCTAATAAAATCTCTATAGAACACATTCTATTATTGCTAAAAAAAATGTATATACATGGGACGTGGAGGTCAATTTTCTGGATGCCCTAAATGACTGCTTCCTAAAACAGCTGCTCTGGAACCAACAAGAGGAGAAACTATTCTAGATCTAGTCCTGAGTGGCACGCAGGATCTGGTGCAAGGAGTAACTGTGGCAGAGCCACTAGGCAATAGCGATCATTGTATGATCGCATTTGACATAATTTCTGTAGGGAGAAAGATAAACAAAAGTACAGCAGTAGTATTTAACTTTAAAAAGGGAGACTATGACAAAATGAGGAAACTAGTTAAAAAGAAACTAAAAAGCCAAGCTGCAAGGGTTACAAGTTTGCAAGAGGCGTGGAGACTATTTAAAAGCACCCTTCTGAAGGAACTCAGATATGAAATCGCAGACCTACTCTTAGTAATTTGTAACCTGTCACTAAAATCTGCCACTGTACCTGAGGACTGGAGGGTGGCAAATGTAATCCCAATATTTAAAAAGGGATCCATAGGCGATCCTGGAAACTACAGACCAGTAAGCTTGACGTCTGTGTCGGGCAAAATGGTGGAAAACATCATTAAGGACAGAATTACAGGGCATGTTGACAAACATGGCTTAATGGGGAAGAGTCAACACGGATTTAGTAAAGGTAAGTCATGCCTCACTAACCTGTTGGAATTCTTTGAGGGTGTAAATAAGCATGTGGACAAGGGAGACCCAGTAGATAGATATAGTGTACCTGGATTTCCAGAAAGCTTTTGATAAGATCCCTCATGAGAGACTCTTAAGAAAATTAAAAGTCATGGGATAGGAGGTAGTGTCTTACTATGGATCAGAAACTGGTTAAAAGATAGAAAGCAAAGGGTTGGACTAAATGGTCAGAGTTCACAATGAAGAGATGTAAAAAGTGGTGTGCCTCAGGGATCTCTATTGGGACTGGTGCTGTTTAATATATTCATTAATGATTTGGAAAAGGGTGTTAAGAGTGAGGTGATCAAATCTGCAGATGACACCAAGTTATTCAAGGTAGTTAAAACACGAGCAGACTGTGAGGAACTGCAACGGGATCTTACGACACTGGGCGCCTTGGCATCTAAATGGCAAATGAGATTTAATGTGGACGAGTGCAAAATGATGCACGTAGGGAAAAATAATCCAAACTATGCATACACAATGCTGGGTACTAAGCTAGGAGTTACCACTCAGGAAAAGGATCTGGGGGTGGTTGTGGACAATACAATGAAATCCACAGTGCAGTGCGCAGCAGCAGTCAAAAAAGCAAACAGAATGTTAGGAATTATTCAGAAGGGGATAGAGAATAAAACTGAGGATGTCATAATGCCTCTAGTTGTGCGACCGCACCTCGAATATTGTGTGCAGTTCTGGTCGCCCCATCTCAAAAAAGACATAGCTGAACTATAAAAGGCACAGAGAAGGGCAACAAAAATGATCAAGGGCATGGAAGGGCTCCCGTATGAGGAGAGGGGCTCTTCAGTTTGGAGAAGAGATGACTGAGAGGAGATATGATAGAGGTCTATAAAATCATGAGTGGTGTGGAGCTAATAAACAAGGAGCAGTTATTTACCCTCTCAAATAGTACTAGAACTAGGGGACACTCCATGAAACTCATGGGTGGCAAGTTTAAAACAATTGGGTTGTGGAATCTACTGCCAGAGGCTGTGGTAAGGGCCAGTATTATAGCAGAGTTTAAAAGAGGTTTGGACAACTTTCTGGAAGATAGGTCCATTAACAGCTATTAGCCAGACATGATCAGGGAACATGACAGGAGCTGGGGGAAAACAACAGGGAATGGATCCCCCATTGTGGCCTGTTGCGTGCTTCTCTCAAGCCACCGTGATTGGCCACTGTTGGAGACAGGATGCTGGGCTAGATGGACCATTGGTCTGACCCAGTATAGCAATGTTTATGTTCTTATAAACATACACACACACAGCAGGACCAGGAGCCAACCAAATGCAGCTCATGGCTAGATTTGGCCCCTTGCCGGTTCCTGGATCTGGACCTTGGATCCAGTTCCTACCCTCAAGCACTGAAAGACTGAGGTTAGGGTAAGGAAGCAGGGTAAGGAAGGTAGGGTAGGGAAGGAGATTAATGTTCACAAGGATAGAGAACAGATCTATGGGACAGATCCCTCCTCTTCCTGAATACACTCCTTAAGCACTTTAAACCCCAACTTCTAGGCATCCCTTGGAGCTTGAACTACTTTTCAAAGTGGCCCCTGGGAGGGAAAGGTTTCCTCACTCCTGCCATTAAGACTGAATAAAATGCCAGAATATCATACTTACAACGTAGAGCTGCCGCCATATTGTGGACCATTCACGTAGGGTTGTGGTAACTTCCTGAATGAGTGGGAGTTCACTCGGGATAACGGTTTCATGTTGCCTAATGTTTTCAAAACACAATTTTCAAAGATAGCAAAAAAAATCACCAAATCAGCTCTCATTACAGACAAGGTCTAATAGATTTCACATCTAACTATATTGTAGGCGCGATGCAGAACAACACTCACATTTTAAACAATGCCCCATGTTATTTACCCAACATTTCCCCCTTCATTTTCCAATTTGTAGTAATTTAAACATATAGCACTTATCAAAATCATATTTTACATTCAGTATTTAATCCCCCTACCTCATGGTGCAATCGTTTTCTATGAATAAAAGCAAAAGCCAGGTATACCCCACTTATGGTTTCTTTGCATTATGCTTAAACCATTTCCAAAAATAATAATATTTTGTTTTAAAAGACAGAACAGGCTGCCTTGGGGCCTTCACTATCGGTGGCTGTAGATGATTCATTTTAAATTAGGCATCCCGCAAGTATGGAACAACGATTAGACCTTTTAGTATGTCAAAAGTATAAAGGCAGTTTTGTAATCAGTCAGGAAGATGTCATTATGCAGCAATCATATGATTAGCAGTTATGCTATTTACATACTTAACAGAGTGCAAAAATAACCCAGGCACAAAGGAGGAAGTAATCCTTTTTCACTCAAACCATACCTGGGTATTCCTTGTCAATTTTGCTTCACTTTTTTGTTCTGTATATATCTTTTTAAGCTATGTAACCTTTAATATATAGGCACAATAACTGGGCAAAAAAATTCAAAGTCAGAATCCTCATACTTAACAATGGCTTCATTACCATAAATTGCATATATACAACTTCTCCAAGTATCTGCAGTATCTGTCCTTGATACAGCAGAATATACTTGTTTTCAGACATGACAGGGGTCGACGTTAACGTGCTTTATCGCGCTTTACTCCACAAGACACAGTCACGTAAGTTTGTACCTGCCAGATGTCACCACGGGATGGATCCTGGTGGCAGCTAGCCCGCTCAGGGAAGTCCCCAAGCCACAGCCCGGATTAGCTGCCACCACAGTCGGGATCCCGCTGCCTGACAAGAGTAAAACGGGCTTTCATGTTTGAAAGTCCGCTTTACTCACCCTGTTTGGAGTGGCCGGGGGGGGGGGGGCAGCGCCATGGGGGCCATCATTGGCCACCCGTCAGAAAGGGAGGGCAGGCCACTGGGCACAGAGTGGGGGCAGGGCCAGGTGGATTCACGTCTGCCCAACTCCCTGCCCTCCTTGGCAGCCAGGCACCTGTCACGTTAGTCCGGGGGCCTGGCTGGATCCCAGTCATGGTGCTGACCCCACGTCAGAGGGGGTAAGTTCATGGCGGTGCTTTGCCACTGTCATTTATGAAAACACCCTTCCTGCTAGCAAGTAACTTGGAAATAATGGCTTCTCAATAAAATAAGCGGAAGAAAAACATTTGGGTGAGAAAGGAGTTACGTGGAAAATCGGTCTTGTAATGTAAAGTAAATGTATACTAAAATAGTGGAAGGTTGAGAAGCTACTTGAGCACAGTCTTTAGAAATTCACAGAAGGAGAGCACATCTGATTCTCTGGGTACAATCCACTGAGCGGAATGTGAGAATTTAGCATGAGTTCAGGTCCCAATAAAATGAATGGAACTTGTGCCAGCACTTTCTGCTCACAGGATTGCGCTGCCTATTATTCTTTATTCTAGTGGAAGTTAAGAAACAGTGGCTGAGAATTGAAGACAGAAAATCTGAAGCAAGAAAAAACTGTAAAAATTATGGGTAATTATCCACTGGACTGAATTATTAAGAAACCTGGTAAATTCTTCATCACTTGGGTTTGGACACATCACTAAAATGCATAATCTAGCTTGACCACAAGCTTTGAAGATCAAAAAATTTCACCCGCTGATTTAAATAACATCCTGTGATATATAGGACTAGTTGCCCCAAAAGGTCCTTCAGCCTTAAAAAAATAAATAAAGAAAGAATTTGTACATTTAGTATTAAAATGTTCATTGCATCTCTTCAGCAAAGAACTCAGAATTAGATATTAGCTCAAATTCAACAAAATGTTGCTATAAAAATATTTTATCCTGTTAAAAATCAGGGGTCAACTTACCCTTTTCCTTCCACTATTGCTTCTTTAAGATGTATGTAGGAGGCAGGAAATATGCCCTTTGGGGAAAAAAATTAGTTCACTTTTATTGTCCATTGAAAAAATTAAGTATTACTCAACAATAAAATATTCTATTCAGATTGCCAGTTTTACATTTCTGTTAAATAGCCTTGAATAACCTACTTTATGGATTCTCCAAGTTTTTTATTTGCTGTGGGTATATTAAATACACATTAATTGTATGTATATTAAATATACATTCCTTTTTTGAATGAGGAAAAATGAGACCATGAATTTTTTAATCTCTTTATAAATCTGCACTATACAGCAGAGTTTGATCAACCAAAGTGGACCTGTTTTTTAAAATGCTTAACACTGTTCCTTCCCTTTTCACATACATATCAGTGATAAACGTATCAGTAACACATAGTTTAAAACATTGTTGCTGGAAGTCTGATGCTCGTCTATTAAACAAATTGGCCTAAAGATTACACATTAATAAATCCTAGAATAAAGGTACTTCAATTGAAATATACGGGCTGCAGTGGGTGGGGGGATGGGCGGGCAGCGCAATGGGTGGGCGGTGCCTGGGGAGTGTTCCCACGGACCCCCACCTACGTCCACCCATCTCCACACACGGAGCATCGGGCACTGGCGCCCATTGCTCTATGAGTGGGTGATGGGGGTAGAGGCAGCTGGAGCACGCGCACACCCCCACCCACTTCCCACGGAGTTCCCACAGGCACCCACCATCCCCTCCCCCCCCCCGGCACCCACCACTGTGTTCGCATGGGCACCCTCCACTCGCACATGTGTGCAAAGGGGGGGGGGGGCGCACCCATGTGAAAAGGGCCTGAGAGTCAATAAATCCTTCAAACCCAAGCATGAGTAGTAGAAAAAATATTCCTCAAAGCTCAACTTTTAAAACCTTTAAGAACCATACCTTGATTCTCCCCTCTCCAGAGTGGGGTGGGGAGATCATATATTAATATTATATAAAACACACCAAGATTTGCTGTGCTTTGGAGTAACGTTTGAATCCACTTCTACAAAATGTAGAAGCTTCACACCTGGTTTTGGTTCCCTATATGGGCAAAGAGAAAAACAACTTTGCACATACAACTCATTAGCATAGGCTGTCCACTATGGGCAAGAGCAGGTTGCCATATTGCATTTCAATGCAGGGCAAGGGACAGATTTGCATGTCTGACTTGGACCAAAAATGAACACAAAGCTGGTGGAAGCAATTTTCTTACTGGAGTCAGAGAAATTAAGTAACTGAAGTAAATTATTCCAGTGCCATTTGAGAGGGATGAAGTGGAGGTACATTAGCAGGAAAGGCCTATATGTGGAATTTTCCATTTGGTAAGCCACTGATTGTTGAACTGATTTATTATAGAATTTTATACAAGGATATTAGGTTTGTGGGATTTGAGAATTTGTTATTTTAAAACCAGGGGTAGAAAACCTCAAGCCCGGGGGCAAATGCAACCCATAGCTAGTTTTTATTTAGCCCCTTTCCAATTCCTTGATCTGACTCCTAGATCCAGTTTCTACCTCCAAACACTGAACGACAGAGTTCAGGGTAAATAATCAGAGATGAGGGCACGATCACAAGGACAGGGGGGCACAATCACAAGGATAGGGGACAAATCCATGACACAGATCCATGATCTGGACCCTCTTCTTCCTGAGTGCACCCCTAAAGCACCACCTTTCCCAACTTCTAAGCAGCCCTTGGAGCTTGTACTAATTTGGAAGTGGCCGCTGGGAGGGGAAAGGTTCCCCATCCCTGCTTTAATTCCATGTTAGGGTTATTTCCAAGTCATTCTAGGACTCTGCCAGCTGTCTTGCACAGGCAAGTACAGAGGATGTTTTTAAACAAGACACCCCCATGCGTGGACTCTCATCGTCCACATGGGGGAGGTCTCATTTGAATACAGGTGCACGGTGGTGTGCGTTCCCATGACCCAGGCACTGCCCGCACCCACCCACAGGGCCCTCTGGAAATAGCCAGAGTGCCTCGTGCGAGGGAAGGGTGGGCAGCGTGTGGACGGGGCAGCTGTGTGTGAGGCTGCTCGTTTGAAGTGTTCCCCCACATATGACACCCACGCACCCACTCCCCACCCCAATCACGGACCCTACACCCCACCCCGTCTTGTTTAAAAACGCCCATTCAGTGCTGCCAAACACTTCACTTTCCTGGAGCCAGACAGAGGGTGGGGAACAAAGCTCTAGGTCGGGCCCTCGAACATCTCTGTAACTTATTTTTGGAAGAGAACCTTAGACACAGAACCCAGCCCTTAGTAAGACATGGTGGAAAGCTTAGTTCATTTTGGACACTTCTTTCTCCTTATCTGGGACACCTCCCAAAAACAGAAGAGCAGAATGCAGCTTGATTTTAACAGAACCTATACAAAGCTATAAAATTCTAGGTTTTAAATAAAGCCTATTTTAATTCAGTAAAAAAACTCTCTCTCTTAAGAAGGAACTTTATGCATTCAGGCACAAACATATAAACTACCTTCCCTAGGAAGGTGGCATGTTATTTTAACTAGGTGAATAGGGTTACAGTCCTTGAGCAGTTGTCATTCTTTTAACCTCTCTCAAACAGAGAGTAGAGGGAAAAGGGGAGAAAAGGAACAGTGAATGATAGTTGAAGAAGCATGCACAAAAAGCAAGAGAGAACCACAAAACAAAAGAGACGATGGCCCACTGGAGTCTGTGTTCCGTCTGTGCAGCCTCACACTCGCATGTTTAGCATGTACAGCCTAAACAACAAACGGGCAGACCCCCCCCCACACACACACACACACAGGTTTAGCGCGACAAACCTGATCCATGTGCAGGCATTCTTCCCCACTGCATAACTGACAGGAGACAGACATGTGGGTGCGCATTAGCCTGCCCGGTGGGCACTGCGTGCTGCAATATGCCAATGTGAGTGGGGGCCGCATGGCCAGTGGGTCATGCCCACATGGCTCATGGGGTGGAACACGGTGTGGGCTATAGCAGGCTATCGTCTTGTTTGTTAACACCCTATGAGTTGGAAGTGACCTCAACGGTCATCTAGTCCAATCCCCTGCGTGGATGCAGGGTGACTACAGCTCTGTCAGAGGATCATCCAAGAGAGTCGACACATTATAAAGGAGGCCACGTACTGAATTGGAAGGCAGCACTGAAGTTGGGTAGGAAAGGAAAGGAAAGGGAATAGAAAGACTAAGGCCGTTTTCAGACGAGCGCGGCGGCGCCCGCGCTTGTTTCTTAAAAAAGCCGGCAGCCCGTTCTACACGAGACGCTGCCGCCGAATACGCGCATGCGCGGCCGACGCGCATCCATTTCCG
>QEPC01010217.1:1429979-1455959 GCA_003113815.1 Sphenodon punctatus
GCGGTGAACGGTAAGTAACCAGACGTTACTTTCCGTTCACCACGGCCGTGGTGGCCATTCACCACACTTCTCGATTTCCTCGCGTCCGGGGGTCCAGAAGTGTGGTGAATGCAAACACGGCCCACGTTTGACTGTGGTGCACATGAGAGCCAACAGACGTGCACCACAGTCAAATGCAGGCTGCGTTTGACTGTGGTTCAGCCAGGGTGAATGTCTCAAACATAACGTCTGAAATCACCCAGAGTCTCATGAAAAAAAGGAAGTCCTTGTTCCAAGACTCTCTGACCACAGCTCTATGGTCAGTTGGAGGCAGCAAGTAATAAAAAAGCAATGATGTGTTGAGAATTAAAGCCTGCTCCAAGATAATCAAATCATGCAACTCCACTTTTATTGGAGTCAGAACCTAGCAAACAACCCTTTTACATCAGGTGGTCGAGAATTCAGAAGTAGTCATATTTTACACAATACTCAGAATGTGGGTTCATTAAAAGAGTGTTGTGTCAATGATAGTATTATCCCTCATAACAGCAATGGACATGTACCTGTGCAAATGTGTTACTGGATCTATATTACACAAAAGCATGCAAGTTTTGCAGCTCCTGGCCATAACAAACCATGTCCCTGAGCTTAATATTGGAACAGACCAACTGCTATGGCCCAAAGGCACTGCTGAGTTTCACATAACCATGCCACACACACCATTCAGTGTAGTCAAAAGGTCAGTGGCAATCTGTTCCAAAAACAACTCAAAACATTAATAGCATTCAGATACATTACCAACATGATGTAAGGTTTTAGATCAATTAATTGGAAACTACATTATGTCTCCTGAAGTGCTGGCTGCCAAGAACTTGAAGCCTTGAAATCGATATGTAAAAATAAATATCCTTCATGCACAATAGACACAACACACCATTCCACTCCCTGGAGGACTTTTCCCCTAACAAAACATGTAGCCTTGATTTAAAACCTACGTTGTCCCATCACAGTTTGATTACTCATACTGGTAATGACAGCAACAATGCCTTTCAGGCACATGGGCTCGTACCACTGCAAATCACAAGTCACGGGTTCCACAGATCCTCCACGCCCCCCCTCTCACGCCCCCACCACCACCACCACCCAGACCTGGGAATGCTGGCACAGGGGTGCATTCCTCAAACACTAGGGATCCGGGCTTCGTTTTAAGCAGGGGGCTCCCAGAGACAGCTGCCAACTCCTACATCTGGGGATGAAGTGTCAGGGTAGTTAGCTTATTTTATTTATATACTTACTTATTTATTTTATTTGCTTGCTGCCCCCTCCTGCACAGCAGCTCAGGACGGCTCACATCATCTTGAAAAAATATATACTACACTAAAAACACTAAAAAACAGCAATAAACCCCACAAAACATAAAAAACAAATACCCCACCACATCCAACCCCCCACCCCATTACCTGTCTCTTATACACATCTAGATGTGTATAAGAGACAGGTTCTGCACATTTACAGGTGCAGGCATGGAGAAGATAATGATCCATCCATGACAAGGGCACTGCTGACACCTCCCTCACCAACAGATCCCCCACCTCAAGGCCTGTGCAAAATATTAGGTCCAGGGTATGTCCTCCAACATGGGTCGGGCCAACAACTACCTGAGACAGGCCTATGGTTGTCATGGCAGCCATGAACTCACACTCCATGCCCCTGAAACTGGCGTCGCCGTGGATGTTGAAGTCCCCGAAGACCACAGTCTTAGGGGAACGCAAGACCACCTCCAACACCAGCTCAGTCAGAGTGTGCAGGGAAGCTTCTATACAGGTAGGTGGATGGTATATCAACAGCAACCCCAGTCTGTCTCTGGCCAAACCAATCACGGCTACACCATGCCCCTCACCCTCCCTCTGACTGCAGTTGATGCTGGAACAAAGTCAGCCAAGATAGGTTCTAACTCATTGTCCAGCCAGGTCTCCATAATACATGCGAAGCCGGCTGCCTAGTCCAGGAGTAGCACCCGGATAGTTGTTGACTTATTTGCCACCGACCTTGCATTGAACAGCATCAAACATAAGCCAGGGGTCCTCTGGTCAATGACAACCTCACAGTCTATCCGGGGGGCCATTGAGCAGAACAGGTACCAAGCACCTGTCCCATCTCACAGACCTAACAAGCCTCCCGGAAGGATCATAGTTCCCCTGGCCTGTCACAACACCAACGGCTACGGAAAACATGATGTTTTCTACTGAGGAAAACATGATTATTTGCTTAGCTGTGCCAGGAAGCATTTTTAATCTACAAAATTTCAGAAAGCCAAGATTTCCAAATTCTTTGGAGCCATTTCATCACAATCAGCATGGATGGAGTAGCATGGATGGAGTAGCACCTGGACCATTGTTGACTTATTTGCCACTGACCTTGCATTGAACAGCATCAAAATTAAGCCAGGGGTCCTCTGGTCAATGACAACCTCACAGTCTACCCGGGGGCCATTGAGCAGAACAGGTACCAAACACCTGTCCCATCTCACAGACCTAACAAGCCTCCCGGAAGGATCATAGTTCCCCTGGCCTGTCACAACACCAACGGCTACGGAAAACATGATTTTTTCCTACCGAGGAAAACATGATTATTTGCTTAGCTGTGACAGGATCCATTTTAATCTACAAAATTTCAAAAAGCCAAGATTTCCAAATTCTTTGGAGCCATTTCATCACAATCAGCATGGATGGTGCTTTAATTAGGACTAACAGCAGCTGCTTTGTTTCCCACACTGCCACAATACCTCCCAGGGTTTTTGATTCATAGCCTCACACACCCTTTGGTGTTGGGAAAAAGGCCTGAAAACCTGTGCCAAGTCTTTCACGTAGCTCCTTCGTGAACAAATTTTGGTAACTGAAGACTGACCAATCAATGCTGGACTTTTTATACTGACATTATGAAAAGGGTCCCTATTAAATGATATTAGTGAAGTCAAAAGACTTCCTAATGCTGGGTGTCAGAGACTCATTAAAAATAATCCATTGATTGGATTGTACATTGATATAAAATCAATCTTGAGATTATATTTTTATATAAGACAGAAAGGTCCACTTAGGATGGTCTCCTGACTCTCCCCTGAAAATCAGTTGTTTTCGATTGACTCCCTTCCTATTTGCACAGTTTTGGCTTGCATAGAAGTCAGTGTTCAGAAGCAACACACTAGCAGACAGGAAGAGGCAAGGAGTGGGAAGGAAAGTAAGGGTGGAATCTATTTGACCTAGACAAACTGCTATTAATTGCTATCCAGAAGCTTGACAGAATTCAGGTGGTTTTAGTAACAAAATAAAATGCTGCACTGCAACTGTCATAAAAGGAAATTGTAGATTGCTGCTGCAAACTAAACAATTCAGCTGTATTTAACATATAATTTCAGGACGCTACAGATCTGTTGACATTCAAATAGATATAACCCAATTATGTCTAGTTTTAAATAAAATGTAGATTTTTTTTTCCCATGAAGAATAAAAAAGTGTAGCATTTTAAAAACATTACTTGCTATTCAGAAAAAAAGTATGAAAAAACATTAACAAAAACAGCACAACAGTTCTGAAGAGCAAAACAGTGAAATGTTAGGACTGGTACATGATGCATTTCCCGGATTAATACTGTATTTGACATATTTGATAGGAAGGATCATAAAAATATTCCAGATTAAAAATTCTTCTGATCTAATGCAAACCTGGTGTCGCTTTTTCCTACTGCATCAGGTGCCTAACTGCACCAACTTTCTTTCAATACAAGACTGCATTTGTCTTTGAAAGCCTCCTTTCCCGTGACATAATTCTCAAGCCACTTAACTCCTTAGGTCCAGTGCTTTAATCAATGATGAAATTGAAGATTCCTACAGAGAAGTGGCCTTCATTTCAGATCTGCTGAAAACTGTAGCTAGCAGTGAACTCAAAACCATGTATGGGTTCTCAACCCTCATGTGGTAGCACGTATTAAATTTCCATGCCTAACTTTCCTTTTGTAAGATCAGTTACACCCAGACAGGCCTCTTAACTAGGCGAAATACTAACTACAGTGGAGTCTGCTTTGGTTGAGTTTCTCAGGACATGTAAAAAAGTTAGACTTATCAGAAATTCTACTTAAGCAGACCTTACGGAAATGGACCTGGAGACAGAGAAAACGGATGCTCAAATTAAGATGGTAACATGTCTTCATCTCCAGACCTCCTTTCCTCCATTGAGAAGCCAAGAGTCAGAGGAAACAAAAAGACGTATAGATGGTGGGGTGGGAAGTGAGAGTCTGACTGGGAGTTTTGGAAGGGATAGAGACAGAGAAACCTGATGCTTATGCCTCTTATAGTTTGGTTAAGACTCCAAGAGTTAGAGCTGACAGTTTTTCTCTCTCACACACATACTTTCAGTGTCTCCGTGAGAGTCTGCACATCCAGAGAGCTGGAAACTAAGAGAAATTATGTTCCCTAACACCCATCTGTAGTCTGCCTAACTTGAAGACTCACCCTGACACAGTATATCTACTGCAGTATTTTAGCCCCATGCTGCCCAGAAATCTGTAATACATTCTAAAGTCGGATATTTTTAGATGTGTGGGTATATACACTATACCAGGGGTGAGCAAAGTATCCAGTCCAAAGAGCCACACATCAAGATCTGTATATGGCCAAGAGCAACTCTACCCCTCGCACAGTGTGTGTGAACACAGTCACACACAGAGGCTCAGAAATTCACTCTCTCACACACATACTCACTGTACTGGGGCCACTGTACAGTGTCCTATTGCAGCTGCCTGCTCCTATCTCAACCCATCACTCATTCCCTGCTCACCTCTCCACACAAGCAGTGCTGCTGATCGCCTCTTCTGCCTCTGCCACCCACTGACACGGGCTACCCAGTGCTGGGAACTCACCTTCCTTGCCTCCTCTCCACACCAGCAGGCACTACCTAGCCCTACTTATTTTTCATTCATTTTGTTATAACCTAATGGTTGAAACAATAAAGTTTATTCATTCACTACCTAGCCTTGCCACCACTGCTGCAAGCACCCAGGGCTGGGCAGCCCCTGCTAGTATGCAGTGAAGGCAGAAACGGTGAGCGATCAATGCTAGGTGGTGCATATTAAGGCAGAACCAAGAGCCACTGGACACGCCAACTCCAGGCAGTCATTTCCTCAGAGTCACAGCAGACGTGCCGGAGAGCCACATGTGGCTCCTGAGCCACCATTTGCCCACCTCTGCTTTATGCACCTTAAACATTCAGGTTATGAGGGTTCAGAATTCCACTTACCCGTATCAAGCACTGAATCCCCGCAGACCTGGGGAAACCAAAGGAATTCAGTTTATCCAGAAATTTAAGTTATGCAAGTTCTGCTTAAGTGGATTCCTCTGTACCTTTCCTCCTGACACCTGTTTTCTTACAGTCCCCTCTCAAGTGTTTGCGGTCATCAATACAGTTAAGCCTGCATTTATTTTTTATCATTCGATTATTGATGTCTCCTCACTGGGATGGGGTAGGGGGGCTAGGAGTGAGGTTTCCGCAGATTGGGATCAGTTTATAGTTTAGTGCCTGAACTTTATGATTGATGTATTTATAATTATACATTTATTTGTATAAGTATTATTGCTTTTATTATATGTATGTTTGCCGCCCCAAGTTGCTTGTGTGCAAGAGGGGGTAGGATACAAATCGAAGAAATAATAATTGTATTTAAATGTTTGCAAGGCTAATGACTTGGGGCCTGAAAGCTTGTGTGCTCTCACTAAGAGAAGTTGGCCCAATAAAAGATATCATCTGAGCTACTTTACCTCCAGCTCTTACATTTGGAACAAAGATGGCAACCACCCTCTCGTTAAACTTTTTCTTTCGAACAGAGAGAACCCTGACAGACATAAACACACCCTTCTCCACCAAGGAGGCTAATTAATTAGCGGCCATTGTGCTACAGACCAACCCCTTTAATGTAGGCAACTGAACTTCCATTAGAGAATAACTCCGTTACTTTCATTGTTGAAATAAAGCAGTGACCACAATATTTTGTGGGAAATGTTCCATTAAAAGTCTTTTGGTTTGTTTTTTTAAAAAACTGGTTTTGAAAATATGGGCTGCAGCATGCAAATCAGCCAGGCTTTCTGTTTAAAGCAGCACTCAAATAGAACAAGGCAGAAAAATATCTGAAATCAGTGGGAACTGTAGCCACTTGCTAGGATTTATAATAAATAAACACACTATATAAGATTGTAGGCGTAAATTGTGTAGAAGTATAGCTAATGGATTATACAGAATTATTACAAAAGCCATGTCCAAAAAAAGACAAAACTCCGATACAAAACTGTCTCCTAAGAAACAAAGTCTGAGCCTGTATTTAAAGAGAAATGTTCATTAGGCAATCCCAAAAGATTGCCTAGGAGAACTATACAAAACTGTTAGGTTACAGAAGTGGCATTAAAAAAAATCTAGTCTATGGGTAGAGGAAACTAGCAATTCACTACCTCTGGCTCTAGGTAGAAGTGTCAATTACAGTATTTTGATGATGTGACAGAAACAGCTACGCTCATGGAAGGCATTTGAACTGAATAAATACTACACATTCTGCTTTCTTTCCAGTCTCCATCCCCATTCCTTTAAACTCACACCAAAGGCAGACAAAAGAGGGAAACGTTCACGGGTTTGTCAAAATTTGCAACTCTCAGTCAAACACCAAAGTTTATGGAGTTAATTGCCATACATGTGCATGTGCTGACACTTTCAGCCCTAATATGAAGCCCGTTTATTGGATTGTTAGGATCTGTAGAATGCTGCTGATGCTCAGCAATGTACACAAAACTGGGGCAGGACTCCCTACCACATGCAGCTCAGCCAGAAAATAAAAACACTTAAATATATGGGTCAAGACTGGCTCAGTCAAGATCCCAAAGCCATGACAGGGATAAGGATAAGGAGACCAATACAATACCTATGGTAGGCTGCTGCTGAAAGATTTTGCAAGACACACAGACATTCAACCAATTTTAACTGGCTTTAAAATCTTGAACAAGTAACTTTTGAACTTCTTCTAGAAAGACCCAGTGCTCTGTTTACGGACAATACAGTGTAATACAAGTTACAATACCCCATATTGGGGTACTGTAACTTGCAACGTTGAAACTTTTGAACTTTTATCTAATCTAATCTCGCAGGCCGGGATTAGACAAGACGTTTCGCACGTTAAAGCCGGTTGCACGTTCTTTTAAAACCGCAAACTAAATACCCTGACATCAAGGTATTTAGTGTGTGGTTTTACACAACCGGCATTAATGCACAAAACGTCTCATTTAATCCTGGTCTGCAGGATTTTCTAAAGTCACGTGAGCGGTTTGCATGAGTGTGACCCGCTCACCTAAAAGCGGCCCAATTGTCTGCCTCTGCAGTGTCTGTCTCTCCCAGGTCCATAAACAGCTCTGGCCTGGGCAAACCTAATAAATAGGAATAAATAGGACCCAGGCTATTTCGAACTAGTAGCCTTGAGGCAGCTTCATCTTCGTCCAACAGCTGAAGCCCCAAGCTCAGCAGAGCCGATTTCCAGCTAGCCTTGCCCAGTCAGGCATGAGCGTGAAACATTTCCTTAGTGACTTTTTGCAATACTGGTGTGACCCTGCTCTGTGTAACATACCAGGATGAGTTTACATCCACTGAAAAGTGAGATGTCTTTAGCTCCACCTGAAAAGAAGTGGGATGGCATCCACCCCACTTCGAGCACTGTTAGTATGTTATAGTAACTGAAATCTCTTCAGTCCACGAGCAGATCTATATCAGCCAGGTAAAGGGAAACACAAAATCGACCTGGAACAATTCTTGCTGAATGCAGTTCTCGAGAGTAGTTCATCATTTTGTCCTGTAAAATCATTACATGTTGTTCTTTATCAGAATAAGGTTTGTTTCAGTTTTGTCCGTGGGGGGTTACATTTAATATATTGCACACTGGAAGAGAAGAACGCTTTTCTGGGAGACAGCATCTGAGTATTCACAATTTGGTAGTTTTAGGGGAAACCTAAAACTACCAGGTTGTGTTTTTTTTTAAAATAATTGTTTTAGAAAAAGTACCGAGCAGCACTGATTATTCACATGTCAGTGGGAGCCACAGGTGCTCTGTGCATCTGGAAACAGGACCCTATATTTTTGTTTCCAAGGAACAAGGCCATGTTAACTTGCTAAAGTTATAGCAATACCCATGTTTAGTAAACATGGGGAGGGGTATAAACTTGACAAGTTTCATCCACATTAGATGGGAGTCAAAGAAGTTACAGCCAGGAATGTATATGCAGATTTTTTGCAAACTATCATAATTCAACTTCTTATAAAATCAGATTCCTTTATCGAATCTTTCTGAAATTTGGTACACTTAATGCCTCCCATTAGAGGTACAAGGCTTTCACGTTTCATCCAAATATAATGAAACACAAAAAGGTTACTGCCAAAAATGTGTTTTCCATTAAAACCAATCAAAAGCAAAAACAAAAACGAAATTTTGATATTTATGAAAATGAAAACAAAAAAGATTTAAATAACAAAAATGAAAAACAAAAAACGACATGAGTCCCTGGCGCACACCTCTAGCCTACTTCCTCTTTCAGTCTTGTCCAGGCCAGAGCTGTTTGTGGAGCTGGGAAAGGCAGGCACTTGGAGAGATAGCTTCCACTTCCTTCAAGGCCTAAGCCCAGCAGAGCATTTAATAGGCTGGGCTTGGGGCTTCATATGTTGGAAGAAGAGGAAGCGGTCTGTCTCTCCAAGTGTCTGCCTCTGCAGTGCCTATCTCCCAGCTGCACTGTGTGCTGATATGGACAAGTGGTTTCTGAAAGCCAAAAAATCTAAACTTGATGCCTGTCTTAGTGAAGAAGCACTAAAAGATGTAAAAGAAACAGAATCTAGTAACAGTGTGAGCGTGGAAGAGACAAGGTCGACTGGCGCATGTTCTAGCACCAGCACGCAAGGAGAATGCCCATCCCAAGAACAGGAAGATTATTTTCCAGATTACTAGATTAGGGATCAGTGGTATGAAAAAACTGAGAACACATAAATGGCTGACATTTAGTAGAAAAAGACTAGAGAAGACTATTATTTTTTAAAATGGTTGGGAAAGGGACATCGTCATGCTGACTACACTTCTTGCACTGCCCCTGCAGTGAGGGAAGTGCACACAATTACAAAATGAGAATATCTGGAAACTTTTTTTAAGGCATGTCATGCCTAATATTAGGCTACATTCAGTCATGTTTTTGACTTCTTTTAATTAGTAACTCTCTTGGTAATGATTGATAATGGACTGTAATAATTTCAAAGTGTGAGGTACGCCTAATTCAAGCTTGTTAGCAAATATTTTAAGCTGTTATAAAGGTGGTGAATGGACAGGCTAAACTGAGTCTGGGTCTGGCCTAATTTGAAATGAAACCATCCCACTTCCTTTTTCTCCCACTTCGAGCACTGCATTCTACCCTAGTGGCTTTTACAGCTTCATGTGTATAGTTTAAACAAACTGAGCCAGAATAATAAGGGACAACAGTACAGTAGCCCTAGGAGCAGGGACCGTGTCTATTTTATTACTTTGTAAAGTGCCAGGTACACTGCTGGCGCTATATAAATGTTTGCTAATAATAATAATAATAATAATACAGTAAATAAAGTGAGCCCATGTCACAAAGAAACAGAGTATCTTGCAGTCATGATACATATTTTTGTGTATTATTATTGTTATAAACATTTATAGAGCGCCAGTCATGTACTTGGCGCCGTACAGAACATAGAAATGGACGCAGTCCCTGCCTGTGGCTTACAATCTAAAAGACAAGTAAGAGTCTGATGCATTATTCCAGACTTAGTTTTAACCTCAAGCGCAAATGGGGTCGCACGGTACCCCAGAATTTGTACCAAAAAAAATAATAATACTCATAAAGCTTTTTTTAGCAAACTTGTACCACTTCATATTCCATGTATTCCTCAAGAATATGGGGTCTGTTTATCCCACTGGTTTATGGCCCCCTCCCCCATTGTAATTTTTTTTTAAAAAAATCAGTGAATACTAGAACATTAATGGGGTACAATGGACCCCCATTGGAATGAATGGGAAAATGAAAGCATTATATGCCCAGGGTTGTGGGGGTCATATTCACCCTTGGCAAAGCATGGAAATCAGTACTATCGTCATGTCTGAAAACACCCAATCATATTTATGCTTTTCGACAGTGATTTAATTGGGGTGTATCCTATATCATAAGCAGGTTAATGCAGAAGATTTTAGAGCGTATTAGGGTTAAGAGATGTGACTAAAGAGAACACATTTCTTTTTCATCATAAATTCTTTATTTTCAGCAGCAACAACACAGTGGCTCTTTGGCCAAAATACTCTGCCCTTCAAGGCTAGCTTGCTTCATATACTTAAATGTCAATCATCAATGTGGGCATCAAGAGAGTAATAAAAATGATAAAGCAGCACACAATAAATTGGGTGTTACTATATTAATACTAAAAATTCCATTTACTACAGTGGGGAGAAGACACACTGCTCACATCCATTAACCTGTGCAAGGGGGAAGTAAAACATTGGAGAAAGGTGCTCGTGGAAAAGAGGAACTGGCAAGGAGGAAGTATTATGGGAAACTTCACAGAAACACACAGATATTATGGAAAACTTAATAGCACAGTATTATAAAAGAGCCCAAAATTTAAAAAACAAAAACACCTAAAAACATTCTAGATGTTCACCCAATATCTTTCTACTTCAAAAGCAAAGCAATCGATATTGTTATTAAACTGCCAAAAACTCGCACAATCACCACTGTCCTTAACTTACAGCACAAAAAAAATAGCACTAAAAAGATCATAATTGCATCTTTCTACAAACACACACACAAGTCTTAAATTGCATCTTTCCATAAAAGGCTGCTGGAAGCAAGAACTGCACTAAATCATTTATAAGAAGAAAAAGAGAGAGAACACAGCTTTGTATACCTTTTGAAATCTGTCTTGAAATGAAGAAGTTACTTCTTGCTTTGGATGTACTACAGTAGTGATAAAAACATTTTACTTGCCACTTTGTGTCCACTAGTTTATTCCTGTCTGTAAATAACGTTACAATAATCAGAGCAAAATATGGCTAACATTTCCCCTTATACATCTCGGCTAGAATTTTTAAAGGGACATGAGTGTGGAACATCCAAACACCCTTGAAACCGAGCTGCAAGGTCTTACTCACTTACTTATTATTTTCTAAAGCACCCCATCACCGGGTGGCACTCAGAGCACTTTAAACATAATAACCATGATATAAAGATCAGTTAAAATGTAAAAACGGCTTGGGCCTCAGGTATCTGAAAGCCCATCTCTTCCCTTATGTTCCATCACAGCCTCTGACATCAGCCAAGGGTGCCCTCTTGCAAGTACCGGCTGACCATGAGGTTTGCACAACGAGGGCACACAGAAAGGTGTTCTCAGTGGCTGCTCCACAATTATGGAACTTTCTCTCCTTGAAGATCCACCTAAGCCTGAACCTGCTTACAACTCTTCTGAAAAGTAAGACCTTTGGCCAGCATTTGGCAGGCTGGGATAGGCTTGGGTGGAATTAGGTGGAGGGGTTAGGGAGAGTGTTGGTGGGTGGGGTTTAGAGTTTATTTAACTCCTTTTATATATATTTTTATATGCGTTTATGTGTTTTATGTTTATATATCTTTTATATTCTTGTGAGCCATCATAAGCCCTGGAGGGAAGGGAAGGTAAAATTTGCATAAATAGACAAATAAAGCAATTTAGAAGGGTACAGTAATAAGGAAGAACACATTAACCGCTGTGGATCCGAAAAGCATAATCAAAAATGATGCGCAAGTTCTTTACCTAACCCACTATCTCCACCCAACATGCAGAGGCCCGAGTGAAGCAAGGGTATCCTCACATTGGCTGCTCCTCCCACCAGCTTCACCTCAATCTTTCTCCAGATTGAGTACGAGGTAGCTCGGGATGATGCATAAACCATCCATCACCACCGATTGACTTGGCTCTTCTAAATATGACTAAAACCACCAACTGACAACTCCTGTCATGCCAGCAACGTCCTTCAACCACCAAAGCAGCAGCCCATGGTCAATCTTATCAAATGCTACTGTAAGGTCCAACATGATTAAAAAGGTCAGCTGTCCTCATCTAAAATCATGAGCAGATTATTTATCACCTTGACAAGTGCAGTCTCAACCCCGTGAGAAGGCCAGAACTCAGATTGGAACTTCCACAATATATTATTAGAGCAGGGTGTGAAATTTGCAGGTGCCTGGGATTCATTGGCACCCAGAAAACTTGGGCTGGTGTCTGGTTCACAGGTGTAGTGGGGCAAGAACAGTTTAATATCAAGATAAAGTCTGGAGACTGATTTTTTTAAATTTTTAATTTTTTTTGGCTCCTAGAGTTGGATCTGAAATTTCATGCCCTCATTAGAGTACAGATGATTCTGCAGCTGTACTGCTACGGTCTCTTGATAAAGCCCTGAGATGTCATTGCATCCTAGAATTTGAAAGTTGGACACTTACCTTAGGTATTAATTGCCTGCTGCTTCACTTTAACCCTCTGTTGTCCACACAAACACTGTACTTAACACAAAGTTGGCAGCAGTAATCACTGGAAAATGGGCTCCTGAGAAAAGGAGAGTACACTCCCTCAGGCTAGTTTGAGCCAGGGGTAAGTATTTATAAAAAGTCAGGACATGTGTCCATCATAGATGTTAGTGAACCAACCCACATTTCAAACACCTGCTCACACTCACCCACATCTGCAAAGTAGCGGCTACTACGCAATTGTGTGAATACCTGCAAAGTGTTAATGCCAGAGTAAGTAGTTCTGGGATACCAAATTCATAATGTGAACATGACCCGATTCCCTTCCCACATTTACTAATCTCAGGCTTAGGAAACAAAACACTGAAGGTATATATAAGAGCAGGGAAGAGAAAAAGATAAGATGAAGAGCAAATATTTACCTCCTTTTCCATCTTCTGTTTACTACCCTAATTAATTAAGTATTTGAACAAGGGGAAATCCCCTGCTTCCTTACTGTTAGGAATACTAGCAAAGAGGAAGAGGGAAAAAGAATGATGTTGGCTAGGAGACATAAGTAGGAAGAAGGGTTTGAGAGGAGAAAGGTGGAAACATACAAAGGGAAAAATAAAAGAATAGCATTATGCAGGGAGCTTCAACATGGAGCCCATGAGGACATTCCTAACGACCTCGGACAACTGGCCCATGGGCTGTTGTTTGAGATCCATAGAAGCTGCCACTACAGGACTGCAAGTCCCCCCAAGTTATTGCTCCCTGGCATTTGGGCAGGAAATTCAAATGCTGGAGGGAAAAAGAGGACCTCTCCTGTGACAGTGGAAGTCAGAGGCACTGACACCTCTCCAAGGTTCCTGGTGGCTGTTCAAAAACACACACATAGACAAAATCAAATTAAACTTGTAATTTGAAGAAATAACACAAGATAACTAGATTTGGGTTAAATCAGGGGGGGGAAAAAATTTAAATAGTAACAACTGTGCAACAATGGAACAATTTGAATGGGGGTGTAGGTTCTCTGTTGCTAGGGTTTTCAAAAAGAGGCTAAACATTCAAAAGGGAGGTTAAAACTGTAGTCTTCCTGCAGTTTTAGGTTGGACTACATGATCCTCGAGATTCCTTCCAACTCTGTAATTCTATCTAATTTCATGTAGGCATATAGAATTCTATGGTTGGAAGGGAAACTCAAGGGACATCTAGTCCTTCCAGGATATCCCCTGCCTACAACATCACAGATAAGAGTTTGATTTCAGTTGCAGTTCAGATGTCATTTTACTTGGGCATTTGATGGCATATAACATACAATTAACTTGGGCACTGGCATTTAACTTGGTATTTGTGGTTATTTGATGGCATTTCTTGGTGTCTGAATTAACTTATTGATAGTGCATGCATTTTCTTTGCCAGAGGTAGGACTATAAGTATGCACATAACTTCCCCTTCGGGGAGGGGGTGGGTGTATTGTCTTATGCTGCTTTTGAATTTTATGGTGTCCATTTTTATACTGTTGTATTTTAGATGATTTTATTATTGTTGTTTTTATGTTGCACGCCGCCCCGGGCTGCCGAAGTGCAGGAGGGTGCGGGATAAAAGTTTTTGTAATAAATAAATAAATAAATGACTACAACATGTATGTACATTAACTCCTCAATTCTCAAACTGAGGATCACAGAAGGCAGACTTATTCTGTGGGGGTGGGGAGGGCTCTGCTCTGGGCAGGCAGACAGGGCAGCATCACTTGGACAGGGGAAGTCGCTGATGGGGCAGGAGGAGGGGAACAGGATGTTCCTGAGGGAGAAAGGCAAGGCATGCCTGGAAGCAAGGGAGGTCGGTGATGCCTGGCTACAGACAACACAGGGGTGCGCCTGCCTCCCCAACATGCTCCAGTAAGATCCACATTACTGCCTCCTAGTCTGTGTCACCCAACCATTGCCCCAGACTCCTGGGGCTAGATGTGCATGTCCCCAGCACTCACTTCATCTTCTCCAAAGCCTCCACTGCTGTTTCTGGGGCAGGTGCTTCCTGCACGTAACCCTCCCACCTCCCAGTCCAGATCTTGGCCAGGGACCATGGCCTTTCCACCCATGCCTCTGAGCAGGGACCAGAGGAATGGGGCAGGGCCAGGATCTTTCCCTCCTGCCTGTAAGTCCCCCTCCATCTCTCTGTCAAACGGAACAATGTGATGTGGGCTCCTAAGTTATGCACAGAAGAGAATAGTGGGGCTCACACGAAAAGAATTTGAGAACCACTAACTGACTGCACACACATTATCTGTTGGAGGATCATGTTGTTAGCTAAATTTAAAGGGAGTCAACGTAAAATTAGGTCAGAGGGTGGGATTTCTGGGTTAGGGGACAGGATGACTATGATTGCCTACTGTTGGACCAACAATTTATTGTAGTCCATCAAACAATTCAAGTTGAGCGCTCAGGCATGATATGATTAAGCTGGCTAATAAGGGTTAGTTCAGAGACTGTAACAATTAAAAGGAAACTCCTACAACAAAGAACTTTGTTAAACTATTATGTTTAATAGGAGACTAGATAACAATATGTGACAATTTAGATCCAGATATACAAGATGTTAAAGGCAAAAAGGCAGCAGAATTCCTAGAACCCAAACTTATGAGTTCATCCAGAGCAGTGAAGAAAGTTTCTAAATTAGTTAACTTTCATAAGGTCGCATCAATTAGGTTTACCAGGTCCCTTCCAACTCTATGACTACCTGTCCGGAATGCAGTGTATACCTTGGGTAAAGCCACAAGTGACAGAGCCAGCCAAACCCCCTGCCCACCCTGGGGAGGGCCACCATAGCCACCACATTTTGGGTTGGTGGAGAGGGTAGTCCGAACAGGCAGCCTTCCCCCTCCCCTCCTCAGTGAATCGGGACGGAGGCTGCCATCACAAGTCCCTCCACACCATGGATCTGCTGAGGAGCCGTCTCCATGGGGCAGGGCTCCCGAACTCCTGCTGCACAGTAAGATCAGGCCCCTGGGAGGAGTTACTGCAAAACAGCTGATTGGGGGGTGGGGGGGTGGATGAGTGTGCTCACCCCAGCCACCAAACAGCCTGGAGCCCCCACCCCCACTGTTTGGCGGCTAGGGTGAACGTGCTTCTCCAGGTCCCTCCCCAATCAGCTGTTTGGCAGCTGGGCAAGCGCCCCTCTCCCCGATCAACTGTTTGACAGTCGTGAGCACGCTCCTCCACCCTTCCCCTCCAGTCAGCTGTTTGACAGCTGGGGTGAGCATGCTCCTCCGGGCCCCAACATCATGTGTTTGATATGAGGACTAATAACTGAAAGTACTCTTAATCCGATTTTCTCCTTGCCATATCATGAGCCATGGGTCCTCTCATCCACTTATGTCCTGGGAAAAGGAAACAGGAGTGAAGTGAAGCAGCATCACATCACATGGCAGCTTGACAGCTGTTTTGGCAATAGCATTGTCACCATGACTCAAACTTTGACCTTGGCATATTTTAAATTTTGCTCAAAAGCTGTGACTGGGATGAAGGGTGAGATTTTCCTCAGCAGCTAGTGGGTTGCGAGTTTTATACACCAAAACAACAAAAAAGGCTGTGAATTATGGAAATAATTTGCTATGCCCTGAACAAAATGAATGGCAATTAGTTTCAGATACAGACTTACTCCTACACCTACAGCCAGTAGACAAGATGCTCCTCTCTCCCCACTTCACAGAGTGCAGACAAAGTCTGTTGATCCACCTGGATGTCAGTCATCCGGTGCTAGTGTGGCCATGGAAACGTAGGAGTACTGGATTTTGACTCTCCTAATTGAGCCGAGGCCAGTTCATAATTCCTTCTTAGTGCTCCATTTATTTTTATAACTCAAGCTACCCTTGGAGAAGTCCTTTTCCCAACAGAAAGGAGAAACGCATAGCTCAGGATTCCATCAATACAATAGGGGTTATTCACTGTGATTTCACTACAACAATGTTAAAATCAATATTTTTCCAGCAGGTCTGGACCAAATCCTACGCTCAGAAGTTTTGCAAATGGCCTAAACCGGCTTCGTTTTCCTTCCAAGTTGGGAGAAAACATTGTTCCCCACAATGCAGTAGAATGACATTCATCTTTCCAGTCCCAGAAATCAAGTTCCCAAGTGAATCCAGGTAGGGACTGGATGTTGCCTCCCCCTCAAAGTAGGCATGCTCAATTGGTGTTCTCAATATTACCTTTTGGGGGCTTCGGGTGAGGATTCAGCAGAAGTGCGTAAACTGAAATATCTACAGAGGTTTCACTTCTGTTTATTCACTTTTTTCTAGTGAGGGAATGAAGCGGTCAGGAAACAACAAATCAATTTGATCTTTTAAGCAGTCACTTCTGGTTTCCCAGACTGTTTCTATGCTGAGAAGGGCACCCTATCGGGTGATGAAACATTGCACAGGGTGTTCAGCCACAACACAGAATTGGGCTTACCCAGCCACAAGAGAATCGCATTTCAATGGTTTTAAAGGCTGATGTGCTTGTAGCATAGGACAGGGCTACAACTGGGGTGGGGGCAGGAGGAAAGTGGCTTTAACTAAAATTTTACATGCCTCATTTTTTATTTATTTTTTATATTTTTTTAATGCTTGTAGTTCCCCCCCCTCCCCAAAGCCTGCAGGAAAGGGCAGGATATAAATCCAAATAAATAAATCAATAAACAGAACAAAAAAAGAAGTGGGGCTTGTGAGATACTTACATGCAGTGAATCTCTTATCAAAATCCTGTGCAGCACAATCTCATATTGTTCATTGCAACTATACCTCTGATGTCAAGCCTAATCAACTTATAAAGAGCCAACACCTGCCTGCCCAAGAGGAGGACCAGACCCGACAGAGCCAAACATTGCTGGTGACTGGAGCTCAGACACAAATGCATGGATTAAATCACAATTTATAGGATGCAATTAGTCTATTGGCAGCAGCAGCAGCAACCTAGCACCTCCAGAAGGGAACTTTAAAGTGCCATTCTAAAGTAGCTGACAGAGCACCACGATAGGTGACAAGGATAAAACAAGAAATCAATACACCTTGCTAGAGGCTTATCTCAAGTCCACACTGCCACTTTACACTTTAAATTGGTTAGCACTTATTTGACCACTAAGAAATGAAAGCAACTGTAGTGTTTGTACCCAAAATCATTTAAAGGGGTGGATTTGTACCCTCAATGTGCAAAATCTTACATTCAATCATGCAAAATACAATCAAAATCAAGTTAATGTCACTTATAACAAAACAGCTGTGATCACAACAAACATAAAGGAGTCTCCTACCAACATCTGAATGGCAGGCCTTGTAGGAAATGCCTGGAGATGTTGTGACAAAACGCAGTATGGGGCGCTATACAGCAAAGCCACCCGCCTTATTGGGTTACGTCTAAAGATCGCTGCCACCACCGGGGACCAGGAAACAAAAGGGATTCACACCTTCCCGGATATGTGAACCCAAGCCCAGCTCTGGCTCTTCGCCCACAGCTCCCCGGGTACCCCTCCTACTGAGGTCAGTCCCCCTAGAGTGGCTCTCTGTAGGCAGGGCTGCTGGAACCCTGTCTCTTATACACATCTAGATGTGTATAATCGCTCTCTGTAGGCAGGGCTGCTGGAACCTATGTGTCTTGCCAGGACTCCCCTCGTGCATACAAATCCTTACAGATAAGCCCGTTTTACAAAACAACAGAGATACTTTATTGGCCAAAAGCAGAGGAACAGGTTTGGCAACAAGGCTGAGGTAAAAGACTTTGGATAAAGAGTGAAGTAAACTTTAAATAGAGTCTCAGATCTTGGGGATCAGGTGTCCCCTGGTTTGGGTAGCCGCCTCCTAGGACTAAGGGTAGAAAGGCTGTTGCTGGTACTCTCAGACTCCTTTTCATCACCTGTGCAGGTAGAAACAAGTGAGGCACATGTCTTAGCTGGCTCCCTGCTAGCAGCATGTTTCAGTTTAAAAAGAAAAAGTCAGAGAGAGAGAGGAAGGGGTGTGTCCTAGCTTTTTAAGCTCGACTCCTCCTCCCCTTTGGGAATCGCCCTCAGGTAGGGGTTTCTCCAATCCCGGTGAATTGCCTGAGCCCTCTGATGTCACCTAGGGGAGACATCATGGCGTTCACCTTGAGATACTGATCCCTGTCCTTGGCTTGTGGAGCATGGCTAGAAGACCAGTCCTGTGACCTTGCGTTAGACAGGCCCTGGGGGGTGGGGGGTTGATAGGGTGTAACAGAGTTTGTCTAGGGGACTCTGGTATGGAAACAGGGGCATTTTGCCACAGATGTTAATATTAACTTAATCAGTTTGACCTAACACCAGAACCATAGCACACATCTCCTTTTAAGAAAATGACAATGAGCTGAATTTTAAGAATACTCATGGTTTAGGCACCGCCACCCGCAGTAGCTCCCTCACCACGTTATATGCCACGAGTGGGGAATGTCAGACCCAGGGGTCAAATTCAGTCTGCAACTACTTTTATGTGGTCCCTTTCCAGTTCTTGGATCTGGTTCCACGGATCTAGTTCCTACCCCCTGGCACTGAAAAAGACTGAGCTCAGGGTAAGTGAGCAGAGATGATGGCATGAACTCATGGATCAGGGACAAAGCACAGATCCATGAACTGGACCTTCCTCTTCCTGAGTGCATCGCTACTCCCAAATTTTATGCAGTCCTCAGTGCTTGTACTAATTTTCAAAGTGACCCTGGGAGGGAAACAGTTCTCCAACCCCGAAATATGGTGAAAGGCCCCAGACAAGAGAGGAGTATATTAGGGAATGAGGACAGAACTCCTGTATGCATCCTACGGTTTCTTTTTCTCTGCTTCACCTTGAGAACATCACTGGTGTCACCAGCCATGCCACTGGCAAGTCCCTCCACTTAAGGTACCAGCTGCCTGGTTCCACTAACACCTTTCTCTCTCTGTACCAAAGATCTCCTACTTACCTGCATAGTACTGGGATCTTTTCTCCACATTAATGCCTTTATCGTTACCACCTACTCAAAGCCGTCACGTCTTAGGATCTCCATGCCCTCACTTTGTAAGGAGTTGCATTAAAGTGGTATAGACAAGGCGGGGAACCTAAGGCCTAGGGGCAAAATGCAGCCAAATCCTATTTTTCACTTGATCCCTTTCCAGTTCTGGCCCCTTAGTCCAATTCCTACATCCAAGCACTGAAAGACTTTACTCAGGGTAAGGGAGCAGAGATGAGGGCATGTACACAAGGACAACAGACAGATCCACGATCTGGACCCTTTTGTTCCCAAGTACAATCCTTCAGCATCCCCACCTCAAGTTCTATGTGGCCCTCAGAGAGTTGTCCATGCCTGCGAGCAGCTGAACTCCACGGTAAGGACTAACCCACCATTACTTTGAGACAGCATGTCCACACAAATGGGTAATAACTTAAAAGGTGCCATTTTATCCTGCTAGATCGTAAGTGTTCAACATTTTGTACACAAAGATACTTACCTAGGAAACCAGCAGAGGGCTGCAGCTTAAGTGGATGCAAGAAGCTTGAGCTCCTGGAAGGCCTAAGAGGAATCCCTAAAGAATACCTCTAAGTATCCACCATCATACCCCAAGAAAGACCACACCAGCGTCCGTAAAACTTCAGGATGCCATTCAATGCTGAATCTTCCTCACCAAAACAGAAGACATAAAAAAAGTGAACACCTGAGTCTCCTTCCTCTCCAAACAAGATGGCATCTGGGCCTGAAGAGAGACAGCTTGTGAGTATGATACAGCAAATGGCTGCGGATATTAAAGAAATGAAATCCACCACCTCTGCTTTACAGTCTGCTGTATTTGAAATTCAAGCTGCCCTACAAACCATGTCAGGTTGCTTAGGGGAGGCAGAGCAGAGAGTATCTGATTTAGAAGACACTACTAAAAAGTTTAAGGCCCAGTTCTCTCAGAATCATGCAGACATCAAAGCTCATAAGGCCAAATTAATAGATTTGGAAGGCCACTCTAGACAGAATAATATTCCATAGTCAAAAAAACCTCCAGTTTACAAGAGTTAAGGCTCTTGAAAATTCAATCATGCATTAAAAAGCATGGAAATTGCAAGTTAAGGCTCCCGCCTTAACGTCTGTGCCATGTTAGTAGTAAAGACATTGTACAGTCTCACATATTGTGCCACTTACAACTTAGGCTCCATGCACCCACACTTTGCCTTTGTCTTTCAGCCCCAATCCTCTTCCTCTTTGCAGGTTGGGGGCCAACACTGAAGCTGGGGTCAGGAGGGTGTTAGCTGGCCCCTCACGCCCTCCATTTCCTCTAAGAAAGAGAGAACTTGGGGAGTTCTGGCTCCCACCCCTTCTCCCCCTCTAATCTACTTGGTCCCAGCCCTGTAACAGAGAACTCAGGACTCCTGGTTTCCAGCCTCTCCACCCCACTCTAATCCAGTAGACTGCACTCCCTTCACAGGCAACTCAGTAGTCCTCGTTCCAAGCCTGTTCTCCTCTCCCCTGCTCTCAACCTTGTAACAGACAACCCAGAAGTCCTGGGTCCAAGTTGCCCCTCTAACCCCCACTCCCCTCACAGAATACTCAGAAGTCCTGGGAAATAGAATGTTTGTCTGTATGTGTCATATGGAACAGAAGTCTGAGTGTGGAATGACACTGTACATGACGCAGTCATTCCAGTCCCTAGAACCATCCTCAAGGTTCTGGGACCCTCATTCCACTCCCAGGGGGCTGTCATTCCACTGCATCCAGAAGCATCATTCCAGTCCCTAGAACCACCCCCCACCCCACACACACACACGGGTTGCCACCTATGCCAATTTTGTAAGGATCATTTATGAAAAACACATGTTGCACGGCCTGCAACATGTATTTTTCATAAATATTTCTTTAAAATTGGCATAGGTGGCAACCCTAACACAGACAGACTATAAACACACACAGACTACACACACACATATAGAGACTATACATGCACACACACAGACTGCACACAGACTATACACACACACACACACACTATACACACAGACACGCTTACCTGGAGTTCCACTTCCCCATGCTGCTGTTGCTGCCGCCGCCACCACCACAACCACCACTGCTGGTGTATTTCAAAGACCCCATGCTGGCGGCCAGCACGCATGCGTGGCTGGGACCACATTCTCTAACTACCCAGCATGCCATTTAGACAATACGGCCCCGGCCGCACATGCACTCAGGCCGCCGACGTGGGGCCTCTGAAATATACTAGTAGCGGCGTGGTGCCTTTGAAATATACTAGTTCTCCTCGGAGAAGGCATGGCGGAACAGCCAGGTCTTACATTGTCTACGGAAAGAGGGAAGGTCAGTAATCAAGCGGACCTCCGGCAGGAGGGAGTTCCACAAGCTGGAACTCCATGGTTGGAGGTGGGTGGAGATGGATGGGGGATGGGTGGAGGTGGGTGTTGCGCCAGAGCACACATGCACCCCCACCCATCCCGCTCGGTGTTCACATGGGCGAACACCGAGTGGACATCCATCCCCTCACACCAGCCGGCTGTATACACGAACGCCCCGCACCCCCACCCGAACACCAAGCGGGGGGAGGGCGTCTGTGTAAAAACAGCCATGATTGGGTCAATTGCTAAAAGATGTTCTGTGAATATTGTCCGTTGGGGTAACGGTGGGAGGATATATGGGGAGCATATAAGTTAGTCTTTATGCCTTATTAACAGTTGCTAGTTGAGTGTTGTTAATAGCTGTTTGAGTGCTGTTAATTGTAGTAGAATTATAAACTAATCTGAAAACAAAGTATTTATTCTCTCTTAAATAGTTTAGCAGGAGGACAAAAACTCCAATTATTTGGGCTATAAGGACCCCTTGAGTTGAACATGGTCCTGTAGTCCCTCAAGTATCAAATATGTTCTTTTGAACTGAGCAAGGATAATGATTTGTTTTGTGTTGTAGGTCTATGCTATGTAATCCTTGCTTCTATTTATTGTTTCTGCATATTTCTTTTTCTTTTTTAATCTTATCAATCTATTTTGCAATCTCATGAGTTTTCTGAGTGTACGTATAGAACTATACATTTTTATAGATACAGCTATTAGATTTGTATAGATATTAGATTTGAACTAAGGGACTTGATGGAAAATCTGCAATTCAATGTGTATAATATAGATAATACCTACTGATAAGAATGAATAATCTTAAATGTATATCTTAGAATGTTAAAGAGCTCAACAACACTATAAAGAAAATACTCTCTCTTCTTAAGAAACAAAAGGCCAATATTGCCATGCTTCAAGAAATCTACTCGACAGAAGAAGAGTCTCAAAACTGGTTAGAGACTGGGTTGGTCTAGTAATTTCAAGATCATTTAACAGTACGTCACGTGGCGTCTCTATTTTAGTGCATAAAAAGCTAGGTCCACAATTACTTGACCTAGCCACTGATCCAGAGGGTAGATTTGTATTTCCAAATGTTAAAATTTTTGATTCTTTTTTCACTCTGGGACGTATCTATGGTTCCAATGTGGATAATCCAGTTTTTTTATAATAGCATCTTCAGTAAACTTTCCGAATTTGGACAGTTTCCCTATATTCTGCAATTTGGAAAGATTTTCTGGAATATTTTGGAAACTAATTCACAAGTTTCCATTCCAACTGATTCCCTAACAATAATGGACGAGATGTTCAAATGATTGTGTGGTGAATATACACACGCGCCCTTTTTTTTGTCCATTTTCTTTTCTCTTTTCTTTCTCTCTACTTATATGTACCACGTTATTATATGCAGTTATTGATGTGTGTAACAATTATATTTGAATAAAAAATCAATTTAAAAAAAGGATACTTCGCTAACGTCTTAGCTTGTGTTAACATGCAAAGAACAGGGTTTGCTTCCAGCAGTTAACACTTTTTAAACATACTGGCTGGTAAACAGCAACATTAACTTAAAGCACACACTTTGGCTTCCATGTTAAAAGATACTTCCTGGAACACATTAGCCCCCCTCATGTACACAGGAGGATAAAGGTTGCAACAACTGCACTATTCCAGTGACGTCTTTTACTGCTCGTGAGGCAGGAACCTTGAAGCCACTTATTTCAATTTTTTTACACCATTACCTTAAAGAGTGATGTTAAAAAAGTAGCTGCTATTAAAATACACCTGCCAGTGCAATTTTCTACATAAACTGGGAAGTGTTACTGTTGATTTTTAGTCTGAACTATCCATCCCCAGGATGAAGCAACTGAACTCTTCCTTTCTGGCAGAAGTATTTGGCAAGCCAGGGAGTTACTTATTGATAGTATGCCTTATTGTCCTCGTTTTCTGCTGCTGCACAAAAACTAGTGCCAACAAGGAAAAGCTGTATCTGTGTGAGGTCCTTGTACAGGAGATAATTTTAGCTCCTTTAAAAAACAGGAAATGCCAGAAGCACTAGCCTCCTGCTTCTTCAGTTCTCCCTCCTGTCTCCCTATTGCAGCATCTCTCGATTGCACTAAATACAGTTTTGCAAGGGAGCATGTCTTTTGGTAAGTATCTACAGCAGTGCAGTCTTGAGCATAATGTGCTAGGCTATCATTTAATAGTCTTTACAACGGACTATAAAAATACAGCTCTGCACAATAAAACTGTTGTTGCACTGCTGCAGAAATACTTCCCCAAGAAATGGTCTTGCAAGACACTATTCTATTCACTGCAACAAAGAGCTGGTGAACCAGGGCAAAAAGGAGAGTCCAGAGCAATGGAAGAAAAGTAGCATTGGAAAAGCAAAAGAACATGTTTTTTCCCAGATGTTTTCTTCCAGGGGAGAAATCAACCAGTTCCTATGTACATTTGTTCCAGGGGAGCATTTGCTTTCTTTAATGCTACATTTACTTTTACTTGCAGTTACCTTAGATACAGGCCCTAGTCCTAGAGGCTCCCAACCTCCTGCAGTGAGAACTGCAAGAGCCAGCACAGATACAAGCAGGAGTCAAATAGTCCCCCAGGAACTCTCTTCCATTAAGAACAATTGTCGGGAAGAAGAATTACTGCAAACAGCTGTAGTTTGCCCCACCAATATTTTGTCAGCCAGCTGCGCAAACAGGAGATGTCTATTTCGGGGGGGGGGAGCAGGGTGGAAGTTATTCACACAAGATAATGGAAAAAATCGAGAATCAAATATTTAAGCACAAAACCAGTATTGCAGACATCAAACAAAAAGCACTATTTTACATCAACAGGGTGGGAAACTGTTTTATTAAAATCAATAAAGGGGGTCACATGACTTATCCTGCTTTCAGAACAGCAACAGATCTGCCTTGGCTTGGAAGCTAGCCCTAACAAAGAGCTACTGTATGCCTTAATCGAGGCTTCAGAGCCGCACTCTCGCTAGTAATCAATGCTTTTTTTTTCTTTTGCCATTGCAAGTATTGGGTTTTCCCTATGAGGTTGTTCCAGCTTTGACTGATCTAAAAAACAAAACAAAACTGTATGTTCCCAGGAAGCCCTTTGTAAATACCCAGTATAAAATGACGGGTTCATTTTGTCCAGGAAGTGGAGAAAGGAAACAATGGATACAGCAAAATAATATGCAATTGCTGATCACAACTTTCCATTTTTCTCAAATCAAAAGACTGTATTGAAGAAGTTATTTAACCCTTTAAAGTGCAATGTTTAACCTAGATTTACAGTTGTAAAAACCGTTTGATAACTTGTTAACACAAGCTGTAATTTATTCAGCTTATGATCTTTAGCTGGTCCTTGTAAACCCTTTCTAGGCTTAAGCACAGGTTTGCTTAATTCCCCTGCCCCTGCCCCCTCAAAAATAATAAACACAAATGCTTAACAGAAAACTATAAAATCATATATGCTGGGACAATGAGGTGTAAGATTCAGCCTTCAATACACTTTCTCCTGCTCGATTTTTTCATAGTAGCAATTCTGATATCTCCCACACCCCTATTAGGTATGCTAAGATAGGTCTGTGTTCAACCAAAGCAATTCAGAATCATCTTTATTCTATATGTGGTTTATTCCATGTCAGGAAGGACCTGGCTTTGAACCAGTACTCCCAGGGCTTCAGGGATGATATGTGTGTGGCTTTTCCAGCACCGCAGACACGCCTTGGCTTTACTCCACATCCTGCTACTTAGGCCTCTTGTATTGGCTAGACCACACCTTCTCTCAGCCAACACTGCCTGTTTCCAGTTAGCTCCTGTGCCAACTCCCTGCCTTGAATATGTGCCCTACCTTTCAGCCTTGGACCTAACCTCGTCCCACCCAAGCCTTGATCCTGTCTAGGGTTGCCACTTTTCATGGTTTTGACTCCAACACTCCCATTGTGATCTATGGGAGTGTCAGGGTCAAAACCGCTAGGGCTGGCAAACCTATTTCTGCCCCCCCCCGCCTGCTCCCTATGGGAGGGGAGCGAGGGCGGGGTGGGGGCACGCCGGGCTAGGGTCGCGGGGAAACGCGGGAGCGACAGGTACCTGGTCCCTGGGTCGGAGGGAAACCTGAA
>QEPC01010217.1:1490330-1515864 GCA_003113815.1 Sphenodon punctatus
TCTTTTAGATTGTAAGCCACAGGTAGGGACCGCAGCTGATTATATGTTCTGTACAGCGCCAGGTTGTTACTGGCGCTTTATAAATGTTTAATAATAATAATAATAATAATAATAATACCATTAATGTGCATTACACCACTTACATTGCAGGGCCCACCTCTGAGAAATTTTCAGGCAACACTGGGGGTGAGGTTGCCACGTCTTGTATACCCTTAACCCTCCCTGGGCAGCTGGGCCACAAGATGCAGTGCAACGTGTGGCCAGTGGCAGTTGGATGATTACCCTGCCCTGGAGTGGGGCTAAGAGCTATGTCCTCAGAAAAATTCCAAGGATACATCACGGGCCTTACCCCACATGGGGTAAGTCTTCCCAGGATGGGGCAACCCATGTAGCTGTCCCCCTTCTGCCTACTCATGGCAAGCTCCACGGTGGGGCTATGAGTGACAGGTGTATGCGGCCACATCACGGCCATCTCAGCCAGCTGAGCTGATCAGAGGGAGGGGGAGCCCAAAGGAGTGCATGCACGCCCCTCTCCTCACCCTAACAGCTGATCACGGGAGGAGGGGCAGAAGATTATGCGCAGGCACTCCTCTGGGTCCCTCCTCCCCCAATCAGCTGTTCATCAGGATGGGGCGAGGGGCACTTCTCTGGGCTCATCCCCCTCCCCTCATCAGCTTTCCCATCAGGGAAGTGGGGGAAGAGCATGCGCCCTCCTCCACACACACCCAACAGTGAAGCGGGCAGCAGACCTCATCCTACAGCTCCCCATGTTTGCCCTGCAGTGTGGCAGCACGGATTGCCTGCTACGGGGCCGCACGGGGATTGGGCCCTCTGTGCTCGTGTAGCCTCACCTTGGAAATGAATGAAGCAACACAGAAAATGCTTTGATTGACAAGGAATAGAAATTACCCCAGACTGTCTTCCAACACTTCATATCAGCAACTGACAAAAATTCACTCGCCCACGTCACTGCCAAAGACAGTTTGGAAGCTTTTCCTAACCAGTAGGAGGTGACAAGAAAAACTTCCAATCATGAATATAATGTGAAAAATTCAGTGTTGTCTTCCTGAATCTACAGATATTTCCAGCGTCTCCTCTGTTGCTCATATCTTTGCTATGCAAAGTGAAGTTCAAATGGTCCTTTCTTCCACCTTACTTCCATGCAGTAGATACACTTGCTGCACATACTTGTTTACTCTATTGACTAAAACAAGTTTCGCAGGAACATCGAGCTAACTGGAAGGAACCTCAGGGGTCCGATCATGAGCCATGCATGGTTAAGGATCCACCATATCTAAAAACATGCCTCTTCCAGCCTCCTTTAACTATCAATCATTCAGCCTCCACTTAAAAATCTCCAATGATGGAGAATCCACATCTTCTCTAGGTAGCCTGTTTCACTGCCCAACTCTCCTTACTTTCCAAATGTTTTCCCCAAGGTTCAGTCTAAATCTGCCTGCCTTCCACTTGTATCCATTGCCTCTTGTCCTGCCTCCATATGAAGAAAGAACAACTGTTCCCCATTTTCTTCATGGCAGCCTTTTAAATTCAGTGAAATCAAGATAACCAGAGCTTTCTTCTTTCTGCCTAGCCAGAGGTCAATACAGTGCAATGCAGTGTAAAATAGATACTGGAATTTTCTTCATGAAAATTTGAGGTATCTCAAATTAGACTCTGGCTGGAGAAGACCAGAGCTGTCCGCGTGGTAAGGCCATGTGTCAGTGGGTATTTTTACACACTCCTTAAAGTGCTGGTCTTTCAATCTTCTGAGTTTACAAGTCCACAAGTAAGTTCCAGATGCATTCTTCACACACGCACACTGCCCTGAGGCAGTTCCTGGATGCATTCTTCACACAAACACGGCCCTGAGGCAGCCTAAAAGTATTCGCAGCTGTAGACATGGGGGGCTGCCATGGAAACCAAGTGACTTCAGCTGCCTAGAGCAAAGCAGTTTACCAGGAGAACTTTTTACACATAAAAGTTCTGGGAGAAGTTCTATGCAGAAGTTCAAAGAGCCAGATGTTTAAGATCTGGGTGAGGGATTTAGACACAAAGTTCAGGATGTAGCAGCAAACATGCAGGAGAAACATGTGTGTAAAAACACCCAGTGACATGGCCCTGCCGCACTGACGGTTAAGTCTCTGGGTGTGAGAGGCTGGCTAAAGAGAAATCAAATCAAACAGGAGCACAGTTTCACTCACACAGTCACTGAGAGCAGAAGTTCTTCTCTGCCGTGCTGTCACTGTTGGGGACAAGAGAGTTCTTATCTGCCTGGTGGGCAGGTTGGGGACAAGAGAGCAAAGGATATTGTAATGTGTTAGAAAAAAGAGGAAGAAAAAGGAAATGGTGGGCCCACTGCTCAATGAAGACAGTAAAATGTTAGTAGGAGACAAAGAAGGTAGAACTGCTCAATTCCTATTTTGCCTCAGTTTTCTCAAAGAACGGAGACTGCGTCCAACTTGGCAAAAGATGTGTGAACGAAGGGTGGGGGAGGAGTTGTAGGCCAGAATAGACAGAGAGGTGGTCAAGGAATACCTGAATGCTTTGAATTAATCCGAGTCTTCAAGTCAGAAAAGGGCAAGACTAAAAATAGTCGTCACAGTTACAAGAAGGTAGATTTTGGTTAAGTATCAGAAAAAATTTCATAACAGTAGGAGCCACTCAGCGATGGAAAAAGTTGCCTAGGGAGGGCGTACGCTTTCCGTTGTGGAAGATTTTCAAAGAGGCTAGACAGCCATCTGTTTCAATGTACAGCTGTAGTCTTCTTACATCAAAGCAGGGGGCCGGACTAGATAAACTTATGAGGACACCCTTTCAAATCTATGATTCTAAGATTACTCTTGCTTAACTACAGTTTGGCATGGACACAATGGCTGAACTCTTTGTTACCTACTTTTGCTTTATGGGCTAACTGGACACAGAACCAAATTAACCTTAAACAAAGACTGTGCCAATCCGCTGTGCTTTCCAAGACTCGGTGAAGACAGCCCATTAGCCTCCCAATTGCAGATTATTCTTTACGTCTATTAACAGGGACCAAACTTATCCATTAGCTGAATAGTTATTGAAAACAAAACTAAACTAAAACTCAATGCAAAGAGGAAGGGTATCCAGGTTTTCCCAGCTGAAGAATCACAAAGTCAGCCTTGAATCATGGGATTTCAGGATACTGGTGAATTCACTGATTCATAGATCCACATCTCTAGTTTCTCCAACACCAAATCAAGTAACATGTTCAGATTTAAAAACGGGTGATATACAATAGGTTACATTAAATGGATTAAAAGCTGATTCATTGGCAGATCTAACTATGTAGTTTGAAGGTGGGGAACCTTTTCCCTCCCAGGGGCCACTGTCCCCCTATCCTTGTTTGCATGACCTCATCTCTGCTCCCTTCCCTGGAGCTCAGTTTTTCAGTAGTTGGAGGTAAGAACTGGATCCAAGGGTCAGATCCAGGAAGTAGAAAGTATCTACATAAAAACAGCCCCTCTCACTTATTCCCTTCAGCTACATCAGGGGTGGGGAACCCCTGATGTAGCTGAAGGGAATAAGTGAGCGGGGCGGTTTCTAGCAGACCGCCCTGAAAAGACCTGATTTCAGCTCCATTCTACCCCATGACATTATCCATGACCTGGAATATGTAAAATCACTGCTGACTCACAAAGATTTAAGAGGGTGGCAAATAATGAGGGAGGCAGGTCAATGCAACCTTGGTTGCTTGGTAAGATGAGTACAGCTGAATTTCCATGTGTTTGATTAGAGTTAAAGGCAAGGTCACACAAATCAGAATAACTATTCTAAGTCAAAAACTCCCCTTTTTAGCTTGCGGTACTGTACGTTGCTTGCTACTCGCATCCTGCTGAGGAGAATGTATCACTATTACAATTCCCCAAAGCCAAGTGCTAAACAGCAACTTCCAGACACTGTAGAACAGGACTCTAGTCAACTGAGATGGGGTAATTCATGTATCTAAAAGAGAAGGCAGTGAAACATTCTTTCACTGGGAGAATAATAGAGTGAATAGGAATCAAACTTTTAATTTCTATATCAGAGTAATTTATTACTGGAATTTTTTTTAATCCAGTCCCACATATGGACATTCTATTATAAGTCAAATCAAACTATCTTCAACATTAATATACTTTGTGCATTCTGACATCAGTTGCAAGTCCGCCCCGAGCTGCATTGCAGGAGGGGGCGGGATATAAATCTGTAAAATAAAAATAAATAAATAAAATAAGTCTTATCAGAGGACACTCCACTCCCCAGTAACACAATGCGAATTAAATTCTACATTCATTCTCCACCTAATAGCACAAAGGTTATCACTGCAATGTTTAATTGTACAGACAAAAAAAGGTAAAATTAGTTTCCTTAACCAGGTTTTATTATTAAGCCACTCGTGCAGCTCTATAGTAAAGCCAGCTTGCACTCACTGTTAAAATCACAAAACTTCTACTCGTTATAAAATTGGGATGATTTATACTATCACTGCAAAATGTTGAAGGAAGAGTTGCTTCTGTGAGGGGTAGAAGCATCCCAAATGTCAGAGAAATGGCTACATTATACAAGTTTGAAAATTGGGACGCAGAACTGATTTTTTTTCTGGTTTTTGCAACTGATTTCTCTCGACACAGAAAAGTGTGTTTAAAGTTATAAGTCTGGAGGTGTAAAGGTGCCAGAAAATTCAAGTGTGTATTGTAGTCATTGGGGAATTCCTGAGTTTGGGATTTTTTTAAATCTGTTGTGCAGTTTTAAAATTAATGTTTTGCAGTTCCTATGTTATCCAATGGAGAGAGTGAACTTGTCAAGTTACGTGATGCATGAGCAGAGCACTGGTGCAGGTTCAGCAGGCGGACTGGTCTCTCTACCGAGGAATGCCACAAGGATATTTGTCACTGTAGGAGACCTGCGGCAGCCAACAGTTTGATGGGGGGGCATTTTAAAAGTCCTGAAAAAGTTCCCAAAAAAATCCTAAAAAATCCCAAAGTTGATGAAAAGTGGTGGAAATTGACTAAAAACACAAGAAATAGATGGGAAATTATTTTTATTTTGTGTTAGGATAGCAACAGAGATAGCAGATTGATTATTTCATTCAGCCACCCGAAATGGCTCCCAAGGAGGCACGGTGCACATACTGCAATGCAGTGGTTAACAAGGGGTGGGGATCACTGCACCTCCACCTTGTGCTACCATCTAGCGCACGTTCGTGGAGTTGAGCTGGGCAGTACAAGACAGGGTGTTGGGAGGCCAGCACACAACCCAGAGCAGACAGCACTTTTGACAAGGTGCTGCTGGGATCAGAGGTGGAAATGCTCATCTGCACAGCTACTATTACATTCTTCAGGGCCAGAAGGTGGTGTGGAAGGCCTACCAAGCTTCTCTAGCAGAGAAAGGGTGGCTGCTCTGTGTCACAATAGTGGCTTCTAGGGTGCAGGGTGTGTCTGGCATCCCTGGTGTCACTTCCACCACACCCAGTCCTGCCAAGTGCACAGGAAGATGGACATGTGTAACCCCCACACTGTGGCTGTTTTCACACGGACGGCCCCACCCACCGCTGGGTGTTCCAATGGGTGTGCCGTGGGGGGGAGGAGGGGAGTCCTTGGAAATGGGCCGGCGGTGGGTGGGGGAATGGGTGTGCGCTGGGTGTGCACCCGTATAAACACCACATGCGGTGGGTGTTTGTGCGTGCTCGTTCCCGGTGCACACCCATCACCCGCCCATCTACACCCACGGGGCCATCCAGAAAACCAGGAGGCGGCCCCGTGGATGGAGTTGGGTGTGTGTCCGTGTAAAGGGACACCCTCCGCCCACCGCGCAAGCACACCCATTCACCCGTGTGAAAACGGCCTCAACGAGCAGACAAGTGTCAGGAGAGCTGTATATGGGAAGACAAGCCTGAGAGATGGGTGATGTGTTTCCACAGACAAGGGTGGGGGACAGCCAGGCGTGGGGAGCAATGTTTGTATGGGGAGAGGATGCCCAGGTGCTAGGGAGGATATATATGGGGGGAAAGGCTGAGAAATGGGTGCTGTGTATTCAGGGACAAGGTTTGGGAAACAACCAGGGGCGGGGGCGAAGTGTATGTATGTTTTTCGTAGGTGCTTTCTCTTGGGATGGGGATAACTGGATATCCAAGTATGGGGGGGGGGGCTGTACCTGAGGGGAAAGCAGAAGGCAACCAATCCTCAGTCAGCAGCCACAGCCCACAGGCAGCCAAATCCCTTTCCAATACAGTATAGTAGTCCAAGGTATGATATACTACAATAAATATTTGCTTGCTCTTAATCACCTGTGTAGTAAGCAGATGCGCTTGAGCTGCTGACAGAGAGAAGCTATTATACATGAAGGAGAAATTGTGGCTACAATGGAGATAGGGATCATGTCCATAATACTGAGGTGGGGAGGAGCTTTCAGTGTTGCCTCCTACCTGCTGAGGGAGAGGTACGGGCCTGAAAAATCAAGGCAAAGTGTGGGTGAATGGTGTTGTAAGCAAGCACAACCTGCAAGACTGTAAAACAGCTTACATGGCTCGTAAGTTAAGGCAGAAGCCTTAACTTGCAATGTCCATGCTGTTTGGAGCATGGCTGAATTTGTAAAAGCCTTAACTCCTCTCTTAAACGAAAGGGTTTGTTTTTTTATCCAAGAATCTTCTATGTGGGAAGTTGCAGTTCTACCAGTCTCGTGTTGATGGGCTTCCCACTGCCCATAAAGAACAAGAGAAACTAGACGTCCCCTTTTTAGCAAGCTCTCATTCTGTTCGACAAAATATCTGAGTCTGCTCTGTCCACTTGGATTAAGGACTGTCTTTGATGTAACCGTAGTCCCTGGCGGAGTTGGGAAGAAGGAAGACTCCATCATAGGCCGTTTTCACACAGCGCTGCTGGGTGGGGGGATGGGTGTGCGCCGGCGGTGGGTGTGCTCCCTTTCCCACGGTCACACACCCATCTCCACCCATGGAGCCTCCTCCTTTTTGTCACATGGCTCTGTGGGTGGGTGATGGATGTAGATGGGTGTGAGCCGGGAGCACACACGCACTCTCACCCACCGCCTGTGGTGTTTCCACAAGCGCACACCCATCCCCCCTCCCACCGCCGCAGTGTGCACACGGAAGCCCTGTCCATGTAAAAAAGGTCATAGATCAAGAAGAACTTAACTGTACCCAATGTAACTTTTAAACAACTATGCTAATCGAATACTTCCTCACTGTCTTAAATTCACCATCTCCTCCAAAGATTCTGGTATCAGAAAGACAACTTTGCTATTTTTTCCTCTTTCCTTTTCAGAGGTTCCTAGTTGAGTAGCTAACTGGAAAACGATGTCTTATTGTAAGACAGAAATTCTCAAACTTCAAGTCATGACCCTGAGTGGGGTCGTGCCATTTGCAGATGGGGTCAATCTGGATAGATATTTGATGTGCTTTGCGTGTCTTGTTGTTCTGTTCAGTCATGGAACTATATTTAAGAGTTAGGGAATGAGACGTTAGTCCGCACTTGCCACGTGTTCACCCACTTTATTATTAGGTGGCCGCCAGATGTTAGCCCACACCTGCCACGCATCGACCACCCATTGAACATTCACAATGTTTTTGAGGAGATCACAGACCCACTGCGCAGGTTAATACAGACTTATGGGTGCCCACGTATCCACAGCCAGTCTGTTAGGTTTGCCTGCAGCCTCGCCTGCATCCAGGTGTGCCAGAACCATAGAGTCCTGCTTAGCATTCCCAGGCAGCTGGGTCCTGCCTAGCATGCTCAGGCAGTGGCTTGGGGAGAGGAGAGCTATCGATCTCCCTGTCCTCCCCGAGGCTGCCTATCAGCTGGCTCTGGAAGGACAGGAAGATCGCTGGTGCAGCTAGCCTGCCTGGCTGACCGGACGGCTATGGGGGTGGGGAGGGGGGAAAGAGATCACTAGTGCAGCTACCCAGCTGACAAGCAGGGGGTGGAAGAGATCACTAGCACCACTGTGTGGAGGCTCCTGGAAGCACATGGAATGTGGGCAGGGGCCTCCCTGTTTATTCTGCTGGACAACACACTAAGCGTATCCATGGCAGCTGTGTGGGAGCTCATGAACCAAACATAGGCTCCAGAGAGCTAGCTGCTCATCTGTTTTTACCCTGTTTCAGAAATGGTGTCTACTAACTCAGTGCGAGTAGTGCTAACTCTACTAACTCCATTCACGACTAGGAAGAATGTCTGCAGGGAACGATCAGAAGAGCGATCCCCCCCGCCCCCCTTACTAAGTGTGGATCAGAGGCAGAATCTCTACCAGAGAAGACTTCACTTTTCTTTATGCAAAACACATAATTTGCCTCAAACCACAAAACAAACTCTGAGGCTAAGCTACACAGAGGGAAGTTCGATATGTGAAGCACTTAAGTTTATTTATTTATTCATTCAGTTTTTTTCTACCCCACACCCTCCTGCTCACAGAGCACTTCGGGGCAGCTGATAAAGAAGCTATTTCATATTGTCTGAGCAAATGAACAGCAGTCACACAGAGACCAAACAGGAACACACACACACACACACACACACACACACACCTCAAAAAGAATTGCACACAAAAGAATTTCTGGAATCCAGAAACCACTGGTGGGGGAAGAAGGAAGCCCCAATTAAGCAGGCGTTATTAAGTATTGCTTAAACTCTTCCTCTAACGTATTGTTTAATACTTTCAAAAAGTCTTTTAGATGTGGTTTATTCTATTAAGAGCTGCTGGCCTGAATAAAGTGATGTCCATGAATAACTAACAATCTTGACATTGGTGAGTCATAAGCTACCACCAGTAAGATTTATGTAAAATATATCACTGCATTACAAGAGGAATTTCTCACTCCCACCATAAAGGGAACAACAGATGCTTCTCACACAAAGGCCCTTTTCACACAGACATTCTAACACTGATAAAATGGGTGTTACATTTTATTATACATGTTGCAGGGCTGCAGGTGTGCTCTATGGGTGCCCTGCAACATGTATAATAAAATGTAACACCCATTTTATCAGTGTTAGAATGTCTGTGTGAAAAGGGCGTAACTGAAATATCAGCAAGACCCTGAGGCTGTCTCTTATACACATCTAGATGTGTATAAGAGACAGGTGGATGGAGGTGGGTGTGTGTCCGTTTACACATACACCCACCCATCTCCACCACCTCCACCCTCGGAGTCTCATGGGTGTGCGATGGGTGGAGGTGGGTGTTGTGCAGGAACGTGCACACACACCCAACCATCCTGCTCGGTGTTCACACGAACGAACACCGAGCGGACACCCATCCCCCACCCATTGCCGCCCGTTTACACAGACGCCATCCCCCCCCAAAACACACATCCAAACACCGAGCAGGAGACGGGCCGTCCGTATAAATGGGTGTTACGTTTTATTATAAATGTTGCATGGCTGCAGGTGTGCTCTACGGGTGCCCATAGAGCACATGTATAATAAGACACATGAAATGGCCTTGGGAAGACAAGGGAGACATAAGTTCTTTAAAAGCCACAGTGGTAACAAACATTTGGAAGGTCTCACTGGAACAGCCTAAGATGAACATCTCATTTGCATGCAAGTCCTAAAGTCCAGCAATAATGCAGTATTATTTTTTTCAGCACTATGCAAACAACAGAAAGGCATTCAAGTTAACATGCCAGAAAAGCACAATGAGCATTCACAATTTGAATAAGTCATTTAAAACCAGGAAATTCCAAATTAAGCATGCCGCAATATCCTTAGCTCACCCAGCTACTACACACAAACAGAGCAGTCTGAAAATAATAAAGTGCCGTGTTAAAATGTCCTGGCTTCCATTTAATCATATCACAACAGTAAACACTGTCTGTATGTGTGTGTCAATATCTTTGGCTTTAAACACATCATGGCTTTTGACTAGGTTCCTTCCCATATGTCCTCTACCGAAGAACTATAACCAACATACCTTGTTCCACATTATGGAGTGAGGGGAAAAAGCCTCCCTCTCTCTCATTTAAACCAAAAGATAACAAAATTAACAGGACTTAAGCTAAGAAGAGAACGGTCAAACACAATTAATAATACAGTCTGAGACCTACAACCATAGGCTCCCAATCACCCAAAAACTTACCCTGACAACACTAGCCTTTATCTTTAGAGTCAGAAAAGAAGACTGAAAAGTAGAGATGGGATTGAAAAAGTCTAGTTTGTCAACACCGCAACATTTCTCTTAGGGATGGGCAAACAGGTCGCGGTTCGGGTTCGGCCGTTCGGTTCAGTTCGGCCGTTCGGTTAAGTTCGGCCCGTTCCCCGCGTTCAGGTTCGGTCATTCAGTTCGGTCCAGGCGTTCACAGAAAGGCTCTCTGTGCAAGAAATGATGGCCCCAGACCCATGACGGTGGGTCCTGGGACTAGAGTGGCAGCTTAAAGATATTGGCCACAGTCCTCCCTGCCTGTAACTTGGCCCCAGAACCCTGGCGGCGGGTCCTGGGGCTGGAGTGGCTGTTTCTTGGTGCGGTTGAACGAAGTCTCTCGGTGCGAGGAATGATGGCGGGTCCTGGGGCTAGAGTGGCAGCTTCTAGATACATATTGGCCACAGCCCTCCCTGCCTGTAACTTGGCCCCAAAACCCCGACGGTGGGTCCTGGGGTTGGAGGGGCTGTTTCTTGGTTCGTTGGAATGACATCGCCTCTGTGCGAGGAATATTATTTATATATATATATATATATATATATGCACACACACACACACACACACACACACACACACTAAATCTAACTGCTATTAACTATTCTAAAACCTATTGAACTAAATGGAATATCCTAATAATTAACTACAAAGGCCTTGTCCTACAAACACATTGTATCTCTATCTATCTCTATAACTAAGCTAACTACTATGTATATCTATCTAGTAACTATCTATCTAATAACTATCTATCTATATATACAATATTACACAGGGGGAAACACAAAGAACACAGGGAGGGGTACAAAACTGAAATGAAAATCAATCTAATAATAATCCTACTCTAAATAAATCCAAAACTTAAAACAGGGGAAGGGAATCAGGGATGGAATAAGAGGGAGAGGGAAAGGATTCAATGGAGGGGGGAGGGAGGAAGGAAGATTGAACACAGGGAACACAGGGAGGGGTAAAAACAAAAAATAACACCTAAATCTATCTAATATAATCTAAATAAATGATAATATGGAGGTAAATGGGTTGGATGGGTGAAATAGGAGGAGGATGGCAATGGATTAGGAATAGGAAGGAACAAAAACTGCTGGGAGAGAGGGAGCCTTCTGAAACGCCTGCTGTTCAGGAACAGTGACTAGCTCAGAAGGTGTTGGGAAGGGGGGAGGCAATCAGTTTTGTTTCTTGCTGCACCCACCTCACTGCAAGCCCCACTGGCTCCGTGCAGCCTAGCCCGTGGCCAATCGCAGACTATGAAGCCAGTGGTCTGAGGCAAAAAGGGATGGCGATTCCGCAGACTGGCTGCTACTCCAAGCCTCTCCACCCCTGGTGCCTGGAAGTCTGACTCCCCCTCCGTCACATTTTGCCTTCCAGTCACATGTTTTTGCCACCCAAGCGTGATCCGAACTAACCGAACTGTTCGGTCATTTCGACGTTCGGAATTGAGTTGGGTTCAGTCAGTTCGGGTTCGGTCGTCCAAACAGACCGAGTTCGGTCCGAACTTCCGAACCGCGTTTGCCCATCCCTAATATCTCTCAGCTGATAAAACTTAAATCCCATCAACCATGCACATTATCATAGAATCTTAGAATGTTTTCTCATGGGGCAATATGTGCAGCATTTGGCTTCGGGATTAACTCTGGAAGACAAATGCTGCGCAGCTTCTGTCTCATGGGAAAGCAAAGCCATGCAGCTTTGCCTCCAATCATGCAGAGGTTACAGAGCTTGATTTTCCAGCTCTGTATCCTCCGCATGATTAGACGTAAAGCTGCATGGCTTTGTTTTCCCACAAGACAGAAGCTGTGCAACATTTACCTCCTGGAATTTTTCCCGGAGCCAAATGCTGCACATATAGCCCCATGAGAAAGCAGTCTTAGAGTTGAAAGGGATTCCAAGGGGCATTTAGTCCAATCCCCACTACAACATCCCCAACAGACAGCAATCCAACCTCTGTTTGAAAATCTCCAGTGATGGAGCCTACAGCCTCCCTAGGCTGCATATGGCCAAGCAGCTCCTATTGTTAGCATGTTTTTCCTGATATCAATCATCTTCGTCCTTTCCTTGTACCTTCCTCAGGTACGGATATTACCACGCACACACCAATAATAACCATTTCTGACACCCCTAGCTGCTGTAGGTTCTCATCGACAAACATGCAATTGAAATCTGCCCCAAATACACCTCTTCTTAATCCACACAATGCTACAGCCATCCTATTGAAGAGTTAAACTAGGCACCTCTTCCTGCTTAGAATGGGGGAGAGCTGGGACCAAAACAGAAAAGCACAAAAAACAAGTGTCCACAAGCAGGGTGCAGCCAAAATGTGAGTTTTGTGAAGAAGTGTCATTATTCAGTGGGGGAAAACCCATGGAGGATACGGATAGATTGAACATAGGATCCCCAGTCCCCTATAAGCCCCTACTACTACTGTGCTTCGCCTTCAGCATACACAAGTAATAATAATAATTAATATCATTTTATTTATATAGAACCCTTCTGCCTTACATGGCACTTGGAGCGCTTCACAGAATATAAAAAGCATTAAAAAAAGTAAAACAAGTCAAGACAATTTAAAACAATAATAAAATACTTTGAAATAGGGGAAGGAAAAAAGGAGGATAGAGTATAATTAAAGGAACTAGCAGTGGATCCTAAAAGCACCAAGAAAATAAATCCATTTTCATATGCTTTTTAAAGGTAAGCAGGGAGGAACTGAGAGAAATATCCAGAGGGAGTGAGTTCCACACTGAGGGGCCTGACAAAGCAAAAGCCCAATTGCCCACTGACTTAAGGCATGATGGCGGAATTCCCCAAACAGCAGCTGGTTCCTGAGCACATAAGTCAAGTTAAGTTTTTTGGGATACTAACATAGTCGTGATCCATACTAGCATAGCCATGATCCACAAAAAAGATAAATAAATAAATATACAAAAAAATCCTAAAAATACAATATATACAATATCCAATCTTAGGTAGCCGAAACCAAACACCATCTCCTAGTAGCCACTGCTTGAAAGGCAAACACAGCCAATCTCTTAATAAAGGACTTTTTGTTTTGTTGGAAAATCCATATAATCTTTTCTTGACTAGAAAAGAACTTCAAACAAGCAGGAAATGGGTACAAATACTTATCTCTGAGAGCCTCATAAATCAAGCATTCTAGAACATAATGAATCAAATCCTCAAGGATTATTTTACAAAATAGACACTTTCGTTCTGCTTTGGGAATACCTAAATGACGACCCTCAACCATCGTTCCAATCTAAGTCAGGTTAGAGCATTTCTATGTGATGGTAAAAGATCCATGGAAAAACAACTGGCCATCCCATCCTGAATTCTCCATTAGATGTATCTTGGAGCAACATGGGAGGCTCTTGCCAGAGTAAGATCACTTTGCAGTGCAATATCCCCTATCCTGGTAAACAACAAAACCTTATCCTGAGGTGAAAACAATCTTTGGTTATCTGAAGAATAATAGCCAAAACCCATACTAGCTAAAATTTTCAAAACAAATGCCAACCAAAAGAACAAGGCCTTTGTTTAGAACGAGGCATCAACTGGTCTTCAATGAGACATATTTTTAGAAATCGAATTGGAGAATAACCCATAATTCGAAAACACTAAGACAAAACTCTCTGAATTGCCTCCCGGCCCAATTCCAGTCTTAATAATGATAAACGAACTGGTGAGAGAGGCCCATCAAGGCTTGAAAAAAAATATATATTTTGAGGCACTTCCAACTGATCTCTTAATGAAAATTCCCATACTTCTGCCCCATAAAGAAGTTGGGCAACAATTTTGGAATCATAAACCCTTAAAGGGGCACAAACAGACCTCCCTGCTCCTATAGACTGGGTAGCTTTACATTTTAGGGTGTTAAGATGCAAAGTCCACAATGGAAATTGCAAGAAATGAATGCCGAGATATTTATAAGAGATGTTACCTGCTCCAAACTATAAGAGCCCATCAACCAAGAAAACTGATTACGTTGCTTTCCTCATATCATAATTTTTGTTTTCTCAAAATTTACTTTCAATTTATTCAGATGACAGAGCCCCACAAACTTGGTCACAGCTATTTGGAGTCCGATTGGTGTTCTACAAAACAGTATCCTGAGTGCAGATGCACATCCGTGTGAGATGCCAGAAGTAGGTCCCAAATATAGCCAGAGCCTAAAACGTTCAGTGTCTTAAAAACCAGCAGTGCAATCTTAAATTCGAGTAAATCACGTAAGACCTTTTCACACAGACGCACTAACACTGATAAAATGGGTGTTACATTTTATTATACGTGTCACAGGGCTGCAGGTGTGCTCTATGGGTGCCCTGCAACATGTATAATAAAATCTAACACCCATTTTATCAGTGTTAGAGTGTCTGTGTGAAAAGGGCCATATATGGCCCTTACTAAATGCACCGCAGTTGGTGGGGGGGGATGGGTGTGCAGCCGCAATGGGTGGAGGTAGGTATGCAGCCATTCCCACGGGCACACATCCATCTCCACCCACAGAGCATCGGGCATTGGGGCCCATTACTCCATGGGTAGGTGATGGGTATAGATGGGTGTAGCGCAGGAGCGTGCGCACACCGCTACCCATCCTCCACAGCGTTCCCACGAACACCTCCACCCATCTCCATGCAGCAAAACTGTGTGGAGATGGGCGGGGGCATCTCGTGTGAGAAGGGCCATACTGTTGTCACATACAGTAGCCACTTGGAGTGCAATCCAGCTCCCATTGAAGTCAATGGTTAAATTCCCATTGACTTGTATGGAGCTGGATTGCGCCCATATACCGTTATATACATGTAAATGTTTTGGAATAACAGTCAAATGATATGATATTTCATTAAGCAGGACATTGGGAGATAGCATGAAACTGTTTTACAAACATTATTGATGCTAACAACATTTTTAAATGTTTTTCTTTGTGTATTTCATTAACATTCATCCTGTTACGGAAAAACGTGTTTCCTCCATCACCACCATTTCTGGCTCATCCTTCATCCCCCACATAAAATGTTGTAGTGCTGCAGGATATAAAGCTGAGTCACACTTACAACTGCATACTGTGATAATATTTATAAACTTCATTACAATGCCTTTTGTTACAAGACAGTCATTTTACTTTACATGTGCATCAGATGTTCAGGATGGTTCATAATGCCCACACCACAAGATTAAGTCAGGAGAGAGGAAACAGCTTTTCTGGGACACATATACTATTACAGTATCATACTGACAGCACTACCCTTCAACAGATACAGAGAATAAATTATTGAGATGTATATCCCAACCAGTAAGCCTCTGGAATTCGACAGATTAGAAAAACTAGTCACGTATGGGAGTGTACAACTCAAAGGCAAGAATAGACTTTCATGAGCTCCCATGACTGCAACATAAATAATAAGAAAACCACCATATAAATTCAAAGAGTCCTATAACTCTACTACTATTGATGGCTATTCCTGCTTAAGGGTAGCAAACATAACTATGGCCCTTCTTACATGGGGAGCGGTGGGTGGGGGGTGGGTGTGATGGCATCAAGGTGGGTGCGCGCCCGTTCTCACAGGCACACACCTATCCCCACGCATCTCCACCCACGGAGCCTGCTCCCTTTTTCTGGATGGCTCCGTGGGTGGGTGATGAGTGGAGATGGGGGGGTGTTGGGAGCGCGCATGCACCCCCTCCCACCGTCCGTGCTGTTCGCACAGACAGACACCCATCGCACACCCATCCCCCCACCCACTGCTGCGTCATTTACACGGGCGCCCCCACGCTTCAAACACCATCCCGCACACCCCAGCAGGGGGCGTTAAAATGGCCGTGTTAAAATCCGTGTTAAAATGGCCAAAGAGGGGAGAGTTAAAACAGGCACTTAATAGAAGTCACTAAGACACCTGGAGTTGGGTTAACAAATTCCTTTTATGAAATGACAGATGATCTAGTTTCACTCTCAGACTACCTTGTTCTACACTCAGTTTGATTACGCATAGCAAGTGTAGTTGGGCTGTTTAAAAGAATTTTTGCTTCTTTGATGGAAAGAGGCAACTGAATTAAAATCTCAGAACAATCAGTTTTCATCCATCGCTTTCCTTAAATAATACTATCAGGGTCTCACTGATAGCAGAGACTGCACCATCTGATTAGAAACAACTCAGATTAGAGAGGGAAGAAAGAGATGGCAAAGGAGTGAAGAAACAAAGGGACGTTGTGAGAAGAATTTTTTTAAAGTTCTTTTGATGTCTGAAATTGTAATGTACTTGAAGTCACTAGAACCATTCGTATGAAAGAGTAAGAGTAAGCAGGGAACACCTTATTACTAGTTTTTATCTGCTTTTTCTTACAAAAAAAGTTAAGATGTTCCATTACATTATATGATACTGACTTATGCACAACAGAGGTCCTTTTTACACGGGCGGAAACCATGCATGAACACCCTTTCCACCGTGTAAATCCCACAGGGGTGGCTGTGCACACTCTCGTACACACACATCCCCACGCACAGAGGCACCGGAAAAAACGGAAGTGCCTCTGTGCATGGGGATGCGTGGGAGGTGGGGTGTGCGCCTGTGAGAACCAGCACCCGCGTGCCACCCACGCTGCGGCGCGCACCGTCATCCCCCACGCAGGCGCAACCCATGTAAAAAGAGCCACAAATGTTGATGTTTCAATGGAAATGTTTTCCTGCATTAAGGAAAAGTAATGAGAGTTCCCACAATTTTTTAAAAATTCACACTACTACCTGATCCTGTGGGTGAAAACAGACATGACGCTAACCCCCCTTGAACCACCCTTGGTGGTTATTTATGCATGTTGCAGGGCTGCATAGGGCACCAATACAGCCCTGCAACATGCATAAATAACCAAGGGTGGTTAAAGAGTGGTTAGCGTCATGTCTGTTTTCACCCAGTATGCGGGGGGGCGGGGGTGTGTGTAATTTCAGAAGTTTTAGGTTCTAGTCAATTTCAACTTTCACGGTGGAGGAAAATGAAATGTCTACATTCACATAGCATCAAATTTAACTTTTCCCCTCCTAGCAACAATACATCTATTTTCAGCTCTCACACCCTTAAAATCTAGGGCTGCAACTTGATCAGAAATTTTAGTTGATTAATCAATTAAGCCTTTTTGTCGATTAATAGATTAACATTTGCATGGCCATACATATATTTACATACATTTGCATTGATTTGCATAGTTTTGCCTAATTTGCTTGCATTGGGTGAACTTGCCTTCTGCTTGAAGGTGTCCGCTTGAGCTATGGACTGTCATAAGGCCCTGGCAGCTAACCGATTAATCGGAACAAATTTTAATCAGTTTTAGACAGATTAAACAATTAATTGTTTGGACTGATCAATTAATGGTTGCAGCCCTATTAAAGTCCATTAAAGAAATGTCATAATGTAGGAAGTGATCATCATTCACAGCCAGTCTATAAAAAATTTGGAACTGTTATACCAAATAAAAACAATGTTTTTCAACACCACTGGACAATCAACCAATTTTTCATTGCATTTGGAATGCAGGAGTAAGTGTGCATGTAGGCCAGGAGCACCTTCCTGTGAGTACCTTCTGTTAGTCTTGTCCATCCGACAAGTGCTTACAGGGAGGCATTCTTGGTTGCTGCCCCACTGCCATGAAACTCACTCCCCCCTGGAGGTTTAGTTGAGTCCGAACCTGAGCATCTTTCAGAAGCAGGGTAAGACTTTTCTGTTTGGAAAAGCTTTTGGCAGGTCGGGATAGGGGAGGGTTTTGATAGATGGTTTGGGGGATAGGGTGGTGAGGGGGGGCTTGGGTGTGAGGGCACAGGGAATAGTGAGGTGGTACGGGAGGGGGGAGTTGTGAAAAATTATACACAGACACACGCTCTACTGCACGCTCTTAAAGAGATGAGTCATTGACTCAACATTACTAAACAAGCTAGTTTCAATAGCAAATCTCATTGTTTTGATTTTTCTATAGTGAAGTCTAACTCTCATGTGTTATTTTCCTCACAATCGAGATCTAGACTTGCTTAAGCAAGCTAACACCTCTATAACCTTTCTCTTTTGAACACTTCTAATGGTTACTTGGGAACGAGGAGCAGGAAGTTACCGTAGTTGGGGAAAAGATCACTCCATTTTTACCCCCTCCTCGGCATCATAGCCCTCACTAATACAAAGGAAGCTTGCTGTTCAAACCTAAAGTCTCTTACGCCCAAGTAACTTACTAAATCATTGAAGCATTTCGCTATTTACCACTTTATCACCAAATAAAGCAATATTTAGTTTAATTTATTAATTCCAGTGTGTATCAGCAACAATGAATTGTCCATGCTGTAACTAACACTTTGGTGCTTCTGAGGAAGAAGGACACAATATTTTGGACCACTCTGATTCCAAAAGACCTCATGTGTCAGCTACACCTGCATATAAAGACGTATATACCACTGGCATATATTATACTTGGCAGCCTCTCTTTAATTCATTCCACTGTATCTTAGAATTACTACAGAAGATTGAGATGTGTCCTTGCATATCATATTATCCTAAATAATCAGGTACGTTTCGGTGAGTTAATGGTCAACTGTCAGCATTAACTTTTTAACTTCCTTCTTTATTTATGTCTGTTTACAGTCTCAGCATTAAAGCTGTGCATGGTGCACATAAAACATATATTTACTGTCTCAATAGTAAACCAAGGGCTAAAATGAGAAAGAGGTGAAATTTTAAAACCAATAGACTGACTTTCTAGGAATGTGCAGGCTGAATGCAAAACAGATGCTTTAAGTTCATATTGCTCTTTGAGGAACTTCGACTCAACACTTCCCAAAGAAATACTAGCACATGTATTTCTGTATCTGTAAGAAGCTTTTAATAATGCAAATAAGTTTTCACTTCTCTTTTGAATCTGAAAATTCCCTCAAGTATCAAAGGCAGAGAAAAAAAAAATAGGACAGGCAAGACTTTTAAACTAAAGAACAGGCTACACAGTTCCTCCCTCTCGGTTCAGAAGGACTCCACAGGAGAAAGTGGAGAGAAAGAAATTGATTTCCAGATCGTAAAGCACAAGGAGAAACCGTCCATAAGAAGTGCTTTCTGTGAAACACATGGCCCTTTTTCTTCTCTCTACTCTTGAAACTTTTCTTCTCTTAAGGTAGAATAGCAAAAATAGACCCTACCCAATGTCAGTACATTTGCACCGGATACGCATTAGTATTCTTATACAGATTATTCATGGATGGCTTCCCTTCCTGCAAAGGGATAGGAGCTGGATGAAACAGAGTCTCTGTGTTTGGTTCTGGAAGTTTACATAAACACACACAAAATAAGTTTACATTAAATTTCATCCAGTATTTAACCCTCAAACAGGTTTGAGGTAAGTCAGGCTCCAAAGGGGTACAAAAATTCATTCAACTTTTTTAGCAAACCTGTACCACTTCCATGTATTCCTCAACAGTAATGGGGTCAATTGTCCTGTGTTGGTTCATTTCCCCTCTCCCCATCAGTGGTAGTACTAGTTTGTCTTTGTTTTGTTTTTTAATTGAGAATTTCACTAAGACAGTATTGAGAGTAAATTTGATCCTAACGAATGAATAGGAAAATGAAAGCACTACACACCTACGGTACTGGGGTCATATTCTCCCCAAACATTCAATTCAAACCCCAGTCAATTCAACCCCCAATACCATAATTTTGGGTATGTTGGGGTACACTGTCCCCAAATACCTTTTGTGTTAATATTTTTTCTCTAAAGCATATAACTTAATAAAATGTATAATTTTTTGTTAAACTGGAGTCATTTTCAAATCAGTCACATTTATTGTTTTCCCAATTGTGACTCAATTGGAGTCTATTTTACCCCAATTCCAGAATAATACAGTGCATTTTTCATTTGTTTGAGGGTTAAATCAATTTCAATAAATCTTTTAAAAAAGAAAAAGCAAAAAACATACACATACTCCACCCAGTCAACTGGGACTAATTATGCTCTTTTTAGAAGTGGGGGTATTGACAGGGCAATAACCCCTGAAACAGGCCTAAAATAATCCCTGAAATATAGCATTTCAAAATGCAGCACTTAGAACTTCAAAAGCACTAAATCCAAATGGGCAAAAAACCCATACCAATGACAATACCGGACACAGCCCAAGTCAACCCACCGCAAATAGGCTGCATAAAGCAAAAGCAAATAAGCTGGGTGTGAATAAGCTGTCAAACAGGCTACGAAAAACCCAGGTCAAAGAAGCCAAGCTTGTAATCTAAGTAAGTAGTATGTAAAGCTTGTAACGAGGAGGACGGTAGAGCGAGGGGGCAACACATAGGCAACTCGTCCCCATGCTGCCCACACAGCAGGGCAAGGCCATTGGGAACTTTCCCAAGCACGGAAGTGGCTAAGCAAGCCTCTCAGAGGAAATGCAACTCCCAATGTGAATTGGCGGTGGCGGCAGCCCCAACTCCTCAATCCCACCCCACAACTCCAGAGACCTTCCTGAGGGACAGGGCGGGACTCCTCGGCCAGCTTTCAGCTAGGCAGAAAGATGAATGCTCAGGGGTGACAGATCCCCAGGCTGCTGCCCCCCAGGCTCCCAGGAAGCTGAGAAACAATGGGTGAGCTCACTCATAACTCTTCTAGCCGCGGGGCCCAAAAGCTGTATGATCAGCCCCAGATGATCCCTGCATCACTGTTACATGTGAGTTCACACGCTCTCAGTTCCTCCCCGCTTTAAACTCTGGTCTGGCACTTAGATCTGACCTATACAGATACACAGATTCAAATAGAACAATGGCCTCTGAATTCTAGAGGCTTGAGTCAAGTTACAACAGCAGTGGGATTCATGGTCTAGGTCTGCCTCCCTAGGAACAGAGAGTGAGCAAATGAGGAGGAAGGGCAGTCCAGGCACCAGCCCGGCTGTAATTGGGTGGGCCAAATGAAGAGGGGCGGCACTGGAGCCTAGGGGGAATCAAAGGCACAGGCGTCCCGGGAGATGTTCAAGTGAATGACAAGCAATGCGAGNTCCCCCCCCAGCACGTGAAGAGCCAACTTCTTGCAAAGTCTCCAGAAATGCAGCAAAACCTGGAGAAAAGGAGAGAGGGCCTCACCTACGCAGTATTTCTCCTCCTTCTTGGTAGGGACCCAGCGAGTCACCCTACGGGCCAGCCTGTGCTCTTCAGGCCCAGGGGAGCTACCGCTCCTCAGGCAGCCAAGCCAAGCCGGGATGGGATGTGGAGGGCTCCAATCCTAAGCCGCCATTTTCCAGTCGGGCACCAGCAGGACAAGAAGGAGGGGGAAAGCTTGCAAGAGTCATGTGGTGTGGGGCTGGAGTCCCAGCCCCTTGGAAAACCCTGCCGGGCAGCTCGGACACCAGCAGCTCTGACCCACAGAAACCCCTGAGGGGAATGAAAGAATGACTCAGCTGGCAAAGGCGGGATCATGGAGACAGCTGGAATGTCACCTGAGAAATGGAGATGGGAGAGAGTGACAATAGGCTTCAAGTGTGTGGGCCAAATGAAGAGGGGCGGCACTGGAGCCTAGGGGGAATCAAAGGCACAGGCGTCCCGGGAGATGTTAAAGTGAATGACAAGCAATGCGTGTTGAAATAGGAACACCAGCTGGAAGTAATGGGGCTTTGTGATGCCATAGCCCTTAAGAGGCAGTAAATCAATAAAAGTACAGGTGCTTATCAGCAACAAAGGGAATCAATGGGGAAGGATCTGAAATGCCAAAGAAGGGGAGTGTGGGAGAAGGGGGGAGAACTAAAAGGCCAGGAAGGAGAGAAAGTGAGAGAGAACAAGGTATGATGGAGACCAGTTGGAGCAGCAGTCTTCAACTGGAATAATATAGTTTGGGTGGAGTGACAGGATGGAAAGATGGGGAGTTAGGTGGATGGATACAAGGACACCAAGAGCAACTTGAATTAAGGGGAGCTAAGTGGAATGACAGGTTGGAGGCCTCCAGGAGTGACTGAAATGATGGAGGACTGGGTGGAATGATGGGTAAAGGCCATTGAAAGTGGTTGGAATGACCCAGTCCCCCATCATTCCAGCCTCTGGTAGTGGTCTTCTACTTGTCATTCCATCCAGCCCCTCAAACCTCCCACCTTTCCATTTCCCACTCGGTGACTTCCTCCCACCCCACCCTCCTGGTGTTTTTTAGTCCCTCCCTCCCTCCCCTTCCTTGTCATTTCGCATAAGACTCTACCATTTTATTACTACCCACTGAGGGCTACGGCAAATCCCCATTTCTTCCTATTATCATTTGTGTTTCTCTATTGTTTCCAATTGGCATTTCTTGGCACTCATTTTAGTACATCCCAAGGTTCCCAAAATATGGCTCAGTAGGACCCCAAATAGTGTCACACCATCTCCTACGAGGCCTCCAGGAGTGGCTGCAATGATGGAGGGCTGGGTGGAATGATGGGTAAGAGGCCATCGAGAGTGGCTGAAATGACCCAGCACCCCATCATTCCAGCCACTTTGGTGGCCTACTTGTCATTCCATCCAGCCCCCCAAACCGCCCAGCTTTCCATTTCCACTCCTTGACTTCATTTTTTCCCCATCCTAGCCCTTTTTAGTCCCTCCCCCACTCCCCTTCTTTGCATTTCAGATAAGCATCTGCCATTTTATGACTGTCCACTGATAGCTATTGACAAATCCCCATTACTTGCAATTCTCATTTCGGTTTCTCTGTTGTTTCCAATTGGCATTTCCCACCCACCCCCAAGAGCCAACTTCTTCCGAAGTTTCCAGCCACGCAGCAACAAGAAGAAAAAGGAGAAAAGGGGGGGGGGGGTCCTCACCCACGCTGTATTTCTCCTCCCTCTTGGTCGGGACCCAGCAAGTCATGGTGCGGGGCAACCCGCACCCTTCAGGCCCAGGGGAGCTGCCGCCGCTCCTGAGACAATCAGGCCAAGCCAGGATGGGATGGGATGCGGAGGGCTCCGATCCTAAGCCACCATTTTCCAGCCTGGCAGCAGCGGGACAACGAGAAGGAAACAGTTAAGAGTCATGTGGTGCAGGGGGAGTCAGCGGGCTGGAGTCCCAGCCCCATGAAAACCCTGCCAGGCAGCTCGGCCAGCAGTGGGGCTTACCCACACAAGCCCCTGAGGGGATTTTTAAAATGACCCATGCAGGCAAAGGGGGTATCATGGAGGCTGCTGGAATGCCACCTGATAAATGGAGATGGGAGAGAATGACAATAGGCTTCAAGTATATGGGCCAAACGCAGAGTTGCGGCACTGGAGCCTAGGGGGAATCAAAACCACAGGAGTCCTGGGAGATGTTATAACTAATAACAAACAATACGGGTTAAAATAAGAATACCAATTGGAAGTAATGGGGATTTCTGATGCCATAGCCCTTAAGAGGCAGTAAATCGATAAAAGGACAGGTGCTTATCCAAAACAAAGGGAATCAATGGGGGAGGATCTGAAATGCCAAAGAAGGGGAGTGTGGGAGAAGGGGGGGGAGGAGTAAAAGGCCAGGAAGGAGAAAACGTGAGAGCCACAGCGAGAAAGGGGGGTGATAGAGAGCAGCTGGAGCAGCAGTCTTTAACTGGGATAATAGGGCCTGGGTGGAGTGACAGGATGGAAAGATGGGGACCTGGGTGGATGGATACAAGGACACCGGGATAAGACTGAATTAAAGGGAGCTAAGTGGAATGACAGATTGGAGGTCTCCAGGAGTGGCTGAAATGATGGGGAACTGGGTGGAATGATGGGTAAGAGGCCATGAAGAGTGGCTGGAATGACCCAGCGCCCCATCATTCCAGCCTCTAGTAGTGGCCTCCTAGCTGCCATTCTGCTGAAACTCCCCCCCCCCTTCATTTACTCTAAAATAACCACTCTAAAATAAGTGGCCTTGCACTTATTTTTCCACCCAGCTTCCCATCATTCCAGCGTCTTCTGGTCGCCTTCTACTTGTCATTCCATCCAGTCCCCCAAACCTCCCATCCCGTGACTTCATTTCTTTTCCATCCAGGCTGGGCCCTTTTTAGTCCCTCCTCCATCCCTTCTTTGGCCTTTCAGTTAAGCATCTGCCGTTTTATTACTGCCCATTGAGGACTATTGGCAAATCCCTATTGCTTCCAATTGTCATTTGTATTTTTCTATTGTTTCCAATTGTCATTCCTTGGCATTCATTTTAGTATGTCCAAAGGTTCCCAAAGTATGGCTCCAGAAGACCCCAAGAGACGTCACGCCATCTACAGACAGAGTCAGGATCTCAACTGAAACTTGATATGTTTCTCTTATCTTCATTGCTCTCTGGGGTCGCTGAGTTATAGTTAAATCTCAAGGTGTGGTTGTGCAGGCAAAAAAACTTGGGATTTTTGGCATGGGGCTGCAGTGTGGACAATAGGATTCTTGTGGTCTTGTTTCCTTGGCGCTGTCCCCACCCCTGGTTGCTGTCTCCTTCACTGTTACTCCCTCCTCACTGCATATCACTGCATCAGCTTCTTCCTCTCTGTCGACTGCTTTCCCTGTGCCTTCAAACACACCAGTCTCCCCTATTCTCAACAAATCCACTCTCAACCCTTCTGACCCGGCCAATTATTGCCCAAACTCACTCCTCCCCTTTGCTGCCAAGATCCATGAACGTGGCATTTACACCTGCTGCTTTAACTTCCTCTTCTTTAATTCCTCTCTTCAATCTGGCTCTTGTCCTCTCCACTCCACCAAAACTGCCCTCACTAAGTTCACCAATGACCCTCCTAGACAAGACATAGGCTTCTATTCCATCCTTGTCCTGCCTGAAGTCTCTACTGGCTTTGACACTGTTGATGACTCCTTCCTCCTAGCTTCTCACTCCCTAGGTTTCCAAGGCAAGGCTCTGATCTCTTCCTGTCTCTCAGATTGCTCCTCGGTGGGTATTTTTAGCCAAGCAAATCAGCCGTGGGGGGGTCCATGACCACCCTCGCATTTCTGCGTGGGGACCAAAACAAATGGGCAGCTCCCAATCTGGCTACTGCAGCCATGGAGACAGCCAACAGGCATTCCCCTTCCCCATAGCAGCCCGAGAAACACATCCCACATGTGGGCTAACCTCCCTCCCTCAAGCTCCTGTGGCTTCAGGTGTTAGCCACGACTGGGCAGAGTTCTCTAGGCTGATGAAACAGGAGTTAGACTAATGCAGCTCATGTCTGTGTTCATCTTCCCATAGGCCCCCTCTCCCACCTTTGTCCTTGGCTTCCCAGCATCCTGAAGGGTCCTCCCTCTCCTGCGGTCTGCCGGGGGTGCCCTCCTGGAGGTCCCCCGTGTTAAGCGGGGGGCCACGATGGAGCGAGCATTCTCGGTGGTAGGGCCGCGGCTGTGGAACTCCCTTCCGGAGGAAGCTCGCCTGGCCCCAAGCCTTTTGACATTTCGGCGGAACTGTAAGACCTGGCTGTTTGCCCAGGC
>QEPC01010217.1:1600508-1637576 GCA_003113815.1 Sphenodon punctatus
GTTCCTCCCCTGCGTAGGATGAGCCCAGGCTCAGTTCCCCCTTGGCTTTCAGGGAACTGGTTAACCGCCAGCTTCCCGACTGGAGCCTCGTGGCCTGTACCCTTGGGACTGAGTTCTTCCGGACACCCCTTCTCCTAGTTACCCCTGCAAGGTTTCCCATCCTTGGGATCCTCCCGCCTCTGTGGTGGGTCCTCCCTCTGGCTCTGGGCCCTGGCCTCAATGATGAGTCGCATGCCTTCTTAGACCAGCGTGCCTGGCAGAGATGCTGAGTGCATAATCTCTTGGGTTCAAGAGAGCGACTGAGAGGTTTCAGAGGCTTGCCTTGAGGACACCCTTTCCCCCCCCGGTGTCCAGACCTAGATTCCTCCCTCCTTGTTTCCCTCTCCCCGGCTCCGTACCCCGGAGCCTGACAGGGAGATTGCGACCCTGTATAGACTATAGGGGACTGAATGTCATCACCGTAAAAAACCGGTACCCCTTGCCCCTCATCCCTGAATTACTAAACAGGCTACAGGGAGTCACTATTTTTACTAAGCTCAATCTCCAGGGAGCATATAATCTTTTGCGCATAAAACCCGGGGATGAATGGAAGACGTCCTTCCATACTAGGTACGGGTTATTTGAATATCTGGTCATGCCCTATGGCTCCAGTCACGTTTCAGCACCTAATTAATGACATTTTTTGAGATATCCTACACCTATATGTTGTAGCATATCTAGACGATATCCTTATCTATTCACACACTAGAGAGGAACATGTTCACCATGTATGAACCGTGTTGTCTAGGCTAATAGAAAATCGATTGTACTGTAAAATTGACAAATGTGCCTTCCACCAAAGAGAGGTCCATTTTCTGGGATTTATTGTTTCCCCACAGGATATCTGTATGGACCCCGCCAAGATCCATGACATCACTGCCTGGCCTCCCGCCCCCCGGCAGTGAAACCTCTTCAACGGTTCCTGGGAAGCGCTAATTATTACCAGCAATATATACCCAATTATGCCAAGCTTACAGCTCCCCTTACAAAACTATTAAAAAAGGGTCAGCCTTCTGAGTGGACCATAGCACAACACCAAGCCTTTGATCACTTGAAACATGTCTTTACAAAGGCCCCCATTCTGCAACACCCCAATTTCTCCTTACCTTTCCTCAGAGACAATGCATCCAGTGTGGCCGTCGGAGCAGTGTTATCCGAACGTAAGACAGGCTCTACACGCCTCTTACCATGTGCCTTTTTCTCAAAACAGCTCACCCCCACCGAAAAGAATTATACAATCCTGGACCAGGAACTGCTAGCCATCAAAACGGCCTTTGAGACCTGGCGCCATTACCTGGAAGGAGCAGAGCAACCCATACAAGTGGTAACTGATCATAAGAACCTTATATACTTACAGACTGCTCGCATAATGAATGGCCAGCCCGCCCGGTGGGCACTCTTTTTTGCGCGCTTCTCCTTTCAGGTGGTGTACAGACCCGGTTGGAACAACACATTCGCTGACGCTCTTTCTCGTTGCTTCAACACCCATACCGAGCCAGCACACCAAGGTGAGCCACTTCTGAATACCAAAGTGTTCACAGCCACAGGTATTACTCTGGCACAATTTAAAGATTTAACCGCCCGTGATCCCACCATTAAAAAGCTTCCAGTTTCAACACTGTCAGAGAGATTGAGGGCCCATAATACGGCCATAGTAGTTCCCCTAGCAGCCCGGAAAGAAATCCTATGGGCCCACCATGACGCCCCTCTTCCCAGACACCCAGGACAACGTCACACATTGTAGCTCGTCCAACTACATTTTTGGTGGCCAACGATGTCACATGATGTTAAAACCTATGTGAAGGGGTGTCGAGTTTGCAATCGCACTAAAACCCCGCGGAAGCCACCTATCGACCTATTGCAGCTAATACCCCTTCCTCAAGGTCCCTGGCAAAGATTAAACATGGACTTTATAGTTGAACTCCCTCCCTCACAGGGATAAACGATGATTCTGGTCGTCGTGAATCAATTTACAAAGATGGCCCATTTTATTCAATGCAAGGGCCTGCCCAAGCTATTGATCCAACATGTGATTAAGCTACATGGGCTCCCTCAGAACATAGTATCAGACAGAAGTTCTCAATATGTTGCCCGCTTTTGGTGTGCCTTAGTCTCTGCTCTAGGTGTCCGTCTCACCCCCCACTACCGCTTATCACCAACAAGCAAACGGACAAGCTGAATGAACTAACCAGTCCTTAGAGCAATATGTACGCTGTTATGTAGATTATCTACAGGATGACTGGGTTGATTACTTGGCTCTCGCAGAATTTGCTTTTAATAATGCACCCAACGCCTCCATTGTTGCCTCTCCTTTTTATGTTTCCTATGGGTTTCACCCGCGACTTTGTCTCCCCGAACTTCCTACAATAGAGGTCCCTGCAGCTGGTAGCATGTTACATTGCCTACAGCAATATCATGCACACGCTTGTGCCATGCTCCAAGCCGCAAGGCAGTGCTACAAGCTATCATTGGATCGGTGACAACGGCCCGGCCCGCACCTCAGTTTGTCCCTGGGGACCTTGTCTGGATTGACCACTGCCACTATCCATTGGTTCGACCGTCGGCTAAGCTCGATGACAGATACATTGGCCGCTTTCCAATCCTCCGCCGAGCGAACCTTGTCACGTACCCTGTGGAACTACCCCCACAGACACGTTGCCACCCTATTTTCCATGTCTCCCTCCTCAAACCTTTTCACCGTCCTCTCTACCCTGAACCTGCACTTCCTCACCCCATTTGTGATATCGAGGCGACCCCCGAGTATGAGGTCAATGCCATCCTTGATTCAAAATGATCCCGGGGTACCTTGTTTTACCTTGTGGACTGGAAGGGGTACGATGTCTACGAACGCTCCTGGAAGCCTGCCTTGGCAGTGCATGCCCCCTGACTTGTCCGTTTGTTCCATACCCATCATCCCCTGAAACCTGGACCTCCCCAGAGGGGCGTGGGGTGTGTGTGCTATTAGGGCCAGGCTCCGTCAGCGCCGCGTCCACCTCCCAAGGGGCCTGGGGCATGCAGACACAGACCCTTCATGGACTGTGGGGGGTGCCGAGGGGTTAGGAAGGCTCACGCCTGCTCCGCAAGCGCTGGAGGAGGCAGAGGCACTGCAGACGGCAGCTGACAGTGGAGGGGCGGGGCAGCCCGGGATGCTGAGACGCTTAGCGTGTCTCCACGCACAGCAGGGGCTGAGCTAGGGCATATAAGGAAGCCCCGGTCCAAGCTGCGGTGAACAGCGTCGCTGCGAGACTGGCCCCCACCTTGCTGACAGTTACTTGAACGGTGGTATTGTTGCGATATATATAGAGAGAGTGTGTGTGGGCATGCGTGGCTGGTGATTGAAGTGTGTGTGTTGTAAGGATTGGTGTTGGGTTGCCCAGGAGTGATTGAACTGTCTGAGTGGTGTACAGCGTGGTTACACTTCCCTGCTTCCCTTCTCATTTTGGGGCCCAATCCTTCCTGTGACAGTGTGAAATTTTTCTGTACCTCCCCTAAACCTTCCCATGGACTTGCCTCCTACCCTCACTCGTAACACACCTTCCGCTCCCCCTCCCCTTGGCCACGCCTGTTGCGTATGGTGGTGTGGGGTACGGGATCATGGTGTGTTTGGGAAGAATTGGTGCACAAAGGGGAACATTGCTCTGGGCCTCGCTGACCCCCACCCCCCATGATGATCTGGCCTGGTCTCAATTGAGGCATATTGGGCCATATAAGATCCTGAGGGGTTGTTTTCCTCACAAAGAGCTGTTAAACCCCTCGAGTGAGTGTGTGAGAGCACAGGTGGCATAGCCCAGGGTTCTGTTGGGTCCAGTAATTCCCAATTCCCTACCCTCTCCCCAACACTTAGAAAGAATGATGTTGCTAAAGAGCTATGTTCTATAAATCACGGAGGTGTGATTTCCCAGTGGAATAATTGTGTGTGTTCCATTGGTAGATGCTACTTCACTCAGATTGCTATCATCCTTCAATCAGCACATAAGTGTAGCAACTGTGCTTCTCAAGATTGCGATTACAGACTGACAGGCATATTCCTTCATTTGTATTTGGGCAACCCACAGATGTATGTTGATTTGCATGAACTAAGGGCTTTTTCAAACGGACCAGGGACCCGGCTACAAATCAACCATACTGAAATTGTCAGAGATATGAAAGTGGCCAAGCTGGATAGTTTACATAGACTGGACAATCAGTGGACAAGAGGAGATTTTTTTAACAGAAAAAGTATTTACTCAAAAGCTATAAGTTTAAGCAGCCACCTACATTTTATTTATGTCCCACCTTCTATTTGCCTTTGCTATTATTAAGAACATAAGAAATGCCATCCTGGGTCAGACCAATGGTTCATCTAGCCCAGCATCCTGTCTCCGACAGTGGCCAATCACGGTGCCTTGGGAGAAGCACCTGACAGGTCACAATGGGGGATCCATTCCCTGTTGTTCTCCCCCAGCTCATGTTGCCTGATCCTGTCTGGCTAAAAGCTGCTAATGGACCTATCTTCCAGAAACTTGTCCAACCTTCTTTTAAACCCATACTGGCCCTTACCACAGCTTCTGGCAGTAGATTCCACAACCCAATTATATGCGGAGTGAAAAAATATTTTCTTTTATTTGTTTTAAAACTTGCCACCCATGAGTTTCATGGAGTGTCCCCTAGTTCTAGCTGAGAGGGTAAATAACTGCTCCTTGTTCATTAGTTCCACACTACTCATGATTTTATAAACCTCTATCATATCTCCTCTCAGTTGTCTCTTCTCCAAACTGAAGAGCCCCAACCTACCAAGCCTCTCCTCATGGGATTGAGGGCGGGGGTGGGTGGGTGAGAGGGAATGCTCAGACATGGGAGGCAGGCAGTGAGGCACAGGTGGTGCCCCAACATACCAAGCCTCTCCTCATACAGGAGCCCTTCCATGCCCTTGATTATTTTTGTTGCCCTTCTCTGTACCTTTTCTAGTTCAGCTGTGTCTTTTTTGAGATGGGGCGACCAGAACTGCACACAATATTCGAGGTACAGTTGCACCATTGTTTTGTATAGAGACATTATGACATCCTCAGTTTTATTCTCTATCCCCTTCCGAATAATTCCTAACATTCTGTTTGCTTTTTTGACTGCTGCTGNTGCATCATTTTGCACTTCTCCACATTAAATCTCATTTGTCATTTAGATGTCCAGGCATCCAGTGCCATAAGAACCTGCTGCAGTTCTTCACAGTCTGCTCGTGTTTTAACTACCTTGAATAACTTGGTGTCGTCTGCAAATTTGATCACCTCACTCTTAAGGCTCTTTTCCAAATCATTAATGAATACATTAAACAGCACCGGTCCCAATACAGATTCCTGAGGTACATCGCTTTTTACATCTCTCCATTGTGAAAACTGACCATTTAATCCTACCCTTTGCTTTCTATCTTTTAACCAGTTTCTGATACATAGTAAGACACTATCTCCTATCCCATGACTTTTTATAATCCGTGTTGACTCTTCTCCATTAAGCTATGTTTGTCAACATGTCCTGTAATTCTGTCCTTAATGATGGTTTCCACCATTTTGCCCAGCACAGACATCAAGCTTACTGGTCTGTAGTTTCCAGGATTGCCTCTGGATCCCTTTTTAAATATCGCGGTTACATTTGCCACCCTCCAGTCCCCGGGTACAGTGGCAGTTTTTAGTGACAGGTTTCAAATTACTAACAGGAGGTCTGCGATTTCATATTTGAGTTCCTTCAAAACTCTGGGGTGAATGCCATCTGACCCTGGTGACAAGTTGTTAGTATTCAGAACATCCTCCAACGTCACATTGATTTGTAACAGCTCTTCCAATTCCTTGCCCACAAAGCAAGGATCCGGCCTGGGTACCTCCCCAACATTCTCTGCAGTGAAGACCGACACAAAGAACTCATTCAGCTTCTCTGCAATGTCCTTATCCTCCCTGAACGCCCCTTTTACCCCCTTGTCATCTAATGGCCCAACTGACTCCCTAGCAGCCTTCTTGCTTCTGATGTAATTGAAAAAGGTTTTGTTGATTGTTTTTGCCTCTTTAGCAAGCCCCCCTTCAAAATCTCTCTTGGCCTGCCTTATTAACACTTTACATTTACATTGCCAGTGTTTATGCTCTTTTGTATTATTTTCATTGGGACTAGCCTTCCATTTCTTAAGGATGCCTTTTTAAAAATTATTATTATTATTATTATAAAGCATTTATATAGCACAAGCAATGTACCTGGTGCTTTACAAAAAATAAGATAGACCTAATAACCTCCTTCATGTCCTCATTTAGCCATAGTGGAAGACTTCTGGTCTTCCTGCTTCCTTTGTAAACTTCTTATTATTATAATAAGCATTTATATAGCGCCAGTGATGTACCTGGAACTTTTAAAAAGAATAAGATAGACACGGTCTATCTTTGTGGGTTCTTTGTGGTCTGATGGGGGGAAGTTGGGGCTCTCTCCCAGGCAGTCAGGTTCCAAGGGGGACCCCAGCCTTTCTCGGGGGGCCTCTCCGGCCTCGGTGCCACCATGGGTGGCTGATACATGGACTGTGCCACGTTCATCCATGCTTTTATTACCTCGAGACTAGACTATTGTAATGCGCTGTACATGTGACTATCCCTGGTGACGGTCTGGAGACTGCAGCTGGTGCAGAATGCGGCAGCTCATCTCCTTAGGAAGATGAGTCATTGCGAGCACATTACTCTGGTGCTCCATTCTCTGCACTGGCTGCCAATAGTCTTCTGGGCCCAATTCAAGGTGTTGGTTCTGACCTTTAAAGCCCTGAACGGCCTGGACCTCGCTTATCTGCAGAACAGCCTTACCCCCCCAGGTCCTGGATTGGCCTCTGTGGTCAGCCAGAGGCACCCTCCTTGAGGTCCCCTACGTATCCCGGGTATTGACTAGGAAGAGAGCATTCTCGGTAGCTGCACCACAGCTGTGGAACTCCCTCCCATTGGAGGTCCACCTGGTCTTAGACCTCCCCTCTTTCTGTAGACAGTGTAAGACCTGGCTGTTCCACAAGGCCTTTGATGAGGGTGATGGGGTGGGTTAGGGTAGGGTTTTTTTCTGCCTGGGTTATTTTAATGTTTTATATTTTGGGATTTTATGTGTTTTTGTGATGTTGTTAGCCGCCCCAAGATGCGTAAGCAGGAGGGGGAGCAGCATAAAACTGTGAATAAATAATAAATAAACTTCCTCATTGTGCTCTCTAATGCTCACAAGGTAACCTTCATCCAGTTGTGCCACTATGTTGACTTTACCAAATGCTGGAAGCTTAAAACAGTTAATATGATCTTTGCATTCTTCGTACTTCTTTATCTTGACAGTTAGATGCTTTAAGTCCTTCACTCCAGTCTTGGGTCCATGCGGTCTCACCACCAAACAGCAAGCATGGAAAACAAAACAATGCTGTTTTTGGAACGCTGCCGCACAGCCATTTCTTCTCATACCATGTTGTGCTGAACCGGCGTGTGTAGTCCTTCCCTCTGGCGTGGGAAGTTTGTGCAAGCTGAAGATCTGGACGGTCAGGTCCCAGTTCTTTCACCTGACATTTTTCAGCAAATAGAGCTGTGAGAACAGCTTTGACAGCAGTGAATCCACGGTGTTCATTTTTAGTGGCTCACTCTTTGATGCTTCTGTCCTGTAAAATAAGAGAAGATTTTAGGCAATTGTATGGCAGTGAGCTTTGAGCCATCATGGTGCACTCTACTACAACGGGTGCAAAGACAAGTCCTGAATGAAAGCATAACATGTTACATAGACACCTTTCCCCCTGGCAAATGATATGCAGTCGTGTGATGCACACCACATGCCAGGCACTCAGCAACTGTAGTTGCGAGAATGCTCTGGAGATAATTCCAACTTACAGCAATGTTTCTTGGCACCCTCCTCATGTACTCTCTGCTCTTCAGCCAAGTCCCTTGGAACTAGATTAGCAATTCCTTGGCAGTGTCTCCTGCTCCTTCTCCTCCTGCTCACGACAGACAAACAAACAGAAAGGTCAGTTTGTCTCAGAGAAGTCATGACCACCACACAGTAGAAGTGGCACAGAGAATCCCACTCAGTGCTGATGGCTGCTTTTTGAAAAACACCACGAACTGTATCTGTAAATCTGTAAGCTTGCCCTCCCCCCCAGCCCACACTTTTCCTCACCCTGACTCCACCATGAGAAAAGTAGTTACCTGCTTCTGTAGGTGATTTTCAGAAACAGTGGGATACCTTCTTTTCTATGGTAAAGCTATCCACAGTTGTAGATTCTGCTTATAAATTTTAAAGAGTAAATTATATTGACTAAAGGTTTGGGCCCCAGAAGCACATACTTATGAAAACCTACAGATCTCTTCAAGAGCTGGAAATGCTGTAAAGCCCCTTAAAAATACTTTAAACTACAGAATTGTGAGAAGAATGCTGCATGTGTTAAGAGCAAGTAGTTCTGGAAAGACAAGTACAAGCTTTTGGGGAGACCTTTCAAGTGAAGAAACCCTTCTACTCAATTTTCCCCTCCCTCCCTCCCAAAAGTTAGAAAGCAGACAATTAGGGTGGAAATCAGCAAAGAGACCATTTAAAACAGCAATAGCCATGATCAGGCCAGGGTGCGGGGCACAAAGTGGCCTTGAGTCTGCACATGCTTGGGTCCCTTGCAAACTTCAAAAGGGAGCGTTTTAAAATGCAGGGGAGATTCAAGCAGAGCAACCATTCCACAAGCCCCCAGATTCCCCCAACACCCCAAAAACAGAAACCAGAAGACAGGGTGGAAATCAGCAGAGACCATTTTAAACAGCAGTAGCCATGGCCAGGCCAGTGGGGTGGACATAAAATGGCCTTGATTCTGCACATGCTGGGGAGGGGAAGGGGAGGGAAGGAAACGGAAGCAGCACCAGCAGTGTGCTTTATGCAAACACACAGAGCATAAGCAAAGAGCAAACCATCTTAACCCAACAACAACAACATTATGTGAACTGAAGCCTTTAACACACCATAAAAGCAGCAGCATGGAGTTCCAAAGTTCTCCCCCAAGACCCCAAGCTTGCTGCAGTGCACACACAGTTCTCCTGCAGTGTAAAAGGCAGCTCTTGGAGCCAGGAAGGGTAGGCCAGTCATTAGATAAGCCAAGCAAAATGTGGCATGGTCTTCTTGCTACATGTTGTGGCAGAAAAGCCTGCCACGTCTCTCCAAACGGCAAAATGGGGCCATTTTTAAAAAATGCAGGGAATAATGAAGCAAATAAACCCTTACATACAAGCCACTACCCCCATCCCCCCCAAAATAAGAAATCAGACAAGTAGATAAAAGGGTCTCAGGGTGAAAAATATAAAAGGTTCAGGGGTGAAGGAGGGAAGCATTTTAAAGAAGAGGCAGCACAGGTCAGCTATGCCCTTCCAACTGGGCCCAGTGGCCCACAAATTGCCCCTGCCTCTGCAATGCATGCCTAGGGGAGGGGGGAGAAATTAAAACTTTTCAAATCTTACTAGGTTTTTGAGGCAAAGACTGAAGCAGTTTCTGAGACTTCTCCTGATCGCTCCTGCTTCCCCAGCGCATAATTGAAAAAATACCACACACCACTGAGACAAGCACACGCAGCGTCCCTCCCTGGGCTCCTCCCAACACACACAGTGACTGCCCTGCCCACTTCACTTTGCCTCACCCCTCCCACAGGGCAGACTCAGTCAGCAGTGTTCCTCCATCCACTGAGACTCCCAGCCCCTCCCACTCAGCTCCTGCTCCCCCCTCTCCCCTTCAAGTCGAGCCAGGCCCAGGGGGCGGAATTAATGCCACCCAAAATGAGCATTTTTTGGTCGAGTTCCACTAATGGAACTCAGGCTGCATTCTCACCTGCAGTGGCGGTGGCAGCTGCGGGAGGGGCGAGGGAGACCCGGCAGTGCGGAGGAGCCGGCGACCGGGAAAAGAGCCAGTGCAAATGGGGATCTGCTGCGGCTTCTCTCGCGGATGTCAGGGCAGGATTTTGCACCCTGACATGCCCAAGAGAAGCTGCGACAGATCCCCATTCGCACTGGCTCTTTTCCCGGCGCCGGCTCCTCCGTGCTGCCGCTTCTCCCTTGTCCCTTCCGCTGCCGTCACCATCGCCTCAGCCTGGGCACTCCAGCCCCTCCTACTGGCCCTGCCTTAAAATTGTAAAGAGAGAGCCATACTTTCAGGGACGGTGTCCCGAGCATGTGCTCTCTGTGTGGTACCTGCTGTGCTCCACCTCTGGCCGGGCCCCCTATAACTGACTCTACCACCAGTCTGTCACAACCTCCATTACCACCCTAACCCTCAGCAGTGCACCATAGCCTGGGGGGAGGGGAGCTGGTCACCTAGTGTTTGCCTTCCCAACTAATTTGGTCCATGCATGTGCATGAGGCTCAGGCTGATGTCCTGAGCCTGACCTCACACTGTGGCCATTTTTTGCTCTCTGAGCATGCGCAAAGAGCAAAAAAATGGCAATGCTGTGAGGTCAGGCTCAGGACATCAGTCTGAGCCTCCTGTGCATGCACCACACCTGGAAGAATAATGTGGTCACCGCAACAGAAGCACAGCACCCAAAAAGAGAGCAGGGAACACACAGAGAGAACAGCAGGGGAGTGGTGTGTGTGTGTATGCCCCCCCCACCCATTAAAAGGAACCACCTCTGCTGTTGTGTTTAATTTTGTTAGTTTCATTCCAGTTTCCCAACCTATCAAGATCATTTTGAATTTTATTTCTGTCTTTTAAAGATGTTAGTCCCAGTTTGGGGTCATCTAAAAATTTGATAAGCATTTGCTCTACCTTCATCCAGGTCATTCATAAAGATGTTGAACAGTACCGGACCCAGGACAGAGCCCTGCAGCACCTAGCTCAATACCTCCCTCCAGACTGATGAGGAGCAATTGATGAGCACTCTTTGAGTATGGTTCTTCAACCAGTTGTAAATCCACCTAACGGTAACGGTAGTATCATCTAGGCTACATTTTACCAGATTGTCAACAAGGATACTGTTGCAGTGGTGGTGTCACTCCTCCTAGAGTGGGGGAAGCCAAGTTTCAGGGAATGTAGCTCTCAGCTACCACCACCACCACAACAAAGTCCTTCCAGGGCAAGTTACAAGATTAACCCTCCTCAAGAGTGGTTTTAGTCTGGCCTTCAAACCTCCTGTACAGCTGGCCCAATCCTCCAGCTGAGGGGCTTCTCCCAGCAAGGCTGGGTTCCCAAAGAAGTCCAAATAATCCACAAGCCGCTTCTGGGTGCATATATATAGGTTCATTCCCACCTGTGCTCTGTGGGTGTCTGTATAGTCTCTTTACAGGCTACTTCTACACTTGGCTTCCTCCAACCCACAGAGCTAGGCTTTTACCTTCTGTGTAGGTTGAGAGGCCGTACCAAGTCCTGCCTGTTACAGAGGTCTCCCTCCAAGTTTCTTCCTCCAGCCATCTCCAGACTACATCTTCTGACAGTTCTCAGGCTCCTTGTAGTCAGCTGAGGCTTTCCATAGCTGCAGCCTTTCATCTGACCTACTTAGTAGCTTAGATGTTTGAGCCCTAAAAGGGCCATCAGCTACCTAAAGCCCAGTTTACTTATTTGGACTGCATCCTTGTCAGGACTTACTCCCACTCTATGGCCTGGTCCGGACAGGACTTATGTGATCCTGTCACAGATATCATGGTGACCTTTGTCAAATGCTTTGTTGAAATCAAGATATATTATGTCCACCAAGTTCCCATGATTCACTAAATTAGTAATTCAATCAAATAAGATGATAAGATTATCATAATGTCTTGGTTGCGACTCTGTGACAGGGGGTCTGTCTGCAACTATGATTTCGGGGAATATAGCTCTCCCACCTACCATGTAAACCTAAGGCGCCCTGCTACTCCTCAGTTTACTGGAACAAATGCAAGATGATATGTTGGGTACGCCTAGCACATTGGGACTTGGTACATTGAGTAATGCACTTCAGTGTACTCATGTATTTTTATTCTTATTATATTGTTTTTATGTTTATTATTATGACTAGAGTTTATGCATATTTGTAATAGCTTCGGCTGAACAATAAATTATTTCACTCCTCAGTTTGTCTCAGAGTTACCCCAGTTTAACACTGGTCTCCAAACATGTCCCTACAGCCAGCCTGTGTGTCTACCACCAGAAGGCTTCCCCAACAATGGTAGTTTCTTCAAATATTAGCAGGTAAGTATACAGTTCCTTCCTATCATAGTCCATAGTCATAGGAAAGATCCCACCTGACTCCAAATCTCTTTAGGCCTGCACACCTTCAAGGCTCCAGATCTAGTTGTTTCTTTGTGGGGTTTCCTTCAGCCCTGAAGAGGTCTGCTCCCTCCCTTTAGCTTCCAACTCCTAACTAACACCTTAGCTGGGTTTGACCTGGGCCTTTTATAGGCCTGACTTCTCTCAGCTTAGTTCTATGTGGTTTTTCAGACTTCTTCTTAAAGGGCCAGTGTCTTTTAGGCAATGTCTCCACTGTGCCCTGCCACAGACTCATTATGCATAGATGATCGTGGCTCTTCCATTTCAAGCATTATTATCCTTGCTTATATGTATGCTGTCTATTGACAAATCAACTCTATTCATAGGCTTGATTAATACCATTCTGGCCCAACTCCGTTTCTACATTGGTGTGACTTAATTAATTTCAGTAGAATTACCCCTTGAATTACAATGAGGTGAGAGAAACCACACCTAGACCGCACATTTCCATCTTAACTGAGGTTTCCTAACTGCTATGTTATCCTTTGAATGTCTGTGACCTCTCCCAGAGTAAAACTGTTACTCTGAGTGTCCTCACAATTCTTCCATGAAAACACTAATTAAAAATGCCAGTTTTGATCACAACACAGAGTAAGATTAAAAGCAATAGTCCATATTCAATTTTTCATTTTCTAACTAAGTGCACCACCTCCTCTGAGCAAGAGTATGGTTGTGAGGAGCTAATGAGACACACTCACTCATTGTCTAGCGACAGGGAGATAAGACTAGAAGCAGAATGGATTTAAATCATGATAGGAAGTCCTGAATTTGTCCACTATACCCCTCGACATGTTCCTCTCCAGGAATTCATCCTCCTTGTGTTGGCCCCAGGGAAAGGTGGGTGCGATAAAGAGAGGAGATATTAGGGCAATTTTCTTGGTTTTTCTCTTGTGAGTAATCAAGTTGCAAGTAGATTTTGTGAGCTCAGTCTCTTCATAGGGAATGCCAAACACTTAAAAAGACTGAATTTGGTTCTCATTTTCAGCAGTTGCTTGCATTTGGAAAGAATGATTAGGAATTAAGGACTTCCCTTACATGCTTTTTAGCACTGAGATATTCCAGTAGACCAAATTTAAGCCCCACTGCTATTCACCCCAATGCTGGTTCCATTAATCTTTGGAGTGTGTAGCTTCTTTCCTATCTGCAAACTCCTGGCTTTCTCGCTCCCTTCCTATTGCTAGGTAGGTTTAACATTTACAAATTGTCGAATGACTGCACCATATAAACTGCACCTTCTCTACACTTACACCCGCAGGACCAGACCCAAGCTTTCACTCTGTCCCAAGTGCCCTGCTCTGGTAGTAGAAAGGGGAATGGAAACTGGTTCATAGAACCTGATAGAGGGGGGATTTCATTGATGGAAGAAAGGGAATTCAGGGAGTGTTCCTAGCCATAAAACTGGCTCAGTCTGCCCCATTTGTTTCTAGCTTTTCAGCATAAAAAGTGTGCTGGGGTAGAGAGCAGATAAGAACTACAGAACTGGACTGCAATACTGATCTGGTGTGACAGCCTTCAGGGAGTCATTACTGCCTCTGAGGGTGGCAAAATATGCACGTTTTAGAGGACACTTATGAGAAATGCAGGTTGCAGGGCTGCATTGGCGGCAACGCAGCCCTGCAATCTGTATTTCTCATAAGTGTCATCTAACATCTGCATACCTGCCCACCCTACTGCCTCTTCAAGTTCAAACATTCTAAGTTGTTTCCGGAGTCCAACCTGGCCAAGACTGCTCTCAGGTTTGGAGGTAGGGATGGGCGAACAGATTGTGGTTCAGGTTCGGCTGTTTGGTTCGGCCGCGTTCGGTTCGTGTGTTTGGGTTCGGCCGTTCGGGTGGATCACCGAGTTCGCGTTCGGCCGTTCGGTTCGGCTGCATTCACGTTGCGTGTTCGTGTTTGGCTGTTCGGGTGGATCGTGTGTTCGCATTCGGTTCGACCGCGTTCGGGTCATGTGTTCATGTTCGGCCGTTCGGGTGGCTCACCGAGTTCGCATTTGGCTGTTCGGTGTTCGGCTGAAAATATCGCGAGAGCACGGGAAGCCGGAAATCACAGCAGAAACCGGAAATTCGTGTGTGCATATGGAGCTGTGAGGTGAGTGGGTGTGTGTTTGATTCGGTGGCTGCTTGCTCATGTGTTTTGGCTGTGATTGTGTTGGGTTTGGCTGTGCTGTGTGTTTGGGTGGGTTGGTGTGTGTTGTGGGTGACTGTTGGTGTGTGGGTTTTGTTTAAAAAATAAATAAATGAAGAAGAGTGTTGGTGCAGGTCGCATCCTCTGGCTGGGGGCAAATTTGCCGGTGGAGGAGGAGGAGGAGGAGGAACCGGTGGTGGCCGCTGCCTCTGCACCTCCTGTGGCACCAGTGGTGGCACTGGCTGCCTCCTTGGACGAGGAGGAAGCGGTGGGCTCTACTGCCATTCCTGCCAGGTTTGTGTAAACCTTTTTTTTACTTTTACTTTTCTAGTTGCACTATCTAGCATCCCCTAGCACCCATGGGGAGGGCAGGATTTGCACGTGCCAGCCAGGGGCGGCTTTCTAGTTGCAATATCTAGCATCCCCTAGCACCCATGGGGAGGGCAGGATTTGCACGTGCCTTATGGCTTTTTTTAGTTGCCGTCCCTAGCACCCACAAGGAGGGAGGATTAGAGGCATCATCATAAATGCATGATATTTACTTGGTGTTTTATGTGTTCCCATTTCAGAGAGGAATAGGATTCTTCTGGCCCCGGGCCCAGCCCTGCTTCCAGGCCCAGGACAACACCTCGTCACTGCCAGACCCCGAGGTGGAGCTCGCCATCATCACCCCCAGACACCCCCAGGCACCAGTCATCGGATGTCTGGAGGTTTTACATCCAGGGCAACAGAACCGCCACATGCAAGGTATGTCACGGGGACTGGAACAACAGGGAATTAATTACCCTCTGACCTGTTAGGAATGGAAGTCCCCTGCAGAGAGAGATTGGATGGCCACCCAGTCCACCCACTCATGGAGACAGAATGCAGGCAGGGCTTGACAGACCATTGGTCTGACACAGTATGGCACTTCTAATGTTCCTTTCTTTTTCTGCTCTTTCTAGATCTGCCAAAGAGTGATCCGCCGGCAGAGGGAGGGCACAACATTGGGACTGCTCAGCCACATTGAGCGGACCCACAAAACGCGGGTGAGGCAGGCAGGCGAGGAGGACTCCGCTGCAGCTGCGCCCATCGAGTCGCAGCGCCTGCAAAGGGGGGGAGGCCTCCAGGAAAAGGAGGCATATAAGCCCTTCCCCTCCCTCCGCCTCAAGCCTCACCGTGGAGACCCCCGAGATCCCGGAGGACGCCGTGATCAAGGCCCTTCGGGACAGGCTGCATCGCTCCACCCAGGGCCACATGGAGGAGGTCCAGCGCTCCACCGCCGACCTGGAGAAGTGCCTGGTGGCGGAGATGCGGGCGGTGCAGGCGGAGCGGCAGCGGGTGCTGGCATACGGCCAGTATCTGTCCGCCGAGCAGCGCCGCTTGCAGGTCTACCACCAGGCACTCTCCGGGTGGCATAAAGACCTAGCAGAGGTGGTGGAGAAAGCGGTGGACAACGGCCTGGTGGACCCCTCCACGGTGGCTGCTTGCCCTCCGGACTGCGAGCCGCCCCAAGTCCTGTTGCCTTTCCCCCAAATACGGGGGGACAGGCCCAGTGGCAGAGACACTGACTCTTAGGTTGTTGTTTATAAGTTTCCTTTCCATGTTTGCTTTTGTTTTATTAAATGTTGTTGTTGTTGTTTTGTTTTCCTGTATTGAATTTGTAAATAGTTTTGAGTAAAGTTTTCAAATTTATTGTTACGAGCTTCGTTTTAGTCCTCTCTTTTATCCCTCCCTATGTGCTTAAGTTCTGGCTGGCAGGTGGCAGAATCTCATACAGCTACTAGATCCCTTCCAGCAGCACATGCCACCTCAAGTAGCGTAGTAACCCAAAGATGTGCGGTGCCAGCAGCAGGGTCTCAACTAGCAGAAAGCCCCCAGGAGGTGCAGGGCTGCTGGTGTTTGTGTGGGTGGGTGTGACAGAGAGAAAGAGAGACAGGCTCCTCGGCAGCGGGCGGGAGGCGGCGGGCGCTGGTGGTCGGAGGGGCTTTTAGTTTCAGCAGCCAGCTTCAGCGGGCATCCACGGGTGGGTGCAGAGGAGTAGGCTTTTGGGGAGGGGGGCAGCTTGTACTTCGCCACAGCCCTCCCTGCCAGTGAAAACTCAAGGAACACAAACTTCAGGAGTTCTGCAGATGGTAGGTCCAGTTTATGAAGATAAACTTGATGGTGACACAGATGTCCAGAAATCTGTTAACATATTGGAACAAAATTCTGCAGTAGATGAATATTATAATGATTCAGCTACACCAGAATTTAGATCAGTGCCTCCAATCTGAAGGGGCTTTGCTACCTGCACAGAAGGTTGCCCCGAGTATGGTGACTTATGCTGAGCCACGCCCAGACTCATTCTATCTTTTAAAGTGGTCAGACCCTACAATAAGAACCGCATTCACCAGAATGCGTATGCATACCTTTCCTTCTGCCTCTGTAGAGGGAAGGTATAAGGGTATACCTCATGAGTTCCGGAAGTGCCAGATGTGTAAAAGCGGCAAGGAAGATACGGTAGCTCATATCTTGCTCAATTGCTCTGCATTGTTGGGGCTAAGAGCTGGTGGGGTGTGTGGAGGCCTTGCTGGTGCTTGGGAGGGGGAGGGGCAGGCAGAGCTCCACCTCAGGCTGGGTAGAAGTCTACAAGGCCCTCACAGATAATGAATTGAGACCCAGACAGTTTTGTTTCTTGCTGCGCCTGCCTCACCACAAGCCCCATTGGCTCCGTGCAGCCTAGCCCGTGGCCAGTCGCAGACTGCCAAGCCAGTGGTCTGAGGCAAAAAGAGATGGTGATTTGGCAGGCTGGCTGCTACTAGTCCAAGCCACTATCCACCCTCCACCCCTGGTGCCTGGAAGTCTGCTCCTAGCTGAGTCTGATGACTTCCCCCTCCCTGCTACATTTGGCCTTCCAGTGACCTGTCAGCAGACCACGTTTTAGCCACCCAAACACAACCAACACGATCCAAACTGACCGAACTGTTCGGCCATTTTGCCGTTCGGTGTTCTGTTCTATTTGGTATGTTTGCCATTTTGCCGTTCGGTGTTCGGTTCTGTTTAGTATGTTCATGTTCGCGTTCACGTTCGCGTTCGGTAGTCCAAACAGGCCGAGTTCGGGCCGAACACCGAACTGCCGAACCGCGTTCGCCCATCCCTATTTGGAGGTGGATACAGTCTGAGAGGATCAGGCCCCAAGCTGATTAATATACATATGTGTACCCACTTATACCACTCTTTCCATTACCAATGTATTTGGTTCCATGTTTGATAGTAAATGTCCTTAAGACATCGGAGCATCTGCTTTTATCCCTGAGAGATTGGGTAATGTATTGTCCAAACCATAGGTAATGACTTTACTACTCTGGAGAGTTTCAGTATTTGCTAAACTGGAGATTAAGCATCCCCAACTTCCCTTGGAAGATTAAATACCATGCTGAGATGTTATGCTTGATCAAGGCAGAAAGCTACTCTTTAACTAGAACAGATATGCTTTTTAATGTTCAGTGCTTAATCCTCCTCTCTATATGGTGTATTCACAGCACATTTGGGAGAACATCAGACATGAATAGCACAGCTGCCATCGGAAAATAGACAAAGTGAAAGGCCTTAAAATTGGGAAGAGGAGAGCAGTTTTCAGTTAGTCCTTGGAGAGAAGGTCAGTGCTTAATCTGGGTAAAACAGAATATATGTTTGAAAGATACTATTCAAATAGAGGGGAAATGTCTGGAATATAAAGAACCTGTATTGGTCCAGTGTATTGGTATTTGCTTTTGATGAGAATTTCTTTGCTGATAGCACATGTTTTGTAACTGTGTTTTTTTTGTTTTTTAAAAAAATCTCCTTTGGAGCATTATGCATCTCTTCCTGCTGATTAGAGCTTTTTACCTCCCTCTGTAGTTATTTCTCTTTGGCCTTCCTGATAAATTGGACTCTGAAGAGAAGCACTTTCGGAGTTCTTACATATTGCTTGTATGCATTTGAATACAACAGTGCAGCATATTAAAAATTCAAGCCAAATGTTAAACATGCACCAATCAGCTGCACTAATAGGAATCTGCAAAACATACCACAGAGTTTGGTGTATACTTAACACTTCCAGTGTGTTTTTATATGCCAGAGGGCGTCTTCAAATGCATCTTGTTATGTTTAATACTTTCTGTATTTATTTATTGCATTTTAAATGAATTACCTCCTATAAGGTCAAAAGCAGACAATTCATTTAGTGTAGTTGCACAGCTACAGTGAAAGTAAAGGGATAATTGAGTTGAGTTAAACTTTTCAGATAAAATTAAGAAAAATAGTTTATATCTGCAATCAAAGGGGTATGGAGACACAGAACTGCATTCTAAACTCTGGAATAAGCTTGACTTCGCTATAGAATTTGTACAGAGATATCATCATCATCTTTTTACAGTTTGTACTCAAAACAATGCTTGTCAAGTTTTTTTGACACAGGGTGCCCTACCATTTTTTATATCCTCTCATAAATGTCTTTAGAAATGATGCTTCCAAATTTACCCAGATGATAGAGGCATGTCTAGAGAGGAGTCTACTGTAGTGTTCTGCAGCAGGTGATTCAATAATTTCCCTCCATAAATAGAAGTTACTTACCAGTAACTCTGTTCTTCAAGAGAGCTCCGGGTATTCTCACTCTTGGGATTTACTTCCTGCTTCGCAGGCACTGGAGAGAGATCTTGTGTCAGCAGTTTCCAGGCAGAAAACGTGGGAAGAGCTAGAAAATGGTGAGGGCTCCGCCCCCCTCCCCCCTCCCATCTCATTAAAAACGCGGGCTCAAGATCTCACGAGGACGGGATCACATAAATAGGGGGAGGAGCCCTCACCACCTCAGTTCCTTCCAATCCCATCCGGAAGACCTATTTAAAGGTACATTGGAGACAGAGGGGAAGGTGGGCGGGTCATGAGAATACGTGGAGTTCTCTTGAAGAACAGAGTTACTGGTAAGTAACCTCTATTTCTTCTTTGAGGATCTCTGCGATTCTCACTCTTGGGAGAGTGAATAGCAGTTCATAACACCTACCTCCAGGTGGTGGGAGTCAAGGAGGTTAACACAGGAGAGATTGGAGAACCGCTTTCCCAATGAGGGTATCCAATCTAGCTGCTAGGTCCAGAGAGTAGTGTCTGGAGAATGTATGCAGGGAGGACCAGGTAGCAGCCTTGCAGATGTCTACAATCAGAATGCCTCGAAGATTGGCCAGGGAGGTGGCTACAGGTCTAGTAGAATGGGCACAAAGAAGGGAAGGTGGTTCCTTCCCAGTGTGATGATAACATCTCTATATACAAAGGAGAATCCACTTGGATACTCTCTGTGAGGTAAGAGTGACCCCGATTCTTTGTTCCCCGTAGGTGATGAAAAGTGTGTCGGATGCCCTGATTGCTTTAGTTCTATCACTGTAAAAGGACCTCGTCCACTTGATGTCAAGAGAGTGAAGAGCGCAGTCCATTCGGGATGAATGGGGTTTTGGAAAAAACACTGGAGGAGAAATGGTCTGGCTGAGATGGAACAGGAGGTGACCTTCGGAAGAAACGAAGGATCAGTCCAGAGGTCCACTTTGTTCTTGGAGAAGTGGGTGTAAGGGGAAGAGGCTCAGAGAGCTTCCAGTTCACTGACTCTTTGGGCTGAAGTGATGGCCACCAGGAAGGCAGTTTTGATGGAGAGGTTCTCCATAGAACAGGAAGCCATGGGTTCAAAAGGGAGACACATCAATTTTGGCAGAACGAGGTTGAGGTCCCATTGGGGGGCGGGTTGGGTAGTTGGGGGAAAGGTATTAACGAGTCCTTTGTGAAAGGTCCGCATTAGGGGGTGGGAGAACAGGGAGGCCTTGGGCTTAAGGTGAGAAAGAAGAGCAGCCAAATGCACCCTAAGGGAGGAGAGGTAAAGGCCAGGACCTTGCAGGTGCAATAGATATTGAAATACGTGGATGAATGTGAGAGAGGATATAGGTGTATGAAGGGAGGTACACCATTGGGAGAAGTGCAACCACTTGGCAGTGTAGCCCTCGTAGATGAACATTGGGAGTTTAGGAGGATGGTAGAGATCTCTGGGGAAAATCCTTCGATCACGGAAGAATCAGCCAGGCGCAGAGGTGGAGCATGGCTAAGTTGTGATGTAGCATGGTCCCCCGCTGATGAGACAGGAGGTCTGGTGGTTGAGGAAGCATTACAATTTCCATGGCTAGCTCCTTGAGCATCTGAAACCACGTCTGACTCGGCCAGAATGGAGTGATGAGGATGACATCGGCACGATCTGTGCGAATCTTGTACAGTACCTTGTGCAGAAGGGGGGTTGGGGGAAAGGCATAAAGGAATTCCCCACTCCAGGAGATGGTGAAAGTGTCTGAGATTGATCCTGGCGCTAGTCCTGCTTGACTGCAGAAGGTGGGAAGCTTCGCGTTGTCCGTGATGGCAAAAAGGTCTATGACGAGTGTACCCCAGGTTAGAAAAACGTCCTGGAGGACTGAGTCATTCAGGGACCACTCGTGGTGATCAGAGAGCTGGCAAATGAGTTGATCTGCAAGCATGTTGTCCTGGCTTGCCAGGTGTATAGCCTGAATGTGAATGGTGTGCTTGATGCACCAGGTCCAAATCGCTTCTGCTTCGAAGGAGAGGCGAGTGGATCATGCCACGCCCTGCTTGTTGATGTACCACATAGCCGCTGTATTTTCTGTGATAATCAGGATGTTCTTCCCTGATATGTGGGGTAGCAAGGCCTTGAGGGCATAGCAGATGGCTCTGAGCTATAGAAGATTTATGTGAAGTTGCTTCTCCTGTGGAGACCAGAGGCCACTGACCTTGATGTGAGACATATATGCTCCCCAACCGGTGAGCGAAGTGTCTCTGGTGACAGACGCCTGTGTGACTGGTAGGTCGAAGGGGGTGTCTTGTAGAACATGGTTGCGGTCCGTTCATCATAGGAGGGTTCAGTAGACCTCAAACGGTAGCATTAGCTTTCTGTTGAGGGAATGGACAGGGGGAATCTAAACCAGCTTGAGCCACTGCTGTAGGGGTCTCATGTGTAGTCTCGCATAGGGGGTAACTATGGTGGTAGACGCTAGCAACCCCTGAAGGCGGAGGAAGAAACACAGTGTTCTGGTCCTCCGCAAATGTAGGGACTGTATAGTGCATAAGGTCATTTTGAATCTGTCTTGAGGAAGGTAGGTTCTGGAAGCATTTGTGTCCAGAAGAGCCCCGATGAACTGAAGCCGTCTCATAGGAGTGAGATGAGGCTTCCCTAGATTTATGAGGAAACCCAAGCTCTGCAGCAGAGAGAGGATTAAGTGAATGTTATGGAGCAGTTCACGTTGGGAAGGGGCTACCAGTAGCCAGTCATCCCAATAGGGGTAGACCTTGACGTCTAGTTTTTGCAGGTGTGCAGTGACCATGGTTACACATTTTGTGAAGACCGTTGGAGCGGTGGAGAGTCTGAACGGGAGTACGGTATACTGGTAATGGAGGTCCCCTACAACGAAACGTAGCGTCTGTGAGAGGGTATGATAGAGATATGAAAGTAAGCGTCTTTAAGATCAAGGGAGGACAGCCAGTCTCCATGTTGTAAACCCAGGAGGAGGATGGGGAGGGAAGTCATATGGAACTTATACCTCTTGATAAATTTGTTAACGTGTCTGAAGTCTAAAATAGGTCTGAAACCCTCGTCGTTCTTGGGGACTAGAAAATAACTGGAATAAAAACCAGTATTTAGTTCCAAGAGAGGAACCTCCTCGATGGATCCCTTAGAGAGGAGCTTTTCAACCTCCAGAAGTATTTTAGTTTTGAGGGGGAAGTCCCAGAGGGGCAGGGGAGGGGAAGAGGGTGGAAGGAAAGGGAATTGTATGGCGTATCTCTAATGAACAATATCTAGGACCCAGCGGTCTCGGGTGAGTGCTTCCCAGTTGTCAAAGAAGGGTTGGAGATGGTTAAGGAAGGAGGGAGTATCCTCCAAGTCTCCCCTGATCTTAAGAGGGCTAAAAGAGGTGCTTAGGTGGATGGCCTGAGGACGAGTTAGGGGAAGGCCTGCCTCATTCTTTCTGTGTATTGAACCTCCGTCGAAGTTGAGAAGCAGAGGTTTGGGATTGTTGAAATTGGGGGGAAAACCACCTCCCAGAGTGGTATGGATAGGGAGAACATTGTTTCCAAGTAAAAGAGTAGGGCGCAGGAGAAGGATAGAATTGCTTTCGAACTGCTCTGATGACCCCCGTAGACTGGGCGGTCTGGTTGGTCTCCTTGATCTTCTTTAATGTCTCGTCAGTAGAGGAAGCAAAAGATCCCTTACAGTCAAAGAGCAAATCTTCAATACAGGTCTTGTTCTCCGGGGTAAGAGCCGTGGAATGGAGCCAAGCATGCCTTTTGAGGGTGATGGCTGAGGCCATACCTCTGATGTTACAGTCTGCTATGTGCATGTTGGTGGTTAATTGAAACTGGGCAATCTGCATACCCTCCTTTTGAATTGCCGCTTTCTGGGTGGGGTCAGAGACTCTGGAGAGCTGGGTCCAAAGCCAATGCTTAATTAGAAGCTCTCAGGGACAAGGTTTGTTAGGAGAAAAATTTTCATCCCAGGACATCTAAATGTTTTCCCTCTCTATCAGCTGGGGAGGTCTGGATGCCACCCCCCCTAGATCTAACGGAGGCTGCAGCTATGACTAGTGAGTTAGGTGGAGGATGTTTGTAGAAGATACTGGCCTCTTCTTTAGGAATGGCATATGAGTCCACCATTTTGTTAGGGGTGTGTGCAGAGGAGGGCTTGCTTCAGACTGAAGTAGTGGGTTCGAGTAGTTGGCCGAAGATGGGAAACATAACATGTCCTGGCTCCCCTGACCCCAGAATACCAAAACCAGGGCCGGACTGGGTCTTTCTGACCACCTTCATTGGTAACTTAGGCAGGGCGGAAACCAGCCTCTTTTACATGGCTTGGAATGCTTTGGTATCCTCAGTAGAGAGGGCCAGATTGGGATCAGAAATAGTATCAGGAGGCGGAAGTGAAATGGTCTCATCCTCCTCCAGGATAGTGGATGAGGGGGAAGACGGGGAGGCAGACCCCCCAATGAGACCTGGAGATCAGATAAGGGCTGTCCTGAAAGGTTGTCATGGATAGGGTTCCCTAGAAGGGAACTAAGGAAAGTGGTGCCTAGTGGCCTTGCTGACCTGGGTTCTTGCGTCTGTTCACAGGGAACAGAAACGGGTGTTTGCGCTGGAGCAGGTGGTACCACTGGGGCAGGGGCCCGGGAGCGATGACTGTCATTCACTGCTTGAGTGAGCTCCGGAGCTGGGAGATGAGCTGGCTCCGACAGTACCTCAGGTGGTCTAGAAATGGTGGCGGTAGGGGGGGCACGCGCGGGAGCTGGAGGTATGTAACCCCACACGTAGTGAGAGTGGCTCGCACGTTCGAGGTTGTCGAAGTCGACTCTGAGGGGTAGGGAGGGAATCTGCTTTGGGATCGAGAGCGGTACCTGTAAGGTACAGTGGGGGCCGACACCAGTGGTACTTGCACTGTAAGAGCTAGGTCAGATTTTGTCTCCACCTCTAAGGTAAAAGAGGAGTCCCTAGCATCAGTACCCCTGCTCCTCTTTTTCTTTTTCCGCTCTTCACCGGGGTGTTTAGATGCACGGTCCCCAGTGCAGGAGGAGCTCGTGGAGTGGGATGTGGGACACAGTACCAGTAGGTACTGGTACCATGGGCAGAGCCTCAGTGGACGCTGTGGTAGCGGTACTGGGGGCAGACTGTGGCTCCCACGAAGCAGCTGGAGCTGGGGGCTCACTGTTCATAATAGGAGTCCAAGAGTCCCCAGTGGGGAGCCTGAGTGGTCCCTCTTCACCACTTTGTAGTGCCTTTCTCATTAAAATATCCTGGAGAGCCCTAGCCCGTTTTGTACGAGTAGAAAGAACAGTGCAGAACTTGCACGTCTGGGTGTTATGGGTCTCTCCAAGGCAAGCGAGGCACTGTGAGTGTTGGTCACTCACAGATAGAGTAACTGGGCAGGAGCGACAATGTTTAAAGCTGGCTTCCTTGGGCATAGTCCAGCCCACCCACTGAGGGGTGGGCGAAGCCCGGGGGATGAACCCCGCGGACTCGGACATGGTAGATGACACATTCAAATAAGGAAACTTCTCTAATTCTCTTTCTAACTGACAAGCACTGAAAAGCGCTAGAGGTCTTCCAAGCACAGCGTGGTTGGAAGGAACTGAGGCAGTTAGGGCTCCTCCCCCTATTTATGCGGTCCCGTCCTCATGAGATCTTGAGCCCACATTTTTAACGGGATGGGAGAGGGGATTGGGGGGGCAGGGGGAGCCCTCTCCATTTTCTAGATCTTTCCAGGTTTTCTGCTTGGAAACTGCTGACACAAGGTCTCTGGTGCCTGCGAAGCAGGAAGTAAATCCCAAGAGTGAGAATCATGGAGATCCTCGAAGAACTCCCTATTTACTTTTTCACTCTGGTCAATTTCATGGTTGCAGTTAGATCTGTTGAGCTACATTCAAGATCCATATGTGACACTGACTGATATGTCCGTCCTGGCATAAAACCTCAAACATTCAGTGACATGGATCAGGCCTTAATTCTACATTTGCTGGTTGAAAACTGCAAGGGATTAGTAACAAATATAGCAGAGTTAAGGTCTCACAGACTGAATGTTTGAATTTTTAATTGATGGCTGCCTTACGTCTTTGCATCATAATGAGTAGATGAAGGCATAATAAAGAAGACTAATCTAGGTTATTTGCAATAACTGTGGGAATCTAAGCTTAATTCCATAATTACTTAGGTGAAAGGGTTGTATAACAATGAGCAAACCTAACCCATGTTACATAGCTATTAGTGTGATTGAAAGAAGTCTGCTCTTACTCACTAATATTATATAGGTGCACCTACCTGAATTTTGATGGCAGCTCTACTTATTTACAATGGTGTAAATGAAAAAAGAATAACCCAAGAATGTAAAAGAGACCCAAATCTAGATTCTGCTCTATTATGAAGAAGGTGTTCCTTGGAGACGATTGCATTTGAAAGTATTATCATCATTCAGGCCAATCAAACAAGGTCTGAAACATTATGTTCTCATTAATTAAGTTAATCTTCTTTTTCCAATTAGATTTTTCTTTTCAATCAGTCCATAGAAGTAATAATATCATTATCTACAGTTAATAACATGCATTTTAGTTAATAGTGTCTATTAGCAACATATTTTGTAAGCATTAATCTGACAATTAAAAATCTGTTGTCCTACTGACAGGCATAATTTAAAGGTAAATGAGATTTCAGACTTAAGCATTTGATTGATTGTGTTATATCACTCTAATTATTTATGCAACACCAAAGGTGGCTATGGTACTTCATGAGGAACTTGCTGTCTGTATTAGGCTTAACACAGCAAGATCTTTACGGAGGATAAAGAGAAAACAAAGGGAGCTTTGGAAGTATGATGGAAATACAACATGAAATATGTGCTCAGTTTAGCTGTATTCAAATTTATTTATTAAAGACTGGAGGAAGTGATGGAATGCTAACAAAAAGAAGGAAGATTTGAATAAGCAATTAAAAAGGTGGCTTGGATGGTTGGGTTTTGTTGTTGTTGTTAAACAGATTTGCTTGCCTTGTGGCCATTCCCTCAAATTGTGACTGAAGACATCAACTTACAGCCTACACTTATATTTCAATGAGAGTTTAGGATGCTCGTTTGAAAGGTTACCACAAAGGGAAAAAAAAAAAAGGGTGGAGAACAATTGACTGCCACCGAATATTGGACAAGAGGAAATGGGCTTAAGTTGCAGCTAGATAGATTTTGGTTGAATGTTAGGGAAAATCTCCTTAAGTATAAAGGCAGCTGGGAATGGAATAGTTGCCTACAGAAGCTGTGAAGTTTCCTTCATTGAATATTTAAAAAAAACAAAAACAAAAAAACCCCCATACCTGGACAAGTCTATGGCCGTTTTTACACGGACGCCCCTCTCCCCGCCTCCCCTGTTGTGTGCGATGCGTGGGGGGCATCGGTGTACATGCCATGACGGTGGGTCGGGTTCGTCCATGAGAACAGCACAGGTGGTGGGTGTAAGGATTGTGAGAAGGGAAATGGGGAGAGAAATGCAGGAAGCGGGACCCCCTGGGGCCCTACAAGCAGGACCCGGTGGAGTAAAAGTGCCCTCAGGATCAAAGGTGGCCGGAACCCTGTACAGGATTAAGCCCAGATCATCACGGGGCCTGGGAACCAGTACAGTGTCTAATCCACGCACCCGCACACCAGTCACCAGGGACAGACACACGGAAGGGCAAGAATCCCCCAGGAAAATACACAGAAGGACACTAGGACAGCGGGAATGCCTTCAGGTTATACACTCACACTCCAAGCTCTCCAGGACGGGGGTCAGGGTCACCCACGGTTGGGGGGAGGAACAAACACAAGGGCACACTCGCTCCCCACACACTCACCTTGCACCCTATTACCTCAGAAGGATTCTATACAGCAATGCACCCACACCACTATGGGGCCAGTCTCTCGGAGCACTCTGATTACCGGTGTCAGGAAGCACCAGTGAAAGGCCTTTGTAGGCCTAACCCTGTCCTGCTAGCTGAGCTAGATTGTGTAGGCGCTCTGAGCATCTGGGGCCATCTGTACCCAGGCGCATGTGCCTGTCAGTCTCTGCGGTGTGCGCCACGGCCGTCCACTCTGCCAGAATGGCAAGCATCCCCTGTGGGGCGGGGGGGGCATCTGTCTGTGTCTGCTGGGGGTCAAATCCCCACGGCGATGTGGGCTGCTGCCATCTGGGATCTCCGTGGCTTTGGCCCCTCCCCCACGAGCCCCCCCACCTCAGTTAAGGGGTTCTCACAGTACCCCCCTCCAAGGCCGGCACCAACGTGGTGGCCCTGGTTTCAGGGGGTGCAAGCGGTGGAATTTCTTGATGAGGCGGGGTGTGTGTATATTGGAGGCGGGTTCCCACGAGCGGTCGGAGGCCGCATATCCTTTCCAGTCAATGAGGTAGACTAACTTCCCCCTGGTTAGGCGGGAATCCAAGATCGCATGAACCTCGTATTCTGGTCCTTCTGTCAAGGATGGTATTGAGGGTGGTGGGGCTGAGGCTGTGGGAAACAAGGGGTCATGAACTGTCTTCAAATAGGATACATGGAAGGTTGGATGTATGCGAAGATGTGGTGAGAGTTGCAACTTATATGTTACCTTGTTGACGTGATGTAGAACAGGAAAAGGTCCCATGTAATGGTGATCCAGTTTTGGGGAGGGCTGTTTGGAAGGGTACCACCGGCGATCTACCCACACCATATGCCCGGGAGCTAACAGTGGAAAGGCGCGCTGCCTTCGGTCGGCGAAATGCTTGTATCATTGTTGCGCCTGGTCAAGAGCAGTACGTGCCCGTGCATCGGCCTTTTGTATTTGGTGCACCAGCGCTCCTACCGCCGGAATGGTCACTGCGGGGAGGTGGGTCAAAAGTAGACAGGGATGGAAACCATAGTTCACGAAAAAGGGGGACGTGCCCAGAGATGCGTTGCTAGCGTTATTATATGTGAATTCCGCAAGAGGAAGGAATTGCAACCAGTCATCCTGTAAATAGTCAATGTAGCAGCGGAGGTACTGCTCTAAGGTCTGGTTCACCTGCTCCACCTGGCCATTGGCCTGTGGGTGGTAGGCTGTGGTGGGTTTCAACTGCACTTGTAGTTTCAAAAACAGGGCCTTCCAGAAGCGGGCTGTAAATTGTGTTCCTCGGTCTGAGATGATTTCCATGGGAAAGCCGTGCAGTCGAACAATATGTTGAAGAATCAGAAGGATGGTCTGCTGCGCTGTCGGTAGGCCTTTAGTGGCTATAAAGTGCGCCATCTTCATGAAGTGGTCAACTACAATGAGGATGGTATCATGTTCTTGTGCTGGGGGGAGTTCTACAATGAGGTCTAATCCGATGTGTTGCCAGGGCCCTTGTGGTAACGGGGCCAATTGCAGGAGGCCGAACGGTGATCGTCGCAGTATCTTGGTACTGGCGCAGCAAGCACATCCCTGAACGTAGCGTTTAACATCAGCTTTCAGGGAGGGCCAAACAAAATGACGCTGCAGTAAGGACATAGTGCATTTCTGGCCTGGGTGTCCTGCTAAGGGTGCATCATGATGAGCCGGAGAATCTCCTGTCACTGATCTTGAGAGACAGGAATGCGTTTGTCGGTTTCCTGTTGTTTGGGGGGTTCCCCCTGCGTGACTGCGCAGGTGGCTGCAAACATGGTTGGACTAAGGATCGCGTTGCTCATTTCAGTTGGGGAACTGGGTACCTCATAACAACGGGACAGTGCTGCCAAGAATAGAAGGCACAGGGAAAGGCCCTCTGGGTACTTATATCCTGTTGTAAAAGGACCGCTCCAATTGCCACATTGGAGGCATCAGTTTCTATGATGAAGGCCTCCTTGAAGTCAGGGTGCCGAAGGATGGGGGCCTGGGAAAAGGCGGTCTTTAACCGGCAGAAGGCTTCTTGTTGGTCTGCCACCCACAGGAAGGCTTGCCCCTTTTTCAGTAGGAGCGTAAGGGGGGCAGTTATCTTGGCATACCCCGGAATGTACTGCCTGTAATAATTGGTGCTTCCCAGGAAGCGTTGTAAGGCCTTCATGGAGGCGGGGGCCAGCCAGTCCCAGATCGCTCACACCTTGCCAGAATCCAAGTGGATTCCTGTGGGGGAAATGATGAACCCTAAGAAGGTCATGGACGATAAATGAAAAGCGCATTTTCCAACTTACAGTAAAGCCAATGTTGGTGCAAGCGCTGGAGTACCATTTGGGCGTGTTGTATGTGGTCCTGCCGAGAGAAGGAGAAGACAAAAATGTCATTGAGGTAAGTGATCATGTAGACATCGAGAAGGTCATGCAAGATGTTGTTCATAAAATGCTGAAAGGCTGCTGGAGCATTAGTGAGGCCAAACGGCATGACGAGGTTCTCAAAGTGGCCATACTTTGTGCGGAATGCGGACTTCCACTCATCCCTGGCATGAACCCGCAGCAGATTATACGCCCCGCGTAGGGCAAGCTTTGTGAATACAGTAGCTCCTTGTAGGCGGTCAAGGAGTTCCGGTATTAGAGGAAGGAGATATCTGTTCTTGACGGTGATGGCACTGAGGCCACGATAATCGATACAAGGACGAAGGCCGCCATCTTTCTTAGGTACAAAAAGATTGGCGACGAGGAGTGTCAAATAAACCCTGGCTTCAGGTGTTCGTCCAAATACTCCTGCAGTGCGGACAACTCTGGTTTGGATAAGGCGTAGATACGGCCAAATGGAGGTTCTGTGCCTGGGAGAAGGTCCATGGGACAATTGTAGGTGTGGTGTGGTGGTAGGACTGCTGACTCTTTTTCGCTAAACATGTCAGCTAAATCGTGGTATTCATCTGGAAGGACAGATCGTGCCCCAACTGCAGCACAAATATCCAATGATTGCTCCGGGGCCGGATCTTCTTCTAGCTGGTTCCGGCCTCAGCACTCCTGGAACTCGATCTGCTGGGTGTGTCAGTCAATGCAGGGGTTATGGTGCACAAGCCAGGGCACCCCCAGAACAAGGATGAACAAGGGAGCCATTACCACGTCAAGGCTAAGAACTTCCTGGTGGTTTCCCAGGGTTCCTACCACCGGTATGGTATGTTTTGTTACAGCCCTGGACACCAGCGGAGACCCGTCGATGGAGTGCACCATCTCAGGCCGGGACCGGGGTATAGTTGGGATCCCCTGCTTCTCGCAGAAGTCCTGGTCTATAAAGTTTCCTGAGGTCCCTGAATCCATAAGTGCCCACACCATAAAGGAGTGATGCGGATCCCTTTGGATAGTTAGGGGAACACAGCAATGGGCTGCAGATGAGTTCGCTGCCCAGAGGAACAACAAGGGGGGTACCTGACCAGGGTGCCCCTTGCCCATCCTGGGGTCTTGCGTTTCCCACTTCTTTTTGTGTAGGGGGCAGGGCAGGGCATTCACAGGTGAAGTGCGATCCGTCTCCACAATAAAAGCACAGACACCCTGCATGGCGGCCTCTTTTTCCTCCACAGATAGCAGCCCCCGTTCTGCTCCAATCTGCATGGGTTTGGCTTCCTCTCCTCGGCTAGCCTCCGGTCGATGCACTGGAATAGTAGGACAGATCCCGGATGCCTGAGCACTGTCAAAATGCCTCTCCTGCCTTAGTTCATTCAATCGCTCCTCAATTTGCAAGGTGAACGTCACCAATTTCCCCAAACTGGGGGGCATAGCATTGCAGGCCAACTGGTCCTTCAATTCCTCCGATAGCCCTTTCTGGAAATTAACTCAAAGCACATTGTCCAGCCGCCCGAGATCAAGGGCCAGATGCTGAAAGAGGGTAACATACTCCATCACAGATCCCCTCCCCTGTTTGAGGCTCATTATGGTGGACTCAGCATCCTTTACCCTGTGTGGGTGGTCGAATAAGGTCCGGAACTCTTGCATGAAGCCCTTGTAGTCGGTCAACAGGGGGCTATTACTGACAAGCAAGGGGGTGGCCCATGCCAAGAGAAAGCCCTCCAGATTGTCTATGACAAATGCCACCTTGAGTTCATTGGTAGCATAGGTGTGCGGTTGCAACTGAAAGGTCAACTTGCACAAGGCTATAAAGCTGGGGAACAACTTCTGGTTCTCTGTAAATTTTGCTATGGTGGGGGTCTTTGGTTCTCAAGGCAAGGGAACCTCCGGGACCGGGGCCACGGCCGCGGGGGGAGGCACCAGTTGGAGTGGTACCTAGGCGCTGCCTGGGCTGCTTCCAGTTGATTCTGGCATTCCCCCAGGTCCTTGGCCTCGAGAATTAAGGCCTGAACGGCCCTGGTCAAATCCCCTAACTCTGTGGCCTGTCTCATGGTCTCCTGCTGCCTGAGCCAGAGGGTGCCGGTAATACTGTGAGGATTGCGGGAAGGGAAACGGGGAGAGGAACGTGGGAAGCAGGACCCCTGGGGTCCTACAAGCAGGACCTGGTGGAGTAAAAGGTGCCCTCAGAATCAAAGTTGTCCGGGATCCTGTACAGGATCAATCCCAAATCATCATGGGGCCCGGGAACCAGTAGAGTGCCCAATCCATGCACCTGCACACCAGTCACCAGGGACAGACACACGGAAGGGCAAGACTCCCCCAGGAACTCCAGGGGAATACACAGGAAGGGCACGAGGACAGTGGGATTGCCTTCAGATTATACACTCACACCCCAAGTTCTCCAGGACGGGGGTCAGGGTCACCCATGGTTGGGGGGAGGAACACACACAAGGGCATGCTCGCTCTCTATGCACTCACTTGCATTTTATTACTTCGGAAGGATTCTATACAGCAATGCACCCACACCACTATGGGGCCAGTCTCTCGGAGTGGACTCTGATTACCAGCGCCAGGAAGTGCCGACGAAAGGCCTTTATAGGCCTAATCCTGTCCTGCCAGCTGAGCTAGATTGCGCAGGCGCTTTGAGCATCTGGGGCCATCCACGCCCAGGCGCATGCATCTGTTAGTCTCTGCGGCATGCGCCATGGCCGTCTGCTCTTCTGGAGCAGCGAGCATCCCCTTTGGGGGGGGGGGCGAAAGCATCTGCCTGTGTCTGCTGGGGGTTGAACCCCTGTGGTGATGTGGGCTGCTGCCGTCCGGGGTCTCCATGGCTTTGACCCCTCCCCCATGAGCCCCCTCACCTCAGGTAAGGGGTTCTCACAGTGGGTGGGGGTGCGTGTGCACTTCTGAAGCACACCCATCTCCACCCATCACCCACCCAGGGAACCATCCGACGAAATGGAGGAGGCTCCATGGGTGGAGATGGGTGTGCACCTGTGGGAAAGAGAGCACACCCACCTCCACCCACCGCCGGCACATACACATCTCCCCACCCACCACTGCCCATGTAAAAAGGGCCAGCGTCTGTGCTATAGCTGCACAATCTGCTTTGGAATAGGGCACTGGAGTGATGACCCTTTAAATCTCATCGTAACCAAGCCAAGTACGTGTGGTCTGTCTCTGCATCTTCATGAATGTTAGACCCCTTGTCTCTCCCTCTGTTCCCCTTCCTAAGTCTCTCCCCCAGCTCCTGTCTCTCAGATTGTAAGCCCTAGGGGCAGGGACCATGTCTATTTTATTACTTTGTAAAGTGCCAGGTACACTGCTGGCGCTATATAAATGTTTGTTAATAATAATAATAATAATAATAAATGATGGTGGAGTAAAAGTCCCAGACACCCTTCTGTGATTTTAAAGCCATCATCGTAATCTTCATCCTAAAACTAACTGGTAGCCAGAGACGATTGCGGAGTGCAATTTGCTCCCATTAGAAAATTCCAGTTAATAAGCTGGCAGCTGAATTTACCACAAACCAGTCACCGGAGGACACTTGGCAAATTGTTGGGCCACATGAACTAAGCGAAAGAAATGGAAGTAGAAATCTGGCTGTCACCCTCATTGAGAAAAACCAACAGCCCATGTGTCCTCACTAACTTTTACCAGACTCAACATAACAGACATACGTAAACGAAACTCTATTTGGAAGAGTCCCTTCTTAGTTGTTATTTTCCTTTGTTTTTGGCAGTGTTTAATTTTTCCTTTTATTTTCCAATTTTTTCCATTCTTTTCTGTTGCATTTATTTCATTAAATTGACTTGAATTCTATTACATAAAGTGAAAGATATATTCTAGTAGGTCATTCTTCTCAAATCACTAAGCCAAAGCAACGCCATTCTGTTGAATTTTGAATCAAAGCAGTTACAGTGATATCTCTTCAGTATGACTGAATGAATATGCATGACTGTAATAAATTTGAGCTTTATCAGAGCCATTGTTCACCTCAAAAAGCCATAAGCTGCCTACTAGCAAAATAAGGTATTTTTGCTTTTCATGTAGAAATTAGAATAACTCGTTTTAGCCTTGATAGTCTCTTCAAAATAGTATAGTGGATTACATGATTAGGAAATCTCCTTGATGCCTTCCAAAGACTGCACATTGTTCTTTTGTTACTTAATCTGTTTCATCTTTGAAGGATTCTCTAATTCTCTTCATACTTCCATAACATCCTCATATCCCAGGAGGACTTTCACCCCTGGCAAGTACATCCAAAAATGCCTAGTAAAGAGACTTTAGAAAATTAGCTGTTCTATCAAAGAAGTCTGAAATACTCTTTTGGAAATGCAAGATTTAAAACATCTGAACACAAAGGGAACCTTTTGGGAGTGGACGTGATTTTTCTTTTACGGAATTTCTTTTCTACTTAGACAGTTTTGAAAGAATTGCCAGAGTTGGTTCTTAGGTAGCCATGACACCAGCAAACAGGGAGGTCTCCCTCGTCAAAGCAAGCTCTACACTGCTGTGTGACAGTTTCTAATTTAAAAAATGAAATATTTTCTATTCACCAGAAGTTATTCTTAAGGGGTTTCTTTACTGAAATTACTCTACTGATAAGATTTCAGTGAGAACAAGATGGTTATGCCTTCTTCCATATAGTCCCCTCAAAGAAATAATGAGGGTCCCTCTTTCTCCTCCTAGTAGGAGACACCAAACACAAAAGACCAGCTGCAGGAATCGTTACTGAAAAATAATCTCTCTTTCATCTTCAAGACACGCTCACAAGCCAGCCAGAATTCTAAACTTGGTCTTCAAGACACGCTTGAAGTGCATAATATGCTAGCTTTGTTGAAGAAAATGTGAAGAATATTTAAAAAACAAAAACAAAACAACCTCCCCACACACACACACACACTAACGATAGTAACTGAGAAGTGATTCTGTGATAGTCAAAGACATTTTTTCCCCCTGAAGATACAGGATTTCACAAAAGGAGTATTTTTCGCCTCTCTTAAAAAAACAAATAAATTAAAAAGAACACTTAGAGGTCTATGTGGAAACTAACTGACATCTTACACCATAAGTGCATATAATAGTAACACCCACCTCATTACTTGTGTGCACAGTCCAGGAATAAGACAGTAACTTGGTGTGCACATGCCTGAGGATTTCTTCTGAAGAAGCATGCTCCTTTGAAATTTAAAGTTGCAATTATTGCTAAGTCCCTGCACTGATAACTGTTAAAGTCATTAAAGTGAATGGGACCCCAGTTCTATAAGTACGTTTAGGGTTACAGCCTAAATGTTGTAAATCACACATTGCTAGGGCCTTTAAGTTCTCCTGAAGCTCACAGTAATGGCAGCCATCATCCATGCGGCATCTCTTTTGGACGTGCCCTTCTCCCCTCTGAGTACCTATGCCACCACTTCATTACCGACTTCCTGCCTTGATGTCCAAAACCCCTTTCCCTCTCATTGGAGCTTCTGTCAGCATTTGCTCCCAGTGTAATAACCGAAACAAACCATCGATTAATCATAACCAGGTAATTCACAATAATGCAAAGTTTATAGTTAAAGAAATATTTAACAGAATACAAATATGGCTACAATAAACTTTACAAGAAATATGCCTGGCAGACCCAACACAAACTATTTATGTCAGGATTTATATACAAAATATGGATTAAATACAAAATATGGATTAAGCCAAATTACATCCTTCTAACCTAGGAAGTCATTTGTCCCCAGATCCAAAGCTGGGAGTTCACAGGCAGGGTAATCTTCCATCATTAAAGTGAATGGATGTTTTGCCACTGACTTCAATAGGTAGAGGATGTGCCCTCAGTATCTCAGCCTCTACTTCTCTTTCATCATTTGCATGACAATGCATCAGTGTTTCATGCTGCAACCAAGATGTTGGATTCTTGAGGACTGTGTCTTATTCTACCGTACATAGTAGATACAAATGTTTTGTTCCCAGCTCAGAAAGAAAGAAAAACAATCTCTGTGAACACGTTTGAACATTTCACTCATTTTATTCCTGCAAATGTCAATCTAATTATAAAACATTTTTTCTACCGTAGAGCATATTTAATGGTCCACAATTTTGTGTAATTTCATTCCAACCTGCCTGGTTTCATATAGGATATTGTTTACCCATTTCAGAAGGTGTTTACCCATTTCAAATAACATTTTGAACTTTTAATTTACACATACCTTTTGCCTCCATTAAGGTCTTTATACAAATACTTTTCATTTTGGATTGATCTTTAGACCTAAAATGAATTAACATGCTATTTGTTTCCAAGTCAAATTTATGAGGTAACAATTCTTTTGGATGCATTATTAAACTTACAAACCAATACAAATGCAATTCTTACAGACATATCTAGGCATGTATCATGCCATAGCCCAATATGAAGAAGACCCTTGTTACAAGGTTATAGATCCTAACATTAAACAGCAACTATTCAGCCATCATAAATGGCTTCTCATTTTGAAAAAGATCCAAGTTTCGTGGCGAGATGACAGTTTAAAACCATAAGGAAGAAGAGAAATCCAAAGTAAAGTAGAAAAAAAACTTGTTCGTTTTCCCTTCTCCAATGTTTTAAAAATGTCAATACATTTTAATAATGCCTTTTAACTGTGGAAAGTATTGATGAGATACCAGGGGCAGCCCTCCCGTGGGGTGGCTCCAGGGGCTCGAGGTCCCCAGCTTGTGGTCTGACAGTGGCGCAGGGCCCCCGGCCGACTCTGACTGACAGGCAGCGGAGGGGGCCAGCAGGAGTGAGGGAGAGGCAGAGACCCTGCCTTTCCCACACTCCGTCCCCCCCACCCCCCGCTGCCTGTCACAGTCTCGGCCAGGGGAAATGAGGGAGAGAGAGCCAGAGGTGGGCGTGGAGGTGGGTGTGCACCTGTTCCCATGAGCGCACACCCACTTCCACCCATCGCGCACTGGGCATTGGAGCCCATTGCTCTGTGGGTGGGTGATGGGTGGAGGTGGACGTAGCACGGGAGCACGCATGCAACCCTACCCATCCCCTGCAGCATTCATACGGGCACCTTCACACATCTCTATGCAGTGAAACTGAGTGGAGATGGGCGGGGGGGACGTCTTGTGTGAAATGGGCTACAGAAAGGCAATGCAATCCTGAACGATGATCACTGTGCTCCTTTAAATATAAACCAGACCAGAACTTGTAAAACCACAGAATGCCCTTATAAATTTCTCCTACTAGAGTATTTTCAAGTCTATGCTCTGGATTTTCCCCATGTTAACTACAGTGATATATTTTAACCTTCATGAGCCCTTTTCACTCAGACACTCCAACACTGATAAAATGGATGTTACATTTTATTATACATGTTGCAGGGCTGCAGGTGTGCGCTATGGGTGCCCTGCAACATGTATAATAAAATGTAATGTAATATGAATTGGAACTCTTCTCTATCTTTCCTAACTAGGAGCAGGACTTAAACCCCCAGTAGGCAGTTCCCAATGCCGGGATCTTGACAGAGGCACTAAAAAACAGACCACAAGCCCCTTAAATAGACATATGTTTATGATTATATCATATAGAAAGTACTGGGAATTTATTTATTTATTTATTTATTTCAGTAATTTATACCCCGCGCCCTCCTGTAACCAGCTCGGGGCAGCTTCCAACAATTTCAATTTCATAATACATAAAAACACTATAAAAACAGTTTAAAACAATCAACAATATTTAAAACAAGACATGAATGTTAAAACAGTAAAACAGGGTGGGGGCAGAAAGACCATAACCCTAACCCACCCCCCACCCCCAAAGGCCTGGGTGAACAGCCAGGTTTTATAACACCGCCGGAATGACAATAGGCTTGGGGCCAATATAGCACCAATACTAGGGGCGGGAAAACCAGTAAATCCAGTATCCGATAATGCCGGTACCGGGCGTACC